>QEPC01013938.1:920872-1001497 GCA_003113815.1 Sphenodon punctatus
GGGGACGCCGCGGCCGCTGGTGCTGGGGGGTGGGCTCGCCTCTGGGTCTTTTTTTAAACAAAAATCCAGGCTGGGCAGGGTGGGTGGGGGGTGTCCCCCCTTCCACCCACGCAGCCTGGGAGGGGGAGGGAATTAATTAATTTCATTGATTTAAATGGGGACACAGCGTCCCATTGAAATCAATGAAATAAATCCGGTACCGGTATACCAGATTTAATCCGGGAATCCGGTTTTCAGAGAACCGGTAACCAGTAAATCCGGTAGCCAGTAATGGGCCCGGGGTCCCACCTCTACTAGAGCTAGTGATTGTACAATGCCAGGTATATATATGAATGACAGGGGACAGTTTTCTGTAATAAGGATGGATGCTGGGGGAGGAGGAAGAAGAGGGGATAGGGAAGGGAAGGGAAGAGAAGAGGGCATAGGGAAGGGAAGAGGGGTAGGGGGCCCCCAAACCCATTTCTTGTCCCTGGGCCCAATCCAACCTAACTACGCCCCTGAGTATTAGGTATTGTAGACAACATTATACAATTCATTCTACAGAATGAAGTTCTGTAGAAACAGACTTAATGCACTCTGAAAAAATTGTTCCTTGTCGAATTATGATAATAAATTAAAGTTTAATAATGGAAATGTGAAAGTTTAGTTATTGATAAAAATAAATAAAAGTATGTATGGTAGGTAATTAAGTACATATATTAAATGTATGTTGATGTTCTAAAATATTAACTATTGCTCAAATTCTGAAATAATTTCTATGTTTTTTGGCATTTATGTTTTGTTGCAAGGTTTTTTGAATTGTAATTGTACTGAGTTTGTGTGGGGTTTTGTATTTTAAGAAAATTCTTGTGCATTTAAGGTTTTTTAAACTGTTACGTTTTTTGTTTTGGTTTTATATTGTACCGAATACCCTGATATAATATGATCACATATTATATTGTTCTAAAGCAATACAAACAGCAAAACTAGCAAATGTCTTCTTCATGAAGTCTGCATGCAAAGGGCTGTTGGAGCATCGGCAATGCAATAGTACAGAAGAGAGTAATTTGAAGAAGGCTTGACCACAAATTTTATTATTATTATTAGGGATGGGCGAACGCAGTTCGGAAATTCGGACCGAAACTGGTCAGTTCGGTCGACCGAACCGAACTTCCGAACTGAACTCTAATTTCAAACCGAACCGAATTTCCGAACTCCATTCTGTTTGCCCATCCCTAGTGACAACGCACACCCAAAAACCTGGTTGTGAATGGCCAAAATTGGTTCGGAAGTTCAGAATTTGACCGAACTCAGTCTGTTCGGTCGACTGAACCGAACTTCTGAACCAAACTCAAATTTCAAACCGAACCGAACCAAATTTCTGAACTCGAATTTCAAACCAAACTGAAAAGAACCGAATTTCCGAACTCCGCTCTGTTCACCCATCCCTAATTATTATTATTATTATAAGCTTTTATATAGCGCTAGCGATGTACCTGGCACTTTACAGAGAATAAGATAGACACGGTCCCTGCCCGGGGGCTTACAATTTAAAGACAGGGGGAGGGAGACAGCGAAGGGGCAACAGAGGCAGAGACAAGAGATGCAATAATCATGAGGATGAGAGAACCCAGGTACATGTTCTTGGCTTGGTTACAGTAAACTGGGAGTTTGCAGATAACAGATGGGGGATAATCCTGGGAGGGGATAATTAGCAGGAGTTAGGAAGGGTGGAGTGGAAGAGGTGGGTTTTGAGGAGGGACTTGAAGGCGTGGAGGGTGGGGGCAAGGCGGATGAGGGCAGGGAGGGAGTTCCAGGCGTTCGGGGCAGCGAGGGAGAAGGGACGAAGGCGGTTGGGGGAGCAGGGGAGGCGTGGGAGTGTGAGGGAGGGGATGGAAGAGGAGCGGAGTGCTCGAACAGGGGTTCTAGGGAAAAGTACACTGTGAATGAAGGAGACGTTTGCTTGAGATTCATACTACAATACCCAGCCAATGTGAATGAAGGAGATAGTGACCTGAGATTTACATCTTAACATTTAACTTGAGGCGGCTCATATTGGAGTTTTGAAGAAGTTCACACGAAACGAGGACAACCACCGGGGACTCCTAACATCACATTACTTTTTGGGGATTTCCTTGATATTGACTTCTTCTTTGTTTATCACCATTTGGACTTTGAACTTTTCTTGCGTATTTCTGGCTTTGGAAGATCTTATGCATTTCTCATGATTGTCAGTTTTGCTGTTTGTATTGTTTTAGAACATGTGATCATATTATATACCAGGGTATTCAGTACAATATAATTTCTGTTTTATAGTTAGCTCTCTGTTTGGTCCCTTGGATATCTTTGTTACACGTATTTGTGGGGACATCCCTCTCTTTTTTGTGTATTCTGATTGCTGTGACATTTTAATTTGTATCAAGTCGGGCTGCTGCCTTTGTTATGCTAGGGATTCTGAGTGCAGGGAGCCTTTGTCTGTTTCCTAATAAAGAATGTGCACTCATAGAGAATGTTCTTATTCTAGGGAAGGAGAAGAGAAGCTAAGATGTTAGCCCCTCACCCAGCTGCTAGGCTATATTCGTAGCACTCTTATGAGGCGCTAAGAGCTTGTTCCCACAATCATGCCAGCCAAAGTGATAATCCCTTAATTTACTTTAACCCTGCTTTAGTTCACACAATAAGTAGGGTAGAAGGTAAGATTATAACCCCCTGAAACAGGTGGTAAGGCGAGGTGGATATTTTTACCCAAGAAAAACTGTTTGAACAGTGGGGAAGCTTTTCTCTCGCAGGGGCCACTTTTTATATTATGCAGCCCACATAGAAGTTGGGGGTTGGGGTGCACTCAGGCAGAGGAGGGGTGCAGGTCATGGATTTGTCACCTGTCTTTGTGTACA
The DNA here is from genome assembly GCA_003113815.1 of Sphenodon punctatus. Lineage (NCBI taxonomy): Eukaryota > Metazoa > Chordata > Lepidosauria > Sphenodontia > Sphenodontidae > Sphenodon > Sphenodon punctatus. The sequence goes on from QEPC01013938.1 coordinate 923,746, forward strand.
TGTCCTCCTTTATCCTGAGTTCACCCTTTCAGTGCATGGGGGTAGGAAAGGAACTGGATCCAGGGGCCAGATCCAGGAACTGGAAAGGGGCCAAATAAAAACTAGCACAGACTGCATTTAAGCCCTGGGGTCAAGGTTCCCCATCCTTGGTGTAAAAACAAAGCAAGTTAAGGGACAATCAGCACAGTCACCTGACGCAGAGACTCCTTTCTCGCAAACCGCAAAGCACAATCTTTTACCCTTGGGGTAGCCGCCTCACTCTGTGTTTGTGTGAATGCTTTGCAAAGTAAGATAGTGATTATGGGGTACTTGCATCAAGGTAACAATCCCAGGGATAGCCTGATCGCATGAACACAGCCAAAGTGTCCATATTCGAGAGGATACACGTGTAATATAATCCCAAGTGGGTGCTCATTTTGCTTGGAGGCTATTTTAAAGAGTTAAATGTTGTATTAGATGTTTTCCACACCAAAAGCAGCATTTTGTCATTTTCAGTCATGTTTTACTGTAATTTGTCTTTTTTGTAATTAATCTGGCCATGGTGAAAACCAGCACCAGTAATAAACTTGACTTGACATCAAAAGCAGCATTTCCCCCGTCACATTTTATTCTGAGCTAAAGGTGCTAGACTGATTGCCTCAGAGCCAGGCACCGTTCCTGTTTTCTAGCTGGCTGCAGCGTAGTGCTGGCAGCTCCTTTGGGCCCCACTCCCTCTGTATCAAACGACACTCTGGCTGGGGAGCAAACAACCCTTGGAGGAGTGTAGGGAAGGGAAGAACAGGAAATGTATGCTTTCAGGGGCTAAAGGAGGGCTCAGGCTCCCGGGTTTCCCTGGCTGCACCCCTGCCTGGGTACAGAGTTTACAGTAGCAGGGCTAGGCTTTTCTGATTGCACAGCTGCAGGCTTAATGATTTACTGCAGCACTGACTGCAATCTTCCTGTCTGAGACTGTCCCTTAGGCAACGGAAATATTAATTATAACAGTGTCGGGCAATGTTTGTGGCTTTGTAAGCGAGGCCTGTTAATGGACTCTTGAAAACCACAGAAGCTCTTTGTGCGGAGAAAAATCTATGGAAAGGATAATGCGATTGGGTGCCTATGAGATGGAGAGCGGGTGTTCCTGCTTTTACGTAAAGCTGTTCTTCCTGCTTCCTACATAGAACAGGTTGGGTGCAGGTTGTGGGATGGGAAGATATATTGCCATATGGGAACACAGAGCACTCCCCACAAAGCCACAGAGACTTCCTCTTCCTGACTACATCGCCGCACTCATTCGCAATCCCGTACTCGTACGCACAAGCAGGGGTGCAACTGCAGAGAGGTGGGGAGAGTAAGAGGGGCCCCACAAATGCTGCAGTTCTCTGCCCCAAGGGCATAGCTATAATAGGTGAAGCAAGTGCAGCTGCACCAGATCCGACGAGCCTAGGGGGCCCACATGCATGTCAAGTGCATCTACACACTGGAGTGGAGGACCTCCAGTAGGGGGCACATTCCATCTTCTGCATCAAGGCCCATTCCCACCTAGCTATGTCCCTGCTCTTCACAGGTCAAATAAAATGCCTGGCTACCGCCCCACCCCAACAGCCAGCCCAGAAAGGGGTGGAGGAGGCGGAGCACATCCAGCTGGGTGACCACCATCATGGAATGATCGTACACTTGGCCGGTACCCCCTGTAGCCTTGCAAGACTGACTGCTGAGGACGCTGGCTTCGTGGCCACCTGTCTTTTGCTGAAGTGTATGTGGTTTGGAGAGGGAGGTCAGTACTACGAGGCTCAGGTGAGAAAGAGGCAGGATCTCCGAGTTCCTTCTTACATTGTACTCCTTGCAATTTTTCTGGTTTTGCCCCTGCACATGAAGAAACTTACCCCAGAGTAGCTGCCCTTCACCAAAGGGCAGCAGACCCAAATGCACTTCTGTGTAAATTACCTCATTTTCTGTTGTGGTAAATTTCAACCAAGAGTAGCAGATGCAGCTGCTCTTAGGTCTGGACTTACCCCTGATTCATGTGTACTCTCTGAACTGAAGTTACTATAATGTACCCCCTACGAATCTCCCTTTTTTTTGATAAGTTCTAAACTTCTCTCCTGGCTAGAGATATCAAATCGTAAGTGTCATACTGGGTCAGACCCATAGTTCATTGAGCCCAGCATCCTGTCTCCGACAGTGGTCAGCTATGGTAGCTCAAGAAAAATCAAGTACAGGTCATGGAGGAGTGACCCATCTCCTGCTAACCACTTCCAACTACCGCTAGCCAGGGGTTTAAGCCTCAATAAATCCTCTTCTTTGACTCACTCCTGCCTTGGCGTATTCTTTCAAGCCCTCTCTTTTAAGTGTGAATTAGTTTCCAGGGGTAGTTTTTTAACAGCACCAAGAACCTAACTTCCATTGGCATTAAGTTGAAGTTGGGCACCTAACTTCAATTCGTGTCCAGGGATATATTCCCAGTCCGTATCTGCCATGTTTCTTCTTTCCCTTCCTCAAGGCTCACCTCTCTGCCACCAAAATCTATTTTGTAGGTAATCTACTCCATGCTGGGCTTGAGGGAGATGTCCCAATGCATTTTCCAGTCACAGGGGAGCTAGACATCTGGCAATGCACCACGATTCTCAGCAGTCACCAGTGTTGCAGCCTCAATAAACAGCCACCAGTGGCTTCTGGGAATTGAAGTCCATTACAGTATTTCTGTCGTCGAAATGAGGAGCATTGCTACTGAGTTCAGACTCTTATTGCCTACTGATGAGACTAGTGGACAATTCCAGCTTCACTTTAGAGGTTGGGTGCAGGTTGCAGGATGGGAATATACGAGAACACAGAGCACTTCCCACAAAGCCAGAGGACCTTCCTCTTCCTGACTACATCTCCGCACTCATTCTCAATCCTGTACTCATACGCACAAGCAGGGGTGCAACTGCAGAGGGGTGGGGAGAGTAAGAGCTTTAGAGGTATCCTCCCGGTCTTGCAAGAGTACAATACATCTATTGGACAGTTTGAGGTCAAGAGGAGACTGAAATCTTAAAAGCTGGATAACTTGTAGCCCTAACAAATGGGAAACTCTCTTTCCATTTAACTAGAGATAAATTCTGCTACACATTCATCCCCAAAGTTTTGTTGGGCACAGAACCTGGGATTTCATTACCATTTCTCACTTTAAACCAGAGTAGAACTCCCCCTGGTTTTCTGTTTGTGGCAAGTATCATTTTGCTTCCCCCTAGATCGTATCTCCATCTGCATTCACCTTGTAACATCATCTGCATAGACTTTTGGTGACATTGCTGTGTCTTTCTTCACCTTGTAACATCATCTCCGGAGACAGACGTTAGCATCCTTTTGACATTGTAGCTACAGGCCAACGACAAGTGTAGCATTTTGTCTTGTCCAGTTCTCATAATTCTTTGCATGAAAAGATGGTCTCCACTGCCATGACCACCGGAATAAGGTTGAGTCCCATCACAGAGGAGAAACCCCACAATTATTTATCACAGACCTAGCCAGAGGAATGGTATCTACGAGACATTTGTACCAGGGGAACATGCAGGGCTTAATTTGGGGGAGGGGTATTAAATTCAAGGGGGGCTCCTCCTCCCAGGAGGAGTCTGCACCCTGAAAGGTCTGCACCCTGAAAGGTGAAAGACCAGGAAAAGACCTATATTGGCCATTTCAGGATTGGAAGCAAAAGCCAGAAAAAACCTTCACAGTTTATTCAGCTTTCATTAGTGACTTTCCTTCCTTATCATATAGATTAAATCACAAGAACTCCTGGATTATATCCAGCTGCAGCAAAGCAGGTTGAGTTGCTAGCTGGAGAACTTGGTTCATTTCCCTGCTCTAACAAGCTCTCGGCTGGGAGGTGTGGCTTCTTGGGCAGGGGGTGTGGCTTCTGGGGAAGGCATGGTCCCCAACAACAATTTTTTTAAATTTTTTTTTTTACAAATTAAGCACTGAGCGCATGTGCCCTCTTCCAAATCCAAAACCTTGCTAAAGGAGGCTGTGAACATAGGAGAACTGCACTTTCCTCTGAAGAACTTGTTACTGGTCATGGTCTAATATTCCAGGTGGCAATTGGTAAATCCCATCTTACATGGATATGTGAGAAATAAATCCTCATTTTTACATATGGAGACTTCCAAAGTTGTTTTTCAGTTGGACTTTTTGCAGTAAAGAGTGCCATTGCCAGTTACAGCTGGGACCTGGTGGTTACCATTATTAAATAAAATAAGAATAATAAGAATTTTATAGAGTGACAGCAATGTACCTGGTGCTGTACAACCATTAACTAGAGGTAGATCCCTACCCCAAGGGGCTTGCAATATAGTAAAGGGGCTTACACTCTCGGAATCCAGGCACTTTAATCATCCAGCAGCACCTCTTGTCCCCTGGATGTGTGAAAGGTTTGGATGCTCTGAATCTAGTTGAGACAACAGAGAAGGAGAAATTGGTACTGCAACCATAGCTGGATCTCCTACCTTTCATTCTTCCCACCCGAGCTGGCCTCACCACAAGGTGATCCGGGGCAACCAACCCAGGCCTCGTTATTTTCCCGACTTCTGGCAGCTCTGCAGTACCACCCATTTTCTCCAGGGCACGGTATAGGGACGCTCCTTCCCAGTGGGACCCCAAACACAACTGTCTCTAGGGTCCCGCAGGGGGTGATCCAGAGCGAGCAGGGCATGGGACTCCCAGGGGCCCTGCGCTTTAACTTCGTCTTGGGTCCTGCAAATTCCAAGGCTGGCCCTGCTCTCCCCCACCCCCTGCAGTTACCTCAGCCTCCCCACTCCCCGTGCTGCGCATGGAGGCAGTGAGCCCAGTTTTTTTAAAACCAGAGGTTGATACAGCTTCAGTGGGGAGGAGGGCTGACAGTGCGGAGTGGGAAAGTAATGCTGCTGCCAGATCTCCTACTGTCAGGGTTCCCTGCTTTCTAATACTGCAGCTTACTCTCACCTCCCACCAGCCGGACCTTATGTTGCTACCAGTAATGAGCAGACCCAGCTGGGTCTCCTGTGGCTCACTAAGGATAGCTGCCCTCCCATTTGCTGTGGTGGCTCTATGCTGGCTATGAGACCCAGACAGAGCCTAGGGCTCCTCAGAGCAGCTCAACCCCTCTTGGTGGCTGGCTACACCTGCTCACTCTCCCCTCACTTAGCCATCCCACATCTCCTTATCCACTTCTTCCTTGCCCCTTCCACCCTCTGAATTGACCTGCCAGACTCAACCTCTGCAACGTCTCAAGATTATGACTGGCTCAACCCCTAGAACGATGTGTGCCTTCCAAACCAACCTACTGGCCTTGACCCCTACAATGCCTCAAGACTATGGCTGGCTCAGTTCCTTGAATGATACCTGCCTTCTGAACCGGCTTCCCGTCCTGACTCTGCATAGCCCAGGTATGAACTTAACTTTGTGGGCCCCAAATCCTTCAAGGGTTTACCCCTGGTGTGCCATGTTCCTGCAAAGACTCATCCTTGTGAGCCCCAATCTTTCAATGACTTACCCCCAGTGTGCCATGCTCCTGCAGGGACCACCTACACCTCAGCCTCCCCAACATCTGCTCTCCTTCTCCACCAACTGCAGTTGCTTCAGCCCCACTCGTCTTTTGCTCCCCTCTCTTTCCTCCCCTCAGCTCAGGCAGCTTCCTGTGTCCCCCTCCCCAAGTTCATTGCTGCTTTGGAAAAGCAGTGAGCCCAGCTAGACAGAGGCCAGGGGTACTTCAGGGACTGAAAGTCGGATGGAATGGAAGGCCTCCATCCCCCAGCATTCTATTCTCCAAGACTCATGCCTTTCAGAACACTTTTCATGTCCCCCAAAGCATCTCTATTGTAAAGTAAATTTTCAACACAAGGCATCCCATTTCTAAAGGGACAGCACATACTCCCTGTGTAAAGGATCCAAGTTCACAGGCCCAGAAGAATCTGGGAGCTGCTGTGTGAAATATATTACACTCTGCCTGGAGAGCTTGGCATTCCTGTCCAGTGACCCTTTGTACTGAGTTTCTAGAGCAGAGGTAGGAAACCTCTGGTCTGTGGGTCCAAATCTGGTTTTTATTTGCTCCCCTTTCTAGTCCCTGGATCTGGCCCATGGATCTAATCCCTACCGCAAGTGCTGAAAGAGTGAGCTCCAGGGAAGCAAAGATGAGGGCATGCACTCAAGGATAGAAGGTGGATCCATGATCTGGACTCTCCCATACTTCCTCCTTCCTGAGCACACCCCCTAAGCACCTCCAGTCCCCAATCCAAACTGATCCATGGAGCTAATTCTAATTTTCAAAGTGGCTAGTTGGAGGGAAAAGGTTTCCCACTCCTGATCTCGAGGGACTGTTCCGATGTCCTGCCATAGTCAATGTGGGTCTTTGAAAATGTGAGGATTTCTGAAAAGGGAGGGTGGAATAATTATGGAACTGCTAATACTACTGCCTAAATGCAGAGTTGTATTTAGTATGATGTAACTTCAAACATCAGTCTTCTGGAGCAGTCCAACTCAGGTTTACTTGTCCTACAACTCTACATTTGACTGTAAAAGAGCTTAGCTGTACCCTGAAAACCGCTGGAGTGGAATAACCTATTCACACAGTACAAGGCAGCAGACTGAACCTCTTCTTTGCAAAGGAGCAGGCATGTAACTGGAATGAAAAAATAGTTCAGTCTAGGAAAGTAGCACTGATGCAGTAAGAGATGGACAAGCAAGGGAGGGGGGTGGCGTTGCAGAAGCATAGGGTGGGAGAGAAACACGGCTTTCGGGAAAGTCCTAACAGGAAGACAGTTGAGGCAGAGAGGCCAGAAAGGTTAGGTTAGATTGTAGCTGTTGTCAACCTACATCCATGCAGGGGGCTGGACTAGATGACCCTCCCTTCCAACTCTAAGATTCTATAATGCTATGAAGTGGAAATGCCATCAGAGTGTGGACAAGCTTTTCAGCAGCGGACACATCGAGGGAAGAGCAGTAGGTGAGTCAAGCGGACTTAACTAAAGGTTGGCTTTGGAGCTGGGGAAAGGAAGAGGAGAGACAGAAGAGTCCAAACCAGAGTGGAAACGAATAGCCAATTCTGTATTTGTGAATATAATTTGCATGATTTAACAGCCCTCTGACTATCCAAATTATATTCATGCAACAAAACAAAATCCATATTTCTGTTACTTTAGATATTTCATTAAGGTTACTTCAAATTATTAGGTACTGTGTTTCAGTTATTTTGGTCATTTATGTAGTGTTATTTGGTGTTACAACACTACTGAAATTACCAAATACCCCAATATTGAATAACCCAAAATAATCAAATCAAACTATCAGAATGGAATACTCATTTCATAGAGGGAATGAAGCAGGGAAATGAAAAGCGCTTTGTATCCACTTAAGTTTCAAATAAAATGAACAGATGAAATATTCGTTTCAGCGCTAGTCCAAACATAAGGTGTGATCTTAGCGTCTGTGGGGTGAGCTGAGGAAGACCACACATCATGGACTAAAGTGGAGTCCTTGGGGGGTTATCACACGAGATGGGCCCCCACATTAGGCTGTCTTTGCCCCAGATTTACCCACTCATGTGAAGGGTGGCTGCCAGATGTTTGCCCTGGCTTGGGCCGGGGCATCTCCACACAGTGTCATCCCCAGAAAGGCAGGGTACACTGTGCCGGCCGGGTAACCCAGCCCAAATCATAGCAATGTGCTGCCCTGGGGCCGGCTTCTGTCTGATGGGGTGGGCCACAGGGACAGGGTGGGCTCTGTTCTTCACAACAGAGGCACAGCTGCAGCCTAGAGTAGTTGTAGGAGAGACCACAACTCTAGGGGGTGGCACTTGGGTGGACTGCAGCCAGGGGAACTGCTGGCCCATCTGCTGAGGTTCTCGCAGAGCCCACACGAGGTGGCTGTGGGAGGGGGCTAAGGAGTTGCTCTGGGGTTCAGTGGGCTCCTAGCCCTGCATTAACACCCCTAGAGAGTAATCTCCTGCCTGAAAATCTATCACTTTATAAACTCTCTCATACAGTATGCCCTGGCCCACTGTGATAAGAGGAAGAGGTCACCACTTAACTTCATAGCCTACATGGAGACTGCACGCCTGGGAAGCAGGAAATGTATGGGAGATGTCAATGGAAACAGAGGTCCTTTTTACACGAGTCGGTACCAGTCATGCCCGTGCAGCAGATCTACATGGGCATGAGTGGTACCGTCTTGTGTAAATCCCGCAGCCAGTGAGTGGGGGTGAAACACACATCCCCACTCACACCCCCGTGAATCCCCATGAATGGAGCAACCAGGGGAAACGGAGGTTGCTCTGTGCGGGGGGCCTGTGTGCCACCCATGCTGCAGCACGTCCACACACCCATGGGGCCATGGCCCGTGTAAAAAGGGACAGAGAATGGGGATAAGTTCAGAATCATCCCATTCTAAATGATCATTTTATATTAATTCATTAAAACAAAAGTTATCATCGGATTCACCCTATTTGTTTTGTTTCCAGTGAAACGGATAACAATCTCTATTCACATCCATATTTTGGTTACTTCGCTTTTGGTTGTTGCGCACGAGTAATAGCACTAGTAGTGTCGAAAGAAAGCAACCCAAATTCTGAAGTAAAATAATAATAATAATAATACATTTTATTTATATAGCACCCCCCTGCCTTACAGGGCACTCAGAGGACTTTACATACGTAAGTATAAAATATAAACAATATAAAACAATTTAAAACAATTAACGACAATTTAAAACAATAATAAAAACTTTAAAATAGGGGAAGGAAAGAGGGAGGGGAGAATACGTTAAGGGGAACCGGCAGTGGATCCTAAAAGCACCTAGAAAATAAATATGTTTTCAGGTGCTTTTTAAAGGTAAGGAGGGAGGAACTGAGATGGACATCTCAAGGGAGCGCATTCCATACCCAGGGGCTCACCACAGCAAAAGCCCAATCACCCGCCGACTTAAGACGCGATGGCAGAACCCCCAAACGGTGGGTGGTTCCTGAGTGCAGATACCCATCAGTGTGAGGCTCAAGAAGCAGGTCTCAAATATAGCCAGGGCCTAAACTAAGCTACTTGGTTAATAGCCATTAATGAACCTACCCTCCAAGAACTTATCCAGGCCTTTTTAAAGCCCAGCTATGCTACTGGCCTTGACAACGTCCTCTGGTAACAAATTCCATAAGTTAATTATGCGTTGAGTGAAAAAGTACTTCCTTTTATTTGTTTTAAATCTGCCTGCAGCTAGTTTCATGGAGTGTCCCCTAGTTCTAGTACTATTTGAGAGGGTAAATAACTGTTCCCTATCTACTCATTCCACACCACTCGAGATTTTATAAACCTTTATCATGTCCCCTCTCAGTCTTCTCTTCTCTAAGCTGAAGAGACGCAGCTTGTCAAGCCTCTCTTTGTACAGAAGCCGTTCCATACCGTTTATCGTTCTCGTTGCCCTTCTCTGTGCCTTTTCTAGTTCAGCTATGTCTTTTTTGAGATGGGGCGACCAGAACTGCACACAATAGTCCAGGTGCGGCCGCACCATTGATTTGTATAGAGGCATTACGACATCCTCAGTTTTATTCTCTATCCCTTTGCGGATAACTCCTAGCATTCTGTTTGCTTTTTTGACTGCTGCTGCACACTGGGCTGAGGATTTCAGTGTATTGTCCATAATCACTCCCAGCTCCTTTTCCTGAGTGAGTGGTAACTCCTAGCTTAGTACCCAGCATTGTGTACTCATAGTTTAGGTTATTTTTCCCTATGTGCATCACTTTGCACTTGCCCACATTAAATCTCATCTGCCATTTAGATGCCCAGGCACCCAGTCTTGTAAGATCCTGTTGCAGTTCTTCACAGTCTGCTCGTGTTTTAACTACCTGGAATAACTTGGTGTCATCTGCAAATTTGATCACCTCACTCTTAACGCCCTTTTCCAGATCATTAATGAATATATTAAATAGCACCAGTCCCAATACAGATTCCTGGGGCACTTTTTACATCTCTCCATTGTGAAAACTGACCATTCAGTCCTACCCTTTGCTTCCTATTCTTTAACCAGTTACCGATCCATAGAAAGACACTACCTCCTATCCCATGACTTTTTAATTTTCTCAAGAGTCTCTCATGAGGAACCTTATCAAATGCTTTCTGGAAATCCAGGTACACTTTATCTAGTGGGTCTCCCTTGTCCACATGCTTATTTACACCCTCAAAGAATTCCAACAGATTAGTGAGGCATGACTTACCTTTGCTAAATCCATGCTGACTCTTCCCCATTAAGCCATGTTTATCAACATGCCCAGCAATTCTGTTCTTAATTATAGTTTCCACCATTTTGCCCGGCACAGACGTCAAGCTTCCTGGTCTGTAGTTTCCAGGATCACCTCTGGATCCCTTATTAAATATCAGGGTTACATTTGCCATCCTCCAGTCCTCAGGTACAGTGGCAGATTTTAGCAATAGGTTACAAATTACTAACAGTAGGTCTGCAATTTCATATTTGAGTTCCTTCAGAACTCTGGGATAAATACCATCTGGTCCTGGTGATCTGTTAGTATTTAATTTGTCAATTTGCTCTAGAACCTCCTCCAGCGATATGTTGATTTGTGACAGCTCTTCCAATTCATCCCCTACAAAGTAAGGTGGGTATCTCCCCAACATCCTCTGCAGTGAAGACTGAAGCAAAGAACTCATTCAGCTTCTTTGCAATGTCCTTTTCCTTCCTAAGCACCCCTTTCACCCCCTGATCATCTAACAGTCCAACTGACGATCTAGCAGGCTTCCTTCTTCTGTTGTATTTTAAAAAATACATCTCACCTCTTTCGCTCTGCTCTGTCTGACGCTTTATCCTGCTGAGCCACTATTCCTATACCTATGGTCTGTTTACCCTTATCCTTGCCACATGGACCTGCCTGCTGTCATTCTCATCGTAACCAAGCCAAGTATGTGCACTTGAGACCTCGCATCTTCATGAATGTTAGACCCCTTGTCTCTCCCTCTGTTCCCCTTCCTAAGTCTCTCCCCCAGCTCCTGTCTCTCAGATTGTAAGCCCTAGGGGCAGGGACCCTGTCTATTTTATTACTTTGTAAAGTGCCAGGTACACTGCTGGCGCTATATAAATGTTTGTTAATAATAATAATAATAATAATAATAAAAGTTTTTATTATTAGTTTTAGCATCTTTAGTAAGTTGCTCCTCAAATTCCTTTTTGGCCTCCTGCCTTATTAACTTTTTACATCTACTTTGACAACGCTTCTGCTCTACCTCATTGGGACTCTCTTTCCATTATTTAAAGGATGCCTTTTTGGCTCCAAGAGCCTCCTTCACCTCACCATTTAGCCACACAGGCAGACATTTGGTCCTCTTGCCTTTTTTAATTTGTGGAATACATTTAATCTGAGCTTTCAAGATGGTGTTTTTAAACAGTCTCCATGCTGCCTGTAGACACGTAATTATGTCCTTCCAACCAGTACTCTACTCTGCAAGGTAAGGAGCTAGGAGCTTCTCACTCATTTTCTATATAAACTATCAGAGAAGTGGTACAAAGGGTAATGAAAACAGTGGCGCAGCTGGCGCACTGGCTACACAACCTGAATGGGGTGGGGGGGAGGGAGGGCCACCCCTGGCCGGGTTAGGTTGGGGGGCTGGCTGGCAAGCCCTCCCCCATTGCACCCCTGGCAGGGGCAAGGAGCAAACAAGCATGCAGCCCTACCCCCGGGGCACCCCCAGTGCCCCACCATGACAGGCAGTCATGGCGGCCAATCATGGGCAGCCATAGCTGCTAGCCATGGCGGCCCCCAATCCCCAGCAGGAGATGGTGGCAGGAACAGATGTGTGAGCCTGCGTTGGCCTGCCTGGGTGGCTTTTAGCCTGGACTGTGGACCCGGGATCTTCTGGGGGGCCGCAATCAGGCCAGCCACCTAACCGGGCCAGGAGGGCATTCCATAGCGACGGTGTGGCTGCTGAGAACACCCCCGCCTGTCTGTTCAGACCCACCGATAGCATGGGACCCTCAGGAGAGTGCTCCTGGATGACCGTAGGGACCGCCCCAGGGCCCAGGGGGCAAGGCAAGTTTGTCAGTTTGCTCTAGAACCTCTTCCAGGGTCACATTGATCTGTGACAGCTCTTCTGATTCATCACTTACAAAGAACAGTTTTGGCACGAGTGTCTCCCCAACATCCTCTGCCATGAAGACCAAAGCAAAGAATCCATTCAGCTTTGCAATGATCTTATCCTCCCTGAATGCCTCTTTTACCCCTCCATGCCATCTAACGGACCAACTGACTTTCTAGCAGAATCTCCCCTGCAAGCTTCCTCCCACAGCAAATTCCCAGGCAAACTCCCCTGTTTTCTGGTCCTGTTAGCAGCTGAGTCTGTGTCACCAGCTCCTGTGTTGCTCAGCGGCTGCTCGCCTTCTGAACACGGAGAGGCTCAGGTCTCAGAGTCGGCAGTTTACAAGGCACGTTGTAGGGGAATCAGGAACCTTACTTTTCAAAACTGTGCCCATTCACAATTTGCAAGCACTATTGTATGCTATTGCTTACAGAGCAAAGAGCTCAGCCGGTATAATTTGGTATGGCTCTGCGAACTTTAGTGACGTTTACACCAGCTGAACATTTGGCCCAAACACTTAAGGAAAATTCACTTTCATGAGATTCATTTCTGCTGGAAACTCAGCAACCAAATAAGAAGGCTGTACAGAGATTAAATGTTAAAAACAACTGGCCCTGACCTTTAATGAAACTGGGACATGGATTACAAGTGTCAAAATGTTGTATTTTATAGAAAATGAGGGCATACTTTTTCCTCAAACATTTTCCAAGTGCTGTCTGCTGCTGTAGTAGCTAAACCTTAAATGAAGTAGCCTTCTCATGACTCATACTTTCCAGTCCCGGTAATAATCTGTCAGTGGATTTCAGACCGACGGAGTTTGCTTCTTCCTGACTTCAGCTTTGCCGTAATGTATGCATCTGCCTTTCAAAGGGCCTTTGAAAGTTTGACAGCAAAGGAACAAAACAAGCCATTTTTATATTTCTGACAGAGGGTGCGCCCAAATCCCAGGGGTATTTTGGATGGCAAGGAAACGGCTTGTCTTCTGCACAAATAAATTCACTCCCAGACTGCTAGTACGTTTAGTCATCAAGAACCTGTTATTAGTACTCCTGTCAGAACAAATACAGAGATTAAATAATAAGTAAGGAAATTAAACTTGAAGTGCATTAAACACCATAAACATTTTCTGAAATGGAGATATTTTTATGAATTATTGACTAGCTGGTATGCTGGGCCCAATTCAACAGTTTCCATTAGGGGCATCCTGAGGATGCATTTGAACATTTGACTAGAAACCTGTTACATGGATTTTAAGGTCCAATGTATAGTTGGTGCATTTTATAGGTCTACGTTTTTAAAAAAAAATACATGCTTGCATTTATTTATCCCTATGTTCTTCTGTCCTAGAAAAGCGGATCCGTTTTCTTTGATGTCACTCTAGAATCAGAAGTTAATACTTCAAGTTTAGAGATACCAGCTGAACAGTCACATCATCTACTAAACTCCTGCTCTGGCTCTTGCATAGCTCTTTACCTAACTGTTGGATTCATATCTCTAGATCCCAGTCCTGATTGTCCAAAACACTGTAACTAACATCCCCTTATTCTGTCTTTCCAAGCAGAGGGCTCTTCTCCCTGAGTTCTTTATCTGGCTTCTGCAGTGGGTTGTGTTTGGGTTTTTTTTACATTAAATTCCAGCCTTTTTACAGGTCAAATATCTTTACATTGCCCCACTGCTGCTTTTGTGCCAGTTTCTCTCTCTTTCTGTGGATTACTGCAGCAGGGAAAAGGGCAGTCTTATTTGATTTCTGTGGTGAATGCCAATATATCTCAAGACAAATGTTATCCCTTTACATACTATGGTTCCCATGATCCCATCTCACAAGGAGCACTATAAAGGCTGACTTTCTTTGGCAGAACACCATGAAGGCAGAATTACTGGAGCTCTGTGCAGTGAACTCCTGCACTCATGTGGAATCTTATTGAATCCAGTGGAAGCCAAGTCCTCTTGGCAGGATCAGGGCCTGTCAGTGGGTGTTTTCAAACATAACAGTGGTCCACTTTGCCATACTTTTCTCCAATTTTTCTTGGGGGCCACCATCACATTAGTTTGTGGCCACTTCCCGGCAACCAGATGTTTCCATGGGATATGGCAGCTAGCCGAGGTTATGACTGGGAAATCCCTGAATCACAGCCTGCACTAACTGCCACCACAGTTGGGATCCGGCCACCCAACCGGGAGTAAAGCGGGCTTTCACATCTGAAAACCCATTTTACTAGACCTGATCCGTGGTTCCTACCAGTGCCAGGCACCATGGTGACTGTTATTGGCTGTCATGGCTGCCCATCGGAGGAGGGAAGGCTTCTGGGCGTAGCACGGGGGTGGATATAGGCAGACACACATCTCTGCATCTCCCTGCCCTCCCCGAAAGCCGGGCTCCCTTCACGTTAGTTCGAGGACTCGGCTGAATCCCAGCCACAGTAGCGGCCCCCAGCCCAACCCCGGAGGGGGTAAGTGCGTGGTGGTGCTTAGGTGCGGTCACGTTTGAAAGTACCCAACATGTCACATGATGAAACAAGATGCTGAGGAAATCTGTTACATCATCAAGGCTGGATAATTGAAGAGCGGATGCTTATTAGCTGTGTCGTTATGTGCCAATAATATGTTCAGTGACTAGACACCCAAGCAAGGTTTAGAAAGAATGAAGTTAGTCTTGAAGTCCTCCTGATCTATATGAATTCTGATTTCAATGCCATGGCTTAAGAGGGACGTTTGTCAGTAGTGCCACTGCTCATGATCTTAGCTTGCTCTCTATTCTAATAATCAAATGACACAGAGCAAAATAAACAAACATGCCCCACACCCCAAGAATTAGCTGCTTGATCGGCAGGGATTAATTTCCGTTGGCACTTGCCCAGCACCACCGTTCATGCCAGGTCCAAATCCCAGCAAGTCTTCAGGCCCCACCACTGCTGCTACACTGCTGGGCTGGCTTAAGTTCAGTGGGGTACAGGGTTGTCACTGCTGCTTCCACTGATCGCCTGTTCGGTGGTAAAATACCCTTGCCATGGAACAACTGATAGACAGTGGCAGCAGCACCCACCTCATTTGCCCACAGTGGTGTCATCCTCCTTCTGGTCTCTTCTGGGATAAAGGTTGCACTGCTGCAGGCAGGCAAGTAGAGGAGGGCTGCTGCTGTTGCCTATCTGCTGTTTTACTGCAAGAATGTGTTGACACTGAACAGCTAAGTAGCACTCAAGGGCAAAGCTGTAATAGGGACAGGCCATGCAGCTGCACCGAGGCCCACAAGCCGGGGTGGGTGGGGCATACTTCCCACTGGGACGGGAGGCTGGGGCAGTGGGCATTCCATTTTCCAGCCTAGCTACATCCCTGGTAGCAGGAGCATTGCCAGACCTGTCTGCCCCAATCCCTGGATCTCACCAAACTTAATCTGCCTTGGGCAGGGGTCAGCAGAACAGGGATAAGAGCTAACAGGCCAGGGTCCAGAAGGGTCGCTCCAGTGATCTCTCCTTCCAGTGATCGCCAGATCTGTGAATTCCTTCCAGTGATCTCTCACTGGAAGAAGTGATCTCCTTCCAGTGATCTCCAGAAATCCAGTGATCTCTCCTCTGCTTCCTCCAATTCTTGGGGTCACGGACAGGACTTCCAGAATGAGGTTGAACTTGCAGGGCAGAAACTTCTGAGGAGGTCTTGTGACCCATTACTCCTGCATTAAGCACCACTGATTAGATGACCAAGGTTTGAGATAATCATCATGTGTCTGGGATGCAATGCATAGTATTTGATTGCAAAGAGAGAACATGCGGTATTGCAATTAAGTTTATCTGTTCTAGGCGGTCATGGCGATAGCGCCATAGACCCAGATAGATACAGTCTGTATCCACTTAGGCAAGATAAGACTTTTCATTCATTACAGTGGTTTAGCCTCTTGCTACTAAATATACCAAGGAAAAATAACAGTGACTTACAGTGAAACTTCACCTCCTAAATTGTTTAGGACAAAGTTTTCACAAGCACTTGTGTGTCTAGCATATAAAGGAGACAACCTGCTTAAAGCAAATCAGTTTATCAGCTCTAGTTTTTAAAAGCCATATTACCCAGCTTAGAGCACATAAATGATGTCAGATTGCCACTGTGCAGAGCTAGTTCAGGACTATTAAACCCAAGTGGTGATATCAAAGAGCCCTGCGACAGATTCCTATCTTGGCAATATGTCTATTTGCCCTGTTAGTTCAGCAGCTGGCTCTCCTCAGAAATGCCTGGTAGCCAGACTCATCCATAACACAAATGGCCGTGAGGATTAATTCAGTAATGTGAGCTCTGGGAATTGTGTGGCCCCAATAAAAGTACAAGCAGATTTAAAGAACACTTTCCTTGGCATTTGATTTTCAGACCTTTGAAAGCTTTAATACTTTTGTATATAATAGTATATAATAAAAACATGAAAAGATGTTGTGCTGCCTAGGATAGTCAAAGAGTATTATTATTAACAACAGCACCGGCAATGTACCTGGCACTGTTCAATCATTAATTAGAGATGGGTCCCTGCCCTGAGGGGTTTACAATCTAGGAGAGGCAAGAGAGGGGAGTAGGGTGGCCTAGTGCAGCCCTGCACCATGTATTTTTCATAAGTGTCCTCTTTTAAAGGAGAAGTATGGCCACCCTAGAGGGGAGTCAAGGGAAAAGGAAACATAGGGAGAGAGAGGGAGACATCCATGAAGTTGTGAAGTTGCAGGTGTCCGTGCTTAGCTTAGTTGCAGGGGAGAAGATGACTCTGAATGAAAGGACAGTAGCAGGAACATCAGTGATGTATATAGTACATGTTACTATAGTATGGGGCTGCGCCAAGTTCCCAAGCCCAAGAGCCACCTACCTATTTTCATATCACCAAGAGCCACATGACACATTACACGGCTCGTGGCTTCTCTCGATCCTGAGACAGGGCAACGTGGCTTTCCACAAATCCCCCACTCACACCAAAGCTCTGGTTCCCAGGTGGTCTGATAAGTTCAAGCAACACAGTGCATGTTCCCTGGGCTCCTATGGCTGAAGCGGCAGCTTGTTGTCTCTTGTTCCTGAGGGAGCCACGTGAATGAACATTCCCCCAGGCAGCTGCAGTACAAGTGCCCAAGAAGAGCAGCATGCAGCTCTTGAGCAGCAATTTCCCCACCTCTGCTATAGTATCAGTGATGCTCTAAGTGCTAGGAGTCCATCCTGAAATATCCGTGTGTTACCTGTGACCTTGACAGCTCCTGCTGATGCAAAGACACTGCTTCCTTCATCGCTTTTCATCTCACATAATATGCAAAAGGAGGAAAGTTTGTTCTTTTCACTACTCTTACCACCCAGAAGTTCAGCTTTAGCTTGGAAACCTCAATTATAACACAGATGTCAGCTCTATAATTTGATAAACTGTGTCATTTTTAATGCAGCCCGTTACCGACTGCACATAAGCTGCAGTTACACCTACACCTTGTACATCTCTCGGAAATGCACACACATGTTAAGATTCAAGTACCCTCCACTCTATTGTGTTGTGCAGCTCAGATAGAATGCCTGGCCTGAAGCTCAGCCCAGACCTCATTAGCTGTTATTCTATCCCACAGGTGAAAGGGGGGAAATGGGGTTTTGTCACTTCTTTCTCAGCATGGAGCTTTGCATTAAAGGATTTAATTAAATCTTGTTGAAATCCAAGGCAGGCAGCCCAGGTGCAGGGTAACAGCAAGCACTATGGATGACTACACATGCAGCCAGTGATGAGTGCAGGTTTTTTGGTGTCTGTCATCGAGTGCTTTTTGCAATTGCACAAAACGACGCTCGGCATCGAACCATTCTGTTCTTCTCCCAAAGGATTCTCTCCTCTCATCGACTCAAATTAAATCTTACAAGCTGCCTCAGACACTGCAAAGTTGCCAGGGCAGTAACAGATGACATCAAAACCTGTGCCTTCAGTCTGAACTGTAATGCACTGTAAGCCTCAATTTGCACTGTGCTGTAGAAATCCTTTGGTGGGAGACACTGCTAGTGATTCAGCGTTAACCTCCTCCCTGATTCTGAGCACAGTTGCTTGCTCAGTTCTATCCTAGTACAGTATCTGAAAACACAAACGTGAATGTTAGGGAGAGTTCAACACAGGCAAAAGTCTTGTGAATCCAGGGTGTTCTGACTGCACCTTATTGTAGCTGAGTGCAGGTTGCAAAATATACAGAATGATAGCTGGAGAAAGGCAAATTTGAAAAGAAGGTGAGACTTGTTTTGCTTCAGTCCCCAAATGTGGATAATTTGCTTAATGGTCTTTCCACCAAATCCCAAGTCTGCAGAAATCAGCTACTCTGGGGGCAAAAGTAGGGGGCATGCCCCCCTCGAGTGTGGAGTCCAGGAGACAGACACCTGACTCTTTATTTTCAGCTCCCTGTCATATTCATGACATGGGGATTGGAAGCAGCTGAAATTAAGGAGGGGTCTCCTGCCCCCTGCATCACTCTGCTCACCACCACCAGCAGCATTTGAATTTCTCAGCAGGTGGAGTTGTTGGTGGAGCTGCTGCCATTGTGAGAGGCTTGAGGTGGGCTGTGGTGGAAAGTCAAGGTGGAGGAGCTGTCTCCCTTCACTTTGGGTTGTTGTTACTCTGCTGGCTCCACATCTTGTTAGTATAGATTTTTGGCCTGAGTTTTCGTCATTTCTGCTACCTATCAGCATAAGTATGAAACTGTGTGGGTCAGATCATCTCTGTTGCACTATAGCTGTGTTGAACTGGAGCCCAGTGGGAAGTCCCTCCTCCTTTGCTAATAAGTGCTATCCCTCAGCAAATAAGCTCCAACCCTTCACACACACTATTATATCTTCAAACATTCCAAGTTCATAAAGAGGAACAGAAGCTCTCCTGCATCTCATTCCACTTTAGTTTCTTCTCATCCCATCATCTTCCATTGTCCTCTCAAGTGCTTTTCCAGAGACACAGTCAGGACAACCAATATTGGTCTCTTTTTGTCTCCCTCTCCTGAAAGAGGGAGAGTGGGATCAACTGTATTCAAGGCCACCAAAAAGTCTACAAGGATTTTCAGGGTATGATTTTCCCTGTTGATCTCTCGACAAAAATCATCAATCAAAGCCACAAGTGCAGTCTGTCCTATACCCAGAACAAAAGACAGACCGACATAGATCCAGGAATCCAATTGCATCTGTGTATTTTAGTTCTATGTAAGGATACATATTTTTCCAAAAGGGAAATTCAAAGTGCCAAATGCATCTAGAATGAATGAATATTGCTGTGGAACATATAGGGTATTTTCAGACGTTACGAGACCACGCTCAACCACTCAATACCCTGTGGTGGGGAATGGCCTCGTAACGTCTGTTGGGGAACCGGAAGTCCCGCCCCCCCAGATGTTAGCCACGGTCAATCGCGGTGGGGAATCACATTCACCATGCGATCGGCGGGACTGGCGCGACCGGCACCGATCACGTGGTGAATGTGATTCCCCGTCGCGATGAAGGGGCCCGTCTCGTCTGGACGGCAACCATGGCCCGGCGGGATTCCAGGCCGTGGTCAATTTGGGCGGGCGCTGAGGTCGCATTGGCCGCGGCACCCGCCTGTCTCCCTGATTCCCTGCCGGGATCAGCCGGCACGTCTGTTGGACATGACGGGCTGATTCCGGCGGGGAATCAGAAGGGTGATTCCGGGAGGGGGCGAATGCCGCCCCGTCTCGTCTGAAATCACCCATACATACTCACAAAAATGTGACTGAGTTATTCCCATCCCTACTCTCTCTCTCCAAACTTCAACAAGAATGAAAATGCAAAAATTGTAGACCCACAGTTCTGGATGCCTTGGTGTACAACCAAAACAACTGGAATTGCAGATATCTCTGAGCTCATTTGCACAAAACTCTTCTCTCTTGCAAACCCACTGCTTGTTCCTTAAACTGCATTTGTCTTGTGCTTTAACAATACATCCAGACAACTGCTGATTTCCCTGCATTTCAATGGCCCACTCCTTGAATCAGGTGGCAGAAAATATGAGACCTCCAAGGGGCACAGGAAGTGGTAAGGATTTTGCACAACACTCAATGTGCGTTGGTGCCACTACCCATTCTAAAAGAGAGTTTTGTGAATGAGCCCTTTCTCTGCACAGCGCAGTGTCAGCTCCAACCCTGGAAAGACAGTGTCTTCTGCAACAAGCTGTTAGTGCTAAAACAGCTTATGGCAAGTTGCAAAGCAAAGCTTGAAAAAGAAACAGAATGTCGCTGTTACTACTCTAAAACCAGGTCCAGAGACAGAAAGGGAGGGATAGGAAAATGATAATGCGGTGAACAGTAAAGTAAAATCAGTAATCCGGTAAACTGGATTATCTGCCAAACACTATACCAGATACCTGGCACTCAGTATCCATCCACTGGAACCCGATAGCAGCAGATACTTATTTCAGCTGTAGGCCATACAGGGCTCTTCTTCAGGCATAGAACTAGGACTTCTCTTTGCTACCTTTGTTGCTTCCATGGCATGCCTGGGGAAGGATGGTGTGTGTCTGGAAAGCTTTCATTCTCTCAGCAACAGAAATTGGTCCAGTAAAACATATCAGCTGAACTACTGTGTCTCCATCTCTCACATTTTGGACCACACAGCAACCAAACTCTCTCTCTCTCTAGACAAGAAAAGGTCAACTTCACAAAGCTGTAACAAACTTCCAAAGGTCATTTTCTATTCCAACTTCCAGGTGACAAAGCAATGCTTGGGATACACCATCCGGCGCCTTTCCACGATCTTCCAGGCAAACACCTTCCCTGTGCAATGATCAGTACAGTGTCTGTAGGCCTACAACATAATATTATCCCTGCCGAGACAACGGACCTTCACCCTTACAGTATAAACCAAGACATATGAGAGTACATTATCCAGAGGGAAAGCTAAGCACGAGTTGTGTATTAATCTCTTATGGCATGCAGCCCAGGCAAGGTTGCTGCTCCATAATCAAGTGATAAATCTGCCCAAATAGGATTCTGAGCATGTCTCCCATGTTTATATTACAGAACTTTATGAACATGTGGTTCCTTCACCTGCAGAGGAATAGTATCACCATAGCCAATTAATGACTGAGATTTATCATTTGATACAAATGGCCTCAAAGCTGTAGTCAGGCTCTCCAGCACCATGTTCCCCCGAGAGGCTCTGTCATTAATTACTCCCAGCTGGCTGACTGCAGTTTGTATGGACACAGATAAAAGCCTTCCCATAATGTAATGGGTTAAAATAAAGGAGGTCATTATTGTGGATATAGATCTCTCCCAAGGGTGCTTCTCTGCCCCTCTGCCTTTGCTTGTGTTAGTAATCCAAAGTCCTCAGGGTCATACTTTGAATGCTGCTCTGCCTTTTGAAAATCATATTAGCATTCAGAAGTCTGACATTTTCCAGACCATCTGCCTATTCTATTCTGTTTCAACCAATAGCTGTTTAGGAGGATGCAACTGTATTGTTCACAATAACAGTAAGGCAAATTATCTTACATCTTGTAAGAGTTGCTTGAGTAAGTACGTTGTGGTCAATCAAAATGGTTAGGTTCTCACCTTTCCCCCAGGAAACATACTTTCTTTAACATGGTCACATTGGATACTTCCCATTTGCATTTATGGGAAGTTGCATTTGCATTTATGGGATAGTTGCATTTATGCTGCACTTATAGAACATCAAGGTCCAAGCTGAAGCAACCTTACTCACTTGAGTTGTCACTATTGATTTCTGTAGGGCTACTTGTGTGATTAGGGCTATCGCCATCTGTTCCTAAAAGAGGAGCCAACTTCCTATATCACATACAAGAGCTCATTTAGATGAAAACTTCAGACACTGCATGGCAGCTGTTTAGTAAAAGAGCCATGCTATAAATGAATACGTTGGGAGCGCCCCAGAAATACTTATATTCTATGGTCCTTTTTAAATGGGTGCTCCCACCCTCGCACACATGTGCGGGTGGGCGGGGGTCCGTAGGAATGCCGCAGGTTGCTGTCGGCAGTGGGGGAGTGCCCGTGGGAACACCGCTGGCAGTGGGTGGGGGTGCGTGCGCGCTCCTGAGCTCCACCCATCATCCACTCACGCAGCAACTGGCACCAATGCCAGTTGCTCCGTGCATGGAAATGGGTGGAGATGGGTGGAGATGGGTGCGCGCACATGGGAATGGGCGCGCATCCACCTCCACCCGCGCACAACCATCCACCCACCCACCGCAGCCCATTTGTTAGCCTGGTCTAGCTGATCAGTGGTAACTAGCTATCAGTTGTTTATTGCTAAAATTACTACAAGGAGCTGAACACCCCCCCACCCCCAGAGAAGGGATCTCTCCAGCCTCTTTGGGTGCTGCACTAACCTCCAGCATTGTTGAAGATGCTTGCTTTGAGGGAAGAAAAATTTCCATCTTCCGCAGTAATTTAGACCCTTAATTCAGAACACTTAAGTATGTGCTTAGCTTGTTTAAATGCATGTTTAAGTCACATTGAAGACAATGAGACTGCATATGTATTTAAACACCTAATACAATGTACTGCTGAATTAGGACCCGTGGATACCATTTATTTAATCAAAAGTGGTAAGAGCATTTCCTAAAGAGGAAGTTGGATTCTGAATATCACAAACACTTTTGGTGCAATTATATGATAAGAACATAAGAAGTGCCATACTGGGTCAGACCAATGGTCCATCACTCCGACAGTGGCCAATCACGGTGGCTTGGGAAAAGCACCCAACAGGTCACAATGGGGGATCTATTCCCTGTTGTTTTCCCGCAGCTCCCATCATGTTCCCTGATCCTGTCTGGCTAAGAGCTGCTAATGGACCTATCTTCCAGAAACTTGTCCAAACCTCTTTTAAACTCAGCTATAGTACTGACCCTTACCACAGCCTCTGGCAGTAGATTCCACAACCCAATTATATGCTGAGTGAAAAAATATTTTCTTTTATTTGTTTTAAACTTGCCACCCATGAGTTTCATGGAGTGTCCCCTAGTTCTAGTACTAGCTGAGAGGGTAAATAACTGCTCCTTGTTTATTAGTTCCACACCACTCATGATTTTATAGACCTCTATCATATCTCCTCTCAGTCGTCTCTTCTCCAAACTGAAGAGCCCCAACCTACCAAGCCTCTCCTCATACGGGAGCCCTTCCATGCCCTTGATCATTTTTGTTGCCCTTCTCTGTACCTTTTCTAGTTCAGCTATGTCTTTTTTGAGATGGGGCGACCAGAACTGCACACAATATTCGAGGTGCGGTCGCACCATTGATTTGTATAGAGGCATTATGACATCCTCAGTTTTATTCTCTATCCCCTTCCGAATAATTCCTAACATTCTGTTTGCTTTTTTGACTGCTGCTGCGCACTGCGCTGTGGATTTCATTGTATTGTCCACAACCACCCCCAGATCCTTTTCCTGAGTGGTAACTCCTAGCTTAGTACCCAGCATTGTGTACGCATAGTTTGGATTATTTTTCCCTACGTGCATCACTTTGCACTTGTCCACATTAAATCTCATTTGCCATTTAGATGCCCAGGCACCCAGTGTCGTAAGATCCTGTTGCAGTTCCTCACAGTCTGCTCGTGTTTTAACTACCTTGAATAACTTGGTGTCGTCTGCAAATTTGATCACCTCACTCTTAACACCCTTTTCCAAATCATTAATGAATACATTAAACAGCACCGGTCCCAATACAGATCCCTGAGGCACACCACTTTTTACATCTCTCCATTGTGAAAACTGACCATTTAGTCCTACCCTTTGCTTTCTATCTTTTAACCAGTTTCTGATCCATAGTAAGACACTACCTCCTATCCCATGACTTTTTAATTTTCTCAAGAGTCTCTCATGATGGACCTTATCAAATGCTTTCTGGAAATCCAGGTACACTATATCTACTGGGTCTCCCTTGTCCACATGCTTATTTACACCCTCAAAGAATTCCAACAGGTTAGTGAGGCATGACTTACCTTTACTAAATCTGTGTTGACGCTTCCCCATTAAGCCATGTTTGTCAACATGCCCTGTAATTGTGTCCTTAATAATAATAAAATACACCTATTTGCTTTGATATGAGAACTTTTGGAAAGAGGGAGATTTTTAAAAATCAAGTAATCCTTGTTCTCCTGCAAGAACCTAGTAGGTCCAAAGCCTTCATTTTCTTTAGGGCTTTAGTAAAAACAATCAAACAAAATCACCGCCACCACCACCACCAAAACCCAACGTTGGATATAATCCAATCCATATTCATTAGAGCTGTTAATCCATCAAAAACAACTGTAACGCACTAAAAACAGGTGCAATGCCTGGAATTATGCCACATTTGTTCTCTGTGGCTTGGCACATTTTATCACCTCCTAATCCATTAAAAGATCAGAACAATTTAAGAAGCCACTTAGGAAAGCGTATGGGATTTGAGACTTATCTCTAGCAACTGCGTTATCAAAGACCTTTTGGCCCTCAACAGGCAAACAGGACCCAACTGAGCTTTGCATGCATTATTTACAAAACATCAAAAAGATAAATGGATGTTAAACAGAGAAGGCAAAAAGGCAAATTATTTGTATTATACTAGCACCTACAATTGAGATCAGAACCTCTGTGTGCTGTCCTGTAGCATACTGTACCTAATAAAAGAGAGTCCCTTCCCTGAAGCATTTACAGTCTAAATATCTGGCTCGTCTAAAGAATCAGGAAAGGGAATGCTTCGCAGACAGGGACCGGAGGCATCTGGGATCAATGTGTTTTTTCAAAAGTGTGTATGGGTTTTGGATGCCTTTGTTTTTGGATACTCAAGCAGAACCCTTAAATCAGCCTGAGGTTCAGAAATTTGATGCAATCTCTGAAAGTGAGGTCCCATTAAAATTGAAATACCCAAAGTAGCTATAGTCACTTTTGAAAATCTTGGCCTGTGTGAGTCTTATGATCTTGCCCAAAGTTACATGGTGCAATGGACACCGGGTGAGGGGCATATGGGATGGAGGGGGCAGGGGACATGGGGATTGGGGTTAACAGGGTCAGGGTTGGAAGGCACGACAGGAGGCTGAGGGCAAGAACAAGGACTAAGGCAGGGAAAGGGAACAAGACCAGACCAGGAGGGAACAAGGGAGCAAGAGACAAGGGAGACAAGGCTCAACTAGAGGGGAGCAAGGACCCAATAGGGGAGGAAGACAAGGACAAGACCAGACTAGACAGGGGAACAAGACAGAGATTAGGCGCAAGACAGGGAACAGGAGTGTGCAAGGCAAAGCATAAGATATTTGCTCCACCCAGCTTCCTGTTGCTACCAGCATGCCAGCAACTAACCAGGAAACTGGGAGGCGGGGCAAGGGCAAGATAGACAGGAGATGTGGCGGGGTCAACACAGGACATGGCAGGTAGGAGACATGGGAGGAGTGGCTGGGTTGAAGCGACGGGAGGAGTGGCTGGCTTGGACCGAAGTGGTAGCACCACCAAGCTGGCCATTACTTCTGGGAACCTAAGCATCTGGTGGTTCAAGACTGGGGCCTGACATGTGGGAAGTGAGCTGGAGACTGAGATTACTGAAGGGCTAAGGCAAAGCCTTAACAATAAGGCCCATCCTTCCTGTTAGTTCTTTCATCTACTCCATCTCCTGACTTGAGTGGGTTTGTACAGGGTGCACAACAATGAAAGGCAAAATTTCACCCAAAGCCTCTGACATTTGTGATACACCAGAAATAATTCAGATGTCAAAGGTTGCAGTGAGGAAGCACGACACAAGCTTTTATTGGAGGAAATGTGTTTTCAAGAAAGAATTAGCTAGTGCTTTTCATGCATAGGGAGGACACTTAAGGAGTGAAGCGGAGGAGTCTGTTCCAGCTTAGGGAAGAGCACTCAGGAATTATTAATTATTATTATTATTACCAAACATTTATATAGCGCCAGCACACTTTACAAAGTAATAAAATAGACACGGTCCCTGCCCCTAGGGCTTACAATCTGAGAGACAGGAGCTGGGGGAGAGACTTAGGAAGGGGAACAGAGGGAGAGACAAGGGGTCTAACATTCATGAAGATGCGAGGTCTCAAGTGCACGTACTTGGCTTGGTTACGATGAGAATGACAGCAGGCAGGTCCATGTGGCAAGGATAAGGGTAAACCGATCGTAGGTATAGGAATAGTGGCTCAGCAGGATAAAGAGTCAGACAGAGCAGAGCGAAAGAGGTGAGTTTTAAGGAGAGATTTGAAGGTATGAAGGGAGGGGGCAAGGCGGATGTGGACAGGGAGGGAGTTCCAGGCATGGGGGGCAGCAAGTGAGAAGGGACGAAGGCGCTTAGGGGAGCAGGGAAGGCGTGGAAGGGTGAGAGAAGGGACAGAGGAGGAGCGAAGTGCACGGGCTGGAGTATGGAGGGCGATAAGTGCAGAGAGGTAGGGGGGAGCAAGGTTGTGAAGAGCTTTATAGGTGAAGACTAGGAGCTTGTGCAGGATTCGTTCAGGAAGGGGAAGCCAGTGAAGCGAAGAGAGGAGGGGCTGCACATGGTCGAAGCGACTGGCGAGGTAGATGACCCTGGCAGCAGAGTTTTGGACAGAGATGAGGGGAGAAAGGTGAGACCGGGGAAGGCCAGTGAGAAGGAGGTTACAGTAATCGAGGCGAGAGATGACCAGAGCATGAACAAGAGTTTTGGCAGACGAGACAGAGAGAAAAGGGCGAATCTTAGCAATGTTATGGAGGGAGAAGCGACAGGATTTAGCAACAGAGTCAATGTAGGGTTTAAAAGAAAGGGCTGAGTCAAAGATGAAGCCTAGGCTACGGGCTTGGGGGACAGGCAGGATGGTGACTCCATCAATAGTTATTGACAGTGAGGAAGGAGAGGAAGGATGAGGGGGGAAGATAAGGAGTTCAGTTTTAGCCATGTTGAGTTTGAGTTGACGTTGAGACATCCAGGTAGAGATGTCAGAGAGACAGTTGATGAGACGAGCTTGAACAGAGGGAGAGAGAGAGGGAGTAGAGAGATAGAGTTGAGTGTCATCAGCATAGAGGTGGTATTGGAAGCCATGGGAGGCAATGAGTTTGCCTAAGGATGAGGTATAGATCGAGAAGAGGAGAGGGCCAAGAACAGAGCCTTGAGGAACACCAACTGAGAGGGGGAAGGAGGAGGAGGCGGAGTTGGAGAGAGACACATTAAAGGAGCGGTCAGAGAGGTAGGAGGAGAACCAGTTATGGACAGAGCCACAAAAGCCAAGGGAGTGAAGGGAATCCAGCAAGAGTGAGTGGTCAACAGTATCGAAGGCAGCAGAGAGATCAAGGAGGACAAGAATGGAATAGAGACGTTTAGATTTAGCCACCAGAAGATCGTTGGTGATCTTAGCGAGAGCAGTTTCAGTAGAATGAAGGGGGCGGAAGCCAGATTGGAGGGGGTCAAGGGAGGAGTTGGAGGATAGGAAGTCAAGGCAGCGGGAGTAGACAACACGTTCAAGCAGCTTGGAAGCAAAAGGAAGGAGTGAGACAGGACGATAGCTAGAAGGGTCAGAGGGGTCAAGAGTGGACTTTTTGAGAATAGGAGAGACTGTGGCATGTTTGAAGGCAGAAGGGAAAGAGCCAGTAGAGAGGGAGAGGTTGATGATGTGCAGGAAGGAAGGGGCGACAGTGGGAGTAATGGAGGTGAGGAGGCGGGAAGGAATGGGATCAAGGGGGCAAGTGGAAGGGTTGGAGGAGGAGAGCAGAGAGGAGATTTCCTTAAGGGAGGCAGGGGAGAAGGAGGACATGAGAGAAGGAGGGGGAGGAGGGAGAGGGGTGGGAGTGGGAAGAGAGGAGTGGGAAGCGATGTCGAGGCGGATCTTGTCTATCTTGGAGGTGAAGAAGGAGGCAAGATCCTGAGCAGAAAGGGAAGAAGGAGGGGGAGGACAGGGAGGCTTGAGGAGGGAGTCAAAGGTAGAGAACAGGCGGCGAGGGTCCCGAGAACAGGACTCAATGCGGGAGGCATAGTAGTGTTGTCTAGCAAGGGAGATAGCAGAAGTAAGGGTGGAGAGACAGAATTTGAAGTGAAGGAAGTCAGCGTGAGAATGGGATTTGCGCGAGTCGTTCAGCAGCACGAGTGCAGGAAGATGTGAAAGCAATAATAATAATAATAATAATAAAATAAAATAATAAGAAGAAAATCATCTTTATTTTTATATAGTGCCTCCCTGCTATAGCACTCAGAGCGCTTTACACATAACAGTTTAACACAACTTTTAATCCTCACAACAACCCTGTGAGGTAGGTCAGGCTGAGAGAATATTGTGGCTGGCCCAAGGTCAGCCAGTGAGTTTCTGGCTAAGCTGAGACTAGAACTGGCCCACCCCTATCTCCCGGTTCAAGTACTGCACAGCATGGTAGGAGCACAGTGAGTATTTTATTTATTTATTTATTTATTTATTTGAATTTATATGCCAGAGAACAGGGGGAGGTTACTGAGAAAAAGGTCCTGGTGGTGAAAGTATGCAACCCTATCCCTTCCCAGAGGCTCAGGGCAGCTTACAATACATAAATACATTTAAAACTAATTCAAAACCCTCTAAAAACTGCACAAAACCCACCCGATACAACCTCCCCATCACACCCCTACCCCAAAACAACCCACCACCTTGCCCCAATCCCCTATCCCTGCCCGCCTAATCCCTTTTCAAATACAAAGGTCTTACACTGTCTCCGGAAGACGCTAGGCCCGGACTCAAATGAACCTCCAGGGGAAGGGAGTTCCAAAGCGCTGGGGCAGCAACCAAGAATGCCCCCCTGCAAGCCCATGTCGTATGAACAAAGCTAACAAGTGCTACCCACTCCCGGACGATTGCCGCAATGGGGCATGGAAAGACAGGCGGTCTTTCAGATATTTATTTGTATTTATTTATTTAAGATGTATATCCCGCCCCTCCTGTCCTCAGGGCAGCCCGGGGTGGCAAACAACATTCAATAAAAACAATACAAACATTTTAAAACAATTTAAAAATACAATATGTGGGGAAAACCCCCACCCCACCCCTCGCCAAAAGCCTGATGGAACAGTCAGGTCTTACATACATGCTGAAACAGCAGGAGAGTGGCACTGGGAGCCAACCGAGCCTCCTCCGGGAGCGAATTCCACAGCACAGGGGCGGCCACCGAAAAAGATCTAACATCGGTGACCACCTGATGTGGGGGCCAAACTGTTTAGCACTTGAAAGATCAAAGCCAGCACCTTGAATTGTGCCCAGAAAGCTATAGGGAGCCAGTACAAACTTTGGAGCACCAGCGTAATGTGCTTCCGGCGATGCATCCTTGAAAGGAGCCGAACTGCTGCATTCTGGACCAGTCATCAAGGGCAACTTCCAAACAGTCATCAAGGGCAACCTCAGGTAGAGTGCATTGCAGTAATTTAGCCTCGAGGTGATGAAAGCATGGATGACTGTGGCCAAATCCAAATAAAAAAGAAAAGGCCGCAGCCTCCTCACCAGATGGAGTTGGTGAAAAGTCCCCTTCACCGCTGAAATGGCGGCTATGGGGCATTTGTCTAGCCGCCCGCCCTCCAGGGAATCATGAGGCGTGGGGAGGAAGGATGTCGCAGCTGGGGAGCCCGCTAGAGGGCTCACCAGTGAGAGCCCTTGTTGCTGGGCAGAGAGAAGGGACTGTGCATGAGAAGCACGTATCCCTGACGTGAATCTGCTCCTTTTAGGCGAGGCAGGTTCAC
The DNA here is from genome assembly GCA_003113815.1 of Sphenodon punctatus. NCBI lineage: Eukaryota > Metazoa > Chordata > Lepidosauria > Sphenodontia > Sphenodontidae > Sphenodon > Sphenodon punctatus. Next base: position 953,426 of record QEPC01013938.1, read on the forward strand.
GTGCTCCCCACACGGGGAGAATCAGTCGGCGGTGAGAGAAGAAGAAGTCAGCAGCAAGGAGCACTTGCTGCTGACTATTCGGATGACGCAGCTGGTCGGAGGCCACAAGATGGGTCGCACAAGGAAGAAGGCGCCGAGGAGCAATGAGGGAGCTGGCCGAGTGGCGGGGCGGCTGTCCCGCACGCAACTAGCGGAGCGGCTCGCCGCATGTGAAGCCCTACTGAGGGCCCGAGGTCTTCCCCTGCCAGGTGGGATTGGGGCTGAGCACAAAGCCATGACACTGGGGGAAGAAGGGAGGAGGGGCCCGGTGAGCGGTGAAGTGGGCCAGGAGAGGGGGTAGTCTCCCCCCCTGTGAACCCCCTGCAACAGGAGGTTAGGAGGGGGCACAGGACTATCAATCTCCCCGCCCGGTTCAGGGATAGTGCAGGCAGTAGCACAATGGAGCTAAGGGGTGAACAGCCCCTGGCAAGGGAACTCGAGGAGGCAGACAACACCCCCCCCCACGGGGGAGGGGAAAGGGTGATACAGAGCAGGACTGGCGGTATGGAGGATCCTGGGGAAACCATGCCCCCGGGGCGGGGTAGCCATGCAGAGGAAGGGGTGGACCCCTCACAGTCAATGATGGAGCAAGGGGACGCCCATTTTGGAGGGGGCCTACAGGGTGACCAAGGGCATACCTCCCATGATCATGGCACCGGCCGGGTTCCCAGGGAGCGTACAGCGGTCGATCCCATAGGAATACCTGGCTGGGGGTACCAAGCAAGGAGGGAGCAGGATGCTGGGCTCATTGGAGGCTGCCCACCTCTGGACCTAGGTTTAGCTGACCGGGAGGTGGTACAAGGGCAAAGAAATCTTACCACAGTATCTCTTCCAGCAGGGAATGGGGAGCCATCGTTGGCGAGACGAAGGTGCGAGGGAGCAGTAGGCAGTGAACAGCCGGGGGATCGTGAGCTGCTGCACCGAATAGAGGCTCTGGAGCGGGAAGCACAACAATGCCGGAGACAACCCCACTGTGAAGTTGAATCATCGGAGCTAGGGGGAGGCGCACCGAGCACAGGTATAACCCATGGGGCACGGGAAGTGGCACTGCAGGGGTAAACCCTGAACCCCCTAGTGGGGGCCCCATAGGGCTCTCGGGGATAGCACCACCCTCGGTCCCAAGGGCCCTCAGTGAGCAGGTCCCCGAAAGGGGGATCCCTCATCCTCAAAATGCGAATCCGCAATTGAAGATGGTAGAGGGCGAATGGATGTGGGTCATGCCAGCTGTCCCTCCAGATATGGAGCAAAGGACCCGGGATACTCAAAACAAACCTATGGAGGGTGGGGACGCGGGTCCCTTTTCTTTGTCACCAGGGGCATTGACAGGTGGGATGCCTACCCAAACTGGCGTACCCACGCCCAGTGAAAGTACGGCCCACCCGCCTGGAGGGCCGATCCCAGAAGTGGCAGCCCCGTTTGGGTCCCATTTGACACAAGCTACTAAGGAGAGGATACGGTGGGGCGAATATGTTGATTTATTCACCCTGCTTCACTCCGACCAGAATGAAGGAGGGGATAAAGAGAAATTTCGTCGACCCAAAGCGGACAGGAACTGGGATAATTGGACGTCAGCGTATGCCGTCTATATGGGGGTAATCATGCAGAAAGATCTGGGCCGCGGTTTAGAACTCCACAAGTACGCAGATATCGTGCGTAGGGCACATGGCACCGTACCCCCGGAAGCATGGCTTCAATATGACGAAGCTTTCCACCACAGGGCGGCAAATGTTCCGGGGATACAATGGGATAAGCACGCCGCAGACCTGTGGCTAGAAAGCATGATAGATGCCACATGTACACCGTGGGCAGACAGTGGACACCCGCCAGTACGGGGGAGGGGAGGGGTTGCGCCTGCAAATGAGCCATTTCGCAGCGAGGCCCGGAAATGGGGACAGGCTACTCCAGGGCCGTGCTGGGAATATAATAAAGGCGGGCGGTGTACACGAGTCCCTTGTAGATTTCAGCACATGTGCTCTAACTGCTGAGGGACACATCCAGCAACCACTTGCCCTCGTCCCTGTCAAAGGGGGAATCATGGCAGATACGGACAGGGCGGAGGAAACCAAAAACCAGGACAGAATAACCCAGGGGGACCCTGGCCTCAAAAGGGGACCGACGCCAATTCAAACTGAGCTCCTCGAACAAGCATTGGCCAGGTACCCTGATAGGACTGAAGTAGATTATGTAGTTCGGGGTTTTAAGTTTGGTTTCATCATCCCTGCTGGCCCAGTACATCAAATCAAAGTAGCTCGGAATTTGAAATCTGTTGAAGGAAGTGAGGAGTTAGTGCAAATAAAAATCAAGAAGGAAGTTGACGAAGGTAGGGTGGCAGGCCCTTTCAATACCCCTCCCATTGCCAACTTAGTGGTCTCCCCCCTTGGCATGGTGCCAAAGAAAACACCGGGGGAATTCCGTTTGATCCACCATTTGTCCCATCCACGAGGTGGATCAGTGAAGGACGCAATACCGAAGGAGCTAACAACCATCAGATACGCGTCATTTGATGAGGCAGTGGATAAGGTGAGGGCAATGGGACAAGGGGCAATTCTCGCAAAATGCGACATTAAATCGGCATTTCGTCTGTTGCCGGTGCATCCTAGTAGCTTTCACCTCTTAGGGTTCTGTTTTGAAGGAGCATATTATTATGACAGGGCCATGCCCATGGGGTGCTCCATATCCTGTTCTGCATTTGAGCGATTTAGCTCACTTGTAGAATGGATTTTCCGGCAACGCGTGAAAACAGTTGAGATGACTAAATATTTGGATGATTTCTTAATAATTGGCCCACCAAACAGACCGGAATGTGCTCCAGCACTGCGGTCATTCCAAGAGATGGCACGGGAATTGGGTATCCCTTTGGCCCCCCAAAAAACGGAGGGACCTAGTACGATCATCACATATTTGGGCATTGAACTTGATACAAACTTAAGGTTGTCCCAACTTCCGGTGGAAAAGTTGGAGGGTATAATTAGTAAAGTAAAGTAGGGTATAGCAGCAAAGAAAACAACAGTGAAAGCCCTCCAGTCATTAATCGGTAGTCTCAACTTTGCTTGCCGGGTGGTTGCACCTGGAAGAGCTTTTCTCTCTAGACTTTACGGGAAACTGAGAGGTGAACTACAACCACACTATAGGGTGAGGGTGAGCAAGGAGATGAGGGAAGACTTAAATACTTGGCTCCACTTTTTTCAGGAATATAACAGTATCAGTTTTTGGAGGGAGCAGCTGCTGCTGAGAGCTGACTTACAAGTGCACTCCGATGCAGCTGGAGGTGTGGGATTCGGGGTGTATTTTCAAACACACTGGTGTGCAGCCCCATGGCCACAAGAATGGCATGAGCTGGGAATTACCAGGGACCTGACTTTTTTGGAATTTTTTCCAATTGTAGTAGCAGTCAGATTATGGACACGCCATTTTACAAATCGAACGGTGTGGTTCTGGTGTGACAACATGGCAGTCATACATGTGATTAACACCCTGTCATCCCGTTCGCCGAGGGTAATGGATCTGGTCCGGGCGTTTGTGTGGGTGTGTTTGACTAACAACATACTGTTCTCAGCACGCCATGTACCTGGGGTTAACAACGGCATAGCCGACGCCCTTTCTCGGTTTCAGATGAAACGATTCCGGGAATTGGTGCCCGGGGGCAAGGAGTGGGCAGATCCGCTCTCACCAGCTGTATGAAAGATTGGGAAGTAAAGATGCAGAACATCATTCAGGGATCTCTGGCTCCCAGAACCCAGTCTGCATGCAGGAGGGCCTACGGAGAGTTCCAGCAATTTAGAGCACGACAGGGACTGGGGACCGATCTCCCCATAAAAGAACATGAGGTAATACAGTTTGTGATCACACTACAAGAGAAGGGGCTAGTGGTAGGCACTATTAAAGGTAAGGTAGCTGCATTCGTTTTTATTAACTGGGTCAACGGATTTCTTCCTCAAGCGTATGTTTGAGAGCTGGGCAAGGTCCTCCATCGCGACCCCGTTAATTAGGTTCCTCATAACCACACCAGTGTTGATACAGGTGATGGACCTTCTCCCGTCGGTCTGTACAGATTCATTCAAAACACAGCTATTCACCGCAGTTTATTCAGTGACATATTTTGTGGGGTTCCGGATCAGTGGGGTGGTTCCTGCATCCTGGAAGGACCCTTCCGGTCATGCGCTAGGTTGGCAGGATCTCAAGTGGAATGATAGTGGCATTGAACTGCATCTCAGATATTCAAAAACTGATCAACAGAAGAAGGGGCAAAGGATACAATTATACAAGTGTGCGAACAAAAGTATATGCCCAGTAGAACAGATGAGGAGGTACTGTGTTATCCGCCCGCCGGTGATGAGGGATTTGTTTGTCCATCAGAGTGGAGTGGCACTGACATGTTTCCAATTTACCGCGGTTATGAAAACAGCATTGAGCAGGGCAGGTTTCCAACCGGGGGATTTTGGATCCCATTCATTCAGAATAGGGGCGGCTACGACAGCAGCTGCTGCCGGGTTACCTGTTGACACGATTCAGTCAGTAGGAAGATGGAAATCAAAGGCATATAAAAAATACATACGTCCATAGCAGAGCCAGTAATACTTTTCTCTCTTTCCTTAGGACCTTCAGATAACAGAACAACAAGAAGGGTGGTATGGATCACTGGGCACAGCATGGTGCGTTGGGCGGAGAGAGCGGCCCGTACAAGCCATTGGGGGTCTCAATTGGGAATGCACAACAGATATTTGATCAGATGGCTGGGAAAGAAGGGATGATGTGGAAACAGTTATTAACAACATTGGGGGCTATGAGGGGTAACCTCAAGCCCCATGTCATAGTAATACATCTTGGGGAAAATGACCTCCCTTTACGAAAGGGAATTAATTTACTCATACGGGTTAAAGAAGATTTATTGGTAGTTAGGCGGTGGTTCCAGGGGGTTCACATTGTATGGTCAAGTTTATTGCCTAGGATCCAATGGAAGAGAGCGGTCAAACCTGGTAAGGTGGACTGAGCTAGGCGCAATGTAAGTAGGGAAATAAGTAAGTGGGTGCAGGACATGGGTGGTACAGTTATCAAACATCCTGGGATAGTCCAACAAAGGGAGGAATTGTTTAGAGAGGATGGTGTGCACCTCTCGGAATTAGGGAACAATATTTACCTCTGGGCATTAGCCCAGCATTTGGAATCTTTGTTCTAAGAAGCAGTGGGAGGCAGGGAATGACAAGGTTGCCTTCCCCTTAGTGGCAGGGGTCCAGTATGCAATTGTAGGTTAAATAGGAATTAAGTAGTATAGAATGAGACATCTCCTTAAGAGATGGGGAAGTGAGACCCAGTGTGAGGCGGGGCGCAGCCCGCACTGGGGTCATAACCCTGGGAGGGGTGCATTTTGATGCCTGGAAAGGACATGCGCTGTCCGCCGGCCAGAAACCACATACCTCCTGGCTGGCGCCCAGAGTTGGGCTTGTTCCCCCATTTCGGCCAGAGCCTTGGTGTTGTCGAAGGAGGAAGCGTATTGAGAACAGCACTGACGCTGGAGGGCACATCCACGTCAGTGACCAAATTAATAAGGTTATTGTTCTTAGCTAGCATACTGGACCCAGAATTGCTGGGCAATTTCCCACCGGCCTCTTGAGTTGACAGATTACAATAAAGAATGCGGCCAGCATTTAACCAACACGTCTCCGTGTCTCATTGGGGTGTGCCGACAAGCACTCCTGGCCACTGCTGCAACCTGAAAATCCAGGTGTAACAAAGGGTCCAAAGCACTCCAAGGCTGCGAGCCTACTTAACCAGAGGGGGCTGGACTCAGTCAATAACAGGAGTTCCAATCCCCCCTAGATCACAAGGCCGGTCAACCATCAACACTTCAGTCTTGCCTGGATTCAGCTTCAATCAGTTCACCCTCATCCAGTCCCCAACAGCAGCCAGGCATGAAGTGAGCACCGAGACTGCAGGATCTGGGTCAGATGAAAAAGAGAGGTAAAGCTGAGTGTCATCAACATACGGATGGCACATCGCCCCAAACCTCTGAATGACCTCACCTCATATACACGTTGAACAAGAGGGGAGACAGAACAGAACCCTGCAGAACCCCAAAGAGTAGGGCCCAAGAGGATGTTGAGCAATCGCCTATCACTATTCTCTGTGACCTCCCCAACAGGAAGGAGCAGAACCACTCAAGAGCAGTCCCCCGCATCCCCACCAGGTCCTGCAGTCTTGTCAACAGCACCTCGTGATCAACAGTATCAAAGGCCACCAAAAGATCTAACAAGGTCAACATGGTAGAATTTCTGTTGTCAATCTCCAGGTGCAGGTCATCGACTCAGGCCACAAGCGCAGTCTCATGCCATACCCAGGACAAAAGTCTGACTGAAACAGGTCCAGGAATCTAACAGCATTGAGATGGCCCTAGAGTTGTCACACAAACACCCATCCAATAACCTTCCCTTTTTAGAGACAGGCCGATAGCTGGCCAGAGTCAGCGTCCAAAGATGGTTTCTTGAGCTGGGGTTGGACAATCACAGTTTTAAGGGCACCTGACATCCTACCCTCCCAAAGGGAGAAACTGACAACCCCAGCCAGCAGCGGCCCCAACGTCTCCCGGCCGGCTTTCACCAGCCAGGACGGACAAGGATCTAGTTCACAACTGGTTGCCCACAACTCCCCCGCATCGGTGGGTGATACCAATTAAAACTGATCCAAACAAAACAGGACAAGACTGGACTTTCATAACCCCAAACTCTGATTCTGCAGGTGAATTGGCAGCATCCAAGTCTTGGTGAATAGGATCGATTTTGTTTGCAAAGTAATTAATAAAAACGTCATAGCAGGCATCAGATGACTCCAGTTCCGGGCAGAGGCAGACCAGATTAACCAGGCCCCTCACCACCTGGAACAGCTCTGCAGGATGAGACTTTGCAGACACTATGATAAGAGAGAAGAAAGCTTTCTTCACTGCCATCACAGCTATGGCATAGTCCTTTAAAAATTATCTATGCTGTAATCAGTCAGCTTCAGTGCCAGTTGAGCACCACCTGCGCTCTAACTGCCTACCCTTCCGCTTCAGCTGCCTCAGGTCCTTTGTATACCAGGGGGACCTGTGCTGCCTCCTTACTGGGTTGAGTCACCGGAGCACATTACACCAGTGCTCTGTCTTCTGCACTGGCTGCCTGTTTTTTTCCAGGTTCAATTCAAGGTGTTGGTTCTTACCTATAAAGCCCTACATGGCCTTGGCCTGATCTATCTGCGGGATCGCCTCACTCCCCAGGTCCTGGATCAACCCCTGAAGTGTGATGGAGGTGCCTTCCTGGAGGTCCCCTGAGTCAACTGGGGGTCCACTATGGAGAGGGCGTTCTTGGTAGCCGCACCTTGGCTGTGGAACTCCCTCCCAGAGGAGGCTCGCCTGGCCCCAGACCTGTTGACCTTTCATCACTTGTGTAAGACCTGGCTGTTCCGCCAGGCATTTGGTGGAGGGGACGGGTGAGGGTGGTTATGTGGTGGGGATTGTGGGGAGGGAGTTATGGGAGGGTTTTGTGTTTTTTATATTTTTAAGTTGGGTGGAAATGTTGTTTTATATTTATATGACTTTATTGTAAGCCGCCTCGGGACGCCTGAGGTGGAGTTCGGTGGGGTATTAAATGGTTAAATAAATAAATAAATAAATAATCTGAACCCCTGTTTCCAGGCTGGTGCAAAACATCAAATCCAGCGTGTGCCCCACCTCCACCCCTAGGAGAGATAATAAGGGAAGGATGATGCTGTGACTTAATAAGCTTAAGAGAATACTAAAAAAGGTGCTCCATACTTATTTAGTTTCCTTTGGGATATAATAATATTGACAAAGCGTTATTATGAGGGATGCCCTGTACTACCAAATGCCCATTCCCCGCACAGCTACCCCATTCCCCTCGACCTGCCCCATTCCACAAACACAGCCACTTTGTCCCACCCAGCTACAGTCACTCATACCACCAACCCCGAGAAACATTCAGGACAGCCACCCTTTGGCCTATCCCCATTCCCTAGACAAAAGCATACTGTCCTTTGCACAATGTAGGTACCCTGTCCTCTCTCAGGTACCACAGTCAAGCCCTCTGCACAACTGGCACCAGCCATTCACACTAACCATTTGCTTCCTTGGCACTTGCCACTTCCCTGCATACTGAGAGGTGAAATTCATATCAGAGTTCTTCACTCACTTCTACCACCACAAATGCCACTCATGTCACTTCTACCACCGTTCCTACCCATAGCATCTTCTGGGACATGGAAGCTGCAGTCCTAGCGGTGGTGTCTCAGCTGATGGAAGGAAGCTGCCACCAGGACATCATAACACAACCACCATTTTAAGGGGCACTGATGCCACTCAAGAGAGCACAAGGGATAATAGAAAAAATCTGCCCACCTCAAAAAGTTGGGGGAGAATGTCAATTTTATCAGTAACCTTCTCTGTCCTAGAATTATACTCAAAAATATAATTTGAGAAACTCAAATTTACCCCATATCTAGTTTGCATACACACTGGCAATGGTTTGACAAGAGAGGACATCAAGTTGAAATCTGAAGGAGGTATGGGTTCTTAAAGGGCTGGGCAGAAGTTGTTGGATGCCCTTCAGAAATCTCCACCATAAATTGACAGATGACTCTCGTGTTAATCACTGGTTCAGGGTGAGGTGATATGGTCACACAATGCAGTTTCATAAAAAGACATTAATGGACCTTGAATTTTCGGTGATAATAGGTTGTCCCAAGTAGAGGAGACAGCTCCTGCCTGAACTTCTACATATCTTTCCTGTGTATGAATATACAGTGGCCTCCATGAAGAACTTCACCTACAGGAAAGTAACTTTCATTTTTTCCACATGCAATTTGGGCTGTTTCTTATGTAAATAGCTAGATGCACTTGCATACTTCAGTTTGTTGATTTTCATGTGCAATCACAGTAATTGTATGTACAAATTTCCTGCAAACATAATTTCCTGCAAACAAAATGCTTGCCTAAATGGTCTGAAAATCTGGCCCCAAATGACAGAAGAATGTCTACACAGAAGTTTAACCAACATTGACTTAAGATCCGATTTAGTTAAGCCAATGATGAAACCAGTTCCTTACTAAATTCTACTAAACCCATACAAGTTTAAATTGATTTCAGATTGTCCTCCACTGGTTCAACTGACTGACTCAATTTAAAAATACACCTTTAATCAAATGAATGCAACTTTGTACGTATATCGGGTCTTGCAAATCAATCTTTTCACTAGGGCTGAAATGAGATTTTGCTAAAAATGGGAAATCTCATTGAAATCCTGGGCCACTGTAGCCACCACACTTTGGGCCAGTGAAGAGGGCAGTCCAAACGAGCAGCCCCCATACAGGGAATCAATCACAAGTCCTTCCATTCCACGAGTCATCACAGGGCAGGATTCCCAAACTCCTGCTGCACAGCAGGATCGGGGCCCCAGGAGGAGCTGCCACGAAACAGCTGATCAGGGGCACCCAGAGGAACGAAGGAGCCTCCCTGATTAGCTGTTTCATGGCTGGGATGAGCATGCTCCTTCAGGGCCGATGCTCAGACTTTACCTTGTGGTGGGGCTGCATGGGTCAATCAGATGGGAGGCGGCTACCTGGCCCCACATTAGCCCAAGTGCAGCAGCAGTAGCCTGCAATGTGTTACCAGCCTTCTCTGGTCGATGCACCGCATAGCAGTCAGGCACTCATACCGAAGCAGAAGGGGGATGAACATCTGGCGGCCACTGGACAGGCGGTCAGATGCATCGCGGGCTAATGTGCGATAATGTCTTGTGTGGCCTTACCCTATGTCCCTACTAGAGAACTGAAAAGGCATTGTTAGTTTCTCATAAAACTGCAAAGAAATAGACGAGCTTGATGTGAAGAAATCCCCAAAACGTTTATGCCAGAACAGTCCCATTGAAATTAGCCTTGTCAGACTACTTTCTTATTCCCTGCCACCTGATCCAGAAGGTTTGTTTGCAAAGATCTAACTCTAGCAAGTGTGATTTGGTTAACCCAAAGTAATCTTTAGCCCCGGATAGAACATTTCCTGTTTGTCATTTCTCATCTCTGAGTGACCATAAAGGTGCAGCTAGAGAATCCTGCAACAGGGACTCCCTCCTCCAGTGCATACTTAATGGTACTACCAGAACACTGCATGCAGGCATATCATAAGGGGATTCCTCCATGCCCTTTGTATTGTGGGAAATACCACAGGGAAATAGGGTGGGAGAGGGGCCACTGAAATTCAAGGGACACAGTCCATCCTCTATTTAAGTCAATGGCTCAGCTTCGATTGGATTGTCATGGTGGAGGATGTTACTGGCGATGAGAATGTACTGCTTCAGGACAAGGCATATGGAGTAAGGAACATGTGATGAGTTGGTAGAGGGAAGGGTGTTGTATGAATAAGCCCTCAGTTTATTGCTTCAGTTTAAGAAGTAACCACTTGCTACTTGACTAGCTAACATGTACCAAGTAGAACAGTTAGTACATAAACATCAAAAGCGTAGCAAGGAGTAACTGCTATTTGACTGTTTTGTGTATAATGCCTATAGCAGAGGGTTCCAAACCGTGGGTTGAAACCACATCTGCAGAAGGAGTCACAACTCTGATTTATTTTGCTATACTTTGCATCTTATTTTGTCAACAGACCAGTGGTTCCCAAGTTTTTCCCCTTTGTGACTCTACTCGTTTTCTACCGACCCAGACCCTGCTATCTCGGTGCTATCCCAATGTTTGGAGGCCGTGGCGGATTGGATGCGGGAGCAGACTGAGACTCAACCCAGACAAGACGGAGGTGATGGTGGTGGGGAGGGCGAAGGGGGTGGTGGCCCCCCTAGTTGGGGGGTTTGCCCCCCTGTAGCTCAGCAGGTCCGGAGTCTGGGGGTCATACTGGATGCAGACCTGCGGCTGGAGCAGCAGGTGGAGGCAGTCGCTAAGGCTGCCTTCCGCCAGCTCTATCTGGTACGTAGGCTGCGTCCGTATGTCTCTGGCCCGGACCTGGCCTCCCTCATCCATGCCTTCGTCACCTCGCGGCTCGACTACTGCAACGCGCTCTACGTGGGGCTTCCCTTGTTCTTGGCCCGGAGGCTGCAGCTGGTGCAGAATGCGGCGGCCCGTCTTCTTACGGGGACGGGTCGCCGGGAGCACATTACACCGGTGCTCCGAGCGCTGCACTGGCTGCCGATAGTGTGCCGGGCCAAGTTCAAGGTCCTAGTAATGATCTATAAAGCCCTATACGGCCTTGGCCCCTCTTACCTTAGGGACCGCCTCGCCCTTCGCGCCCCGGAACGACTCCTGCGGTCTGCCGGGGGTGCCCTCCTGGAGGTCCCCCGTGTTAAGCGGGGGGCCACGATGGAGCGGGCATTCTCGGTGGTGGGGCCGCGGCTGTGGAACTCCCTTCCGGAGGAAGCTCGCCTGGCCCCAAGCCTTTTAACATTTCGGCGGAACTGTAAGACCTGGCTGTTTGCCCAGGCCTTTGGGAGGGAGGGTGGGGGGGGTAGTTTTTAATCCCCCGCCCGTTTATTTATTTATCACTGTCCTTTTTACCCTGTTTTATTGAGATATTTTATATTTATATTTTAAATTGTTCTTAATTGTTTTATGACTGTTGTTAGCCGCCCCGAGCTGCGTTGCAGGATGGGGCGGGATAAAAATCTACAAAATAAATATAAATAAATAAATACTTCAATATATTTCCATGTCCCCACAGCGACAAAGATATGCAAAGTATATGAAATTTCAGTCAGGATCATGACCAGTGATCAAAATGGGGTCACACAGGCAAATTATTTGGGAACCACTGGTCTATTGTGTATAACAGGGATGGGGGAGCCTCAGGCCTTGGGGCCAAATGTGGTTCATGTCTGGGTTTTATTTGTCCCCTTTCCAGTTCCTGGATCTGGTGAAGAAAACGGAGTTCTGGGTAAGGGAGCAGAGATGAGGCCATACACACAAGTATAGGAGATGGATCCATGGCATAGATCCGGGATCTGGCCCCCACTCTTCCTGAGTGTACCCCTTTAAGCATCCCTGCCCCAAAATTCTACGAGGCCCTCAGAACTGGTACAGCTTTTCCAAGTGGCCCCCGGGAAGAAAGAGCTTCCCTACTCCTGGTGTATACATGAACCTTATGAACTTTTGAAATTTTACCCATTGGGTCCCAACTAATTTGTGCTTATAGAAATCAAAATCTTCAGGAACTATTTTTTTTCTTTCTCTTGAAGTGTATACAATTTTATAACTGTGTAACCAGTATCCCACTCCAAAGGAGAGTACATCGCAATAGGCATTAGATTCCCATCGTAAGCAACATCTTTCAGCAGAATCATTCAGTAAATCAACAGGATTGCATTTGCTCACTAACCAGAAACTTCAGCAGAGATACAAATCTCTAATTTGTTTTGTAGTTGAATGAAGATGTGGAAGTATAGAATCACCTATGTCCCAGTGATCAGCTGAATCACTGACTGAAAGACCGAACAAGAGACAGTTGTCACTCAAGCCACTGACCAGATGTGTATGCCTGCAATAATAAAAGTCTTACATTACAGCAGGTGAATTTAATATCCCAAAGTTGCTTTTAGTCAGTGATACAGGCAATTAACGAGATCACATTTCATTTGAATTAACTGGCATTAAGAGTTTTAAATTGCTCCTATAAAATAACCTTCTGTGTGTAAACATAGACCAGGAATACACTGTACGTGTCAATCAGCCAAATGAGTTCCGTTACTTAAATTGATTTGAAACATAGCAAAGTTATCATTTGGGGGAAATATCTTCTTACCAAGATGGCAAGGAGAGGGCATGGGCTTGGATACATGGAATTTTCCAAGCAGGAACACTACATCCACCGAGGGTCCTTGCCCTAGGATTAGTCAGTCGACTCACTGAGTTTATTCTGACTAAGAGTCTAGACTTCAAGGTGGTGCTCACAGGAGTAACTCTCCTGCTTCTAAGCTGGCTTGAGAAACCAAGGTAAAATTCAATGTAATTTTATTTACTTATCAGTCTGAAGACCCTAGGCACCCACTGTAAGGCCAAAGCGAGGCTGCTAGCTATGTAAAATCACAAAGACGCTTCCTTACCATGGGTAAAGCTATTGGAAACATCTCCAGCAGCCGCTTGACTGCAAATGTGGCAGACACAGCTAGATGCTTTTGGTAACGATATAAAAATGCATGTGGATGTTGCGGAGCATTTTTCGACAGGAGCTGAGTTGAGCTGGCCAATTTATTCTAAATTACCTTTGAACAAGTTGGCAGGTCAAAGAACAACATGAGAAAGTGGAGCTATTTATGGGTAAAACCAGACATGACAGCAGCCTACTTAGGCCTGCTTGACCCTGCAGACAACTATCACGTTTGGTTCATGGCTGCCAGATGCTGACCCGCGCTATGATGGATCATGTTGGCAGTTAGCCTGGGCTCTCACCTCAGCAACCAGCAGAAGTAACAGCCCAAGCTAGGGCCTGTCTGATCGGGGCAAAGCATACCATCCCAGAGCTGCATGTCCCAAACTGCCTGCATGCGGCTTGCACGTGGGAGCCACGTGGTTTGCACGTAGCATAATGCCCCCCTAATGTGGGTGCACGCGTGCATGTACTGTGCGGCACGTGCAGGGCATGGGATTGGCCCCATTGGCTGTCATGGCTGCCTGTCATGGTGGGAGGCAGGGCGCTGGATACAGCGCGGGGGCAGGACCAGCCAGCCACACATTTCCCGTTCTCCTTGGCCCTGGACGGTGCTACTGTCGGTCCGACTGGGAGCATGTGTGTTTTGTGCTCTGACTGGTGGCCGGTGCATGCCCTGTCTGCTCAGGCTGCCGCATTCCAGGTCAACCTGGGCCACGGCAGCCCGGACGTCACTTGTGGCTTTACCCTACAAGACTTAGATATGTGTGACTGCAATAAGACTCCTGCAGTTGACTCCTGGAGGAACTCTTGTACTGCAGAGAACCTTGCCAGGGCCACAGATCCTGCTATATCATGTGCCCAACGGTAGAGAGAGAGATGAACATGGTGACAGAATACAGAGAGCGATGGGGGGTGGGGTCTGAAGAGTTTTCTGCAGATGTTCCCAAACTGTGGGTTGGGACTCTGTGACAGAGTCACTTGAGTCTGTGGAGCTGTGGTAAGTCACTGCAGGGTGCAGCCCTCAGAGCCAACTGAGGTCCAGCAAGCCTTTGGCCCTTTAAGGGAGCCAAGTGTGGAGGTTTAATTAGGGTCAGCTGAGTGGATCCAGCTGGACGTGGCTGTGGAAGCCAGTGGAGTCTAAGCCATAAAAGGGTGAGCTGAGGAGCTGAAAGGGAGGAACAGCAGGGAAAGGCAGTCTGCTGGAGGGATCTGCCCAGAGGCGGCTTAGGAGAAAGAAGCTTCCCTCGTTGCTCATGGGGCATACCCTGGAAGTCAGCTGGCAATGGGTCAGGCTGGGAAGGTCTCAACTGGGCGAAGCTGTAAGAGGGAAAGAATTGGCATTTGTATTGTATATAAGTGGTGGATAGAGCTCTGGACACTGTGAATAAACTGCATTGTAAAGCAGAAGGTACTGGTGTGGACTGGTTCTTGGGTAGACATCCTGTAAGGACTCAGCCTTGCAAGGCTTCGCCCTGTTACAGACTCCAATGGGGGTCAACCCCACTGGTCGTGACCCTGATTGAAATTTCATATACTTCGCATATCTTTGTCACTGTGAGAACATGGAAATATACTGAAGTGTGGTCACAAAGGCAAAAAGCTTGGGAACCACTGGTCTATTGACAGAATAAGATGATTGTTAGACGTACTTTTCAGCACCCTCTTTTCTCTGTGGTATAAAGCAAGCCGTGGACCTGATGCTCAGGTAGGTGTAGCACTTGTGAATCCGATTGAAGTTTTGGGTGCTCAGCACTTCTAAAAATCAGGCCCCTATTATCTCCTTATACTAGTCTCCTGCAACACTCGTATAATCCATCCTGACACATTGCAAAAGCGGATAGACATGTATTAGTGTAGCCTAAAAGAGTTGCTATTGTGTCAGCATTCTTAAACGGTAACAAGTTCCAGAGGGCTCTCGGCAGTTAAACATTGCAGCACTTGCTGGGTTCAATTAGAATTTTACGTGAGAAAGATTAGAGGGTAAAGACTAGTCATATGCTGAACGACCTATGGTAATTCAGCTAGCTGGCAATGAGGGGAGGTGTGCAGGGGAACCAGAAAAGAGACATGGGGCATTAGCCAGCAGTACGGAATGTTGGAAACCTTGGGCTTTTAAAAGGAAAGAGATATGTCAAATTATTAGAATTTCAGCGTTACAAGTTATAGTATGTAACTGGAAAACACAAAGAATCTTGGGGGAAAAAGAGGGCTTACTGCACTGATTATGGTACGGGATAACCACGGCGTGTAGTGCTGCAGATGTATATGGTTGCCTGGAAGTTTTCTGTACCACCTGGATACCCTGCTGGCACTTGATAGTAGTTCTTCCTCTACAAACTACTCAAGAGGAAAGAATTCTTCAGCAAATATAAAGAACACTTGCTTTGAGATGGTATCTCTGAGGGAAGAGGTGTATGATTTATGTTGTTCTTGAATCTGTGGCGTGTCTGATGGGGGTGGGTTTTTGTTGGGGTTGGATGAACAATTACTGTCATACTGCGTATGGCACCATGATATGGATATTGATAAAATAAAATTTAAAATTATTTTAAAAAAACAAAGTAGCTGAATTGTTTAAAAAAAATAATCTCTTAATTGTTTTCTACTGATGCAAATCTATAATAAAATATCCAAAACACAAGAGAGAAAATATCCAATTAAGAACCAGCTCAGTCTGAAGAATGGTACTTGATCAAGTTAACACTCTCCTGTCCATAGCTCTTAACTCACTCCATGAACAGAAACCATGTGATAAAAGTGAACTTAATTTCTGCAGTGTGCCCTAAGCCTAACAAAGCTAGGCCAGGATCTTTTAGAGCAAGGAGGGAATAAATTCCAAATATAAAGATGTTTCACAGCTCCCTCAACACCCCACCTTCCAACACCAGCCCCCACCCTTTTACACGAATCTTGAATTCCACTGCGGAATGCAATATTTCTCATACCAGCAATGATCATATTCCCTAAGTCTAGACAAATATGTAATCTAGAGAATGTGGTTGCCATGTTGGTGCCAAATGGAAGAGATGGATACAAAGTAATTCAATATATTTTATGGGTATGTGAGATTAAAAAGTTGTTAGTTCTATGTAAAACACTCCGAGTGCCATGGCAGGGGGGTGCTATACAAAAATAAATATTAATGTATTAATTATTAGTATTAGTATTATAGTTAACTTCTGTTGGTGAGAATGTGCAAGCTTTCAGATCACATTCCTCAGGCATGTAGCACAACCAGCCAGAAATATATGAACTGAGCAAAGGTAGGACAGGTCTATATAAGGAGGCATGGGATGACGTAGGTGGGAGTGGGTAAGACAAGGTAACTGGTGGGAGGGGGGTTAGATAGGGAGAAAAGAGAGAGAGATGCCAGAGGTGCTATGCTACATGCCTGAGGAGAGGCCCAGTGTGGCCTGACAAATATGTAACACAGACTCCATCATGGTCCAGAGTCTGAGGTTAGTCAGAGCCAAAAACACTGGCACCTGATAGATAGGTACAGTGATAAACAGATAAACTTTAAATGAAATGCAAGTGTAAAATCTCAGGAGAAACTACTCCAGGGTAGTTAGAGTTGAGTGATTTGAGGTTAAGGTTGTTGTTGAAAGCCAGTCTCTTGCAGTTTTTCTGGTTCCCTCAGAATTGTCATTTAAAAACTATGGATAATAATAGCCTGATGCTTAACAAGGCAGTTGTGAGGCTTCCTCAATTAATGTCTGTAAAGTGCTGGGATGAAAGCAGATAAGAAATGCAAAGTATAATTATTATATATTATTAATAAACCTCTGGCACACTGATGGAAGGAGAGAGATTTTGGTGCAGACTTCTTCCTTTTGATGTTATGGAATACAGGGCTTTAAAACAAAAAAACATTTTAAAATGCAAACAAACAAACATGGGGAGATGTTCAATCTTCTCTAGACCCAGAATCCCCTTGCAATTGAACTGAGACCAAGCCCCCACATCAGGAGCATTATCATCAGGGCCCCATGCATTGTACATGGCTGCAATTGCAACCATTTTTGCAAAATTTTACATTTTTGTCCAAATTGCAACAAACGTTGCCTCTGCCAGCAAAGAATTACAGCCCAAGAAGGAGCACTGTGAGCTAGCCAATGGGCTGCCAGCAGCACTGTGAACTAGCCAATGAGGTACTGGCACACTTTCTTGATTGGGCTCTTTGTGAGCAGTCAGATCACCACTACAAAATGTTCAGAGTGGGTGAGGGCAAAGTGCTGGCCCTGCTCCCTCCCCCACCCAGTCTGAAAGTTTCCTGGCGGTGCTCGGGCCCTTTACAAAGGGCCCCCTAGAGTCCAGGGCTCAGGCTCAACAGAACCCTCTTGCTCCATGGTAGCTATGCCCATGAGCAGTAGCCTCTTTTGCAGATAGTGTGACACTGACTACTATTAATATCAAACTCAACAAACACCACAAATGCCAAAGAGCAAATCTGAATTTCAGATTCTGTCTCCTTTCCTTTTGCAAAGTTTACATGCAGTTTTTGTTATTCAGTATGTGGTAATTCGATATTGAGTATTAAAACTGAGGTCATCAGGGGGTGCTCTCCTGGAGGTCCCCCGAATCTGCCGGGAGGCCTTCTCGGTGGTTACCCCTGGGAACTCCCTGCCAATGGAGGCCCGTTTGGCCCCGGATCTCCCCTAGTTTCGATGCTGTTGTAAGACGTGGCTGTTTCGCCTGGCTTTTGTGGGGAGGAGGGGATGTGTAGGGGGGGAATGGGTTAGGGTGGTGGGTAGTTGGGGATTTTTTATACCTCCCTGTTGTTTATTTTAAAAGTTCTTTTAAATTTAATGTTCTAATATTAATGTTTTATGTTGTGCGCCGCCCAGAACTGCCTGTGGCAGGATGGGCAGGTTATAAATGTCAAAATAAATAAACAAATAAATAAATAAACACTAACTTCCTCCTCATAGGAATGCAACAATTTATTTCCTGTTGTAAAGAAGACTCACGAGGCCATTGGAAGTGTATGGGCCAGGCCATCTCCTCAGTGGGCTCCAGGGGACATAGACTACCTTGGTTTTCCCCAGCTGAGAATCTGGCAACTCTGTGTTCATAAAGGAAAAACATTTGGAGGAGCCATAAGTGCTTGCTTAGTATTTTTTTGCTTAACCTTTTCTCTCGATGGTAAAACCTTGAGAAAACATAATGTCTCCATCAGAGGAAATGCAAGAACATTTCAGGGATCCGACTTGGCAGTTACAGCAGCACTGAAGATAGAGACTCACTAAGAAATGACAAAGTTATGGGTTTATGTAATCTGTTACAGAAATAGCAACGCATGTATAGAAGATTACACATGTCATGAAATGCACAATGGAAGTTCTAA
Source organism: Sphenodon punctatus (assembly GCA_003113815.1). Classification (NCBI taxonomy): domain Eukaryota; kingdom Metazoa; phylum Chordata; class Lepidosauria; order Sphenodontia; family Sphenodontidae; genus Sphenodon; species Sphenodon punctatus. The sequence goes on from QEPC01013938.1 coordinate 971,941, forward strand.
AGATAATCCTATAATCTAATGTTCATTCTACAAAAGACTTTGGAGAGTGGCTCAGTCAGGTAAATCTTTGATCAATTCTTCAATTGACTCTTTTGGCAGAATTAATTTTTAAAATACATCTGCAAGATAGCCTAACTATGGGTAACAGGTAACAGCACTGATTTGAGTTTTGTAGATGTGAGTCATTTTCATTCATCGCAATTAAAAAGACTGTATTTGGCCTTTATTCTATTTACATAACAGAAAGGACTCTCACAAACACAATTTGTTAGTAAATGAGGGATGGCAAATAGATTCAGATAAAATAAAACTGATCTGGAATATCAGCTGGAACTCAGTTGATGACACCAACCAGACCATTAAGGTTTTAATGAATTCTGTTTGTGAAAACAGGAGAGGAGCTTTTATGGTCCAAAAAGGTGTTCGAACATGTGTGGATGAATTCCAAACTCTTGGCCACACCTCTTGTTATCTGCAAACATCCCTGCCAATGGGCTTTTATTTGTACGAATATTTAAGGAACGGCTGTTCTTCCTAGTATTCTTGGTCAAAGGGACCAGCTTCACAGTAAATCTTACTCACAGTAAGTTATTCAGCCACCTGTAATGCCACTATTGGTATTATTTATTTTTGCACATACTCTCTGCGGCTGTGATCCTTGGTTCCCTCTGTTCTAACACTAATGGCATTACATTGGTGTTGCAGGCCCCCAAGTGTGCAGCACTTGTGTTGTACCATCCCACCATATGATACTGTTGGCACTATAGACAACACCAATATTCTTTATAAGTCCTTACCCATGACCGTGACTTTAAGCAGTCGCAGGCAAACAGTTACCCATGACTGCTTAAAGGTAGGACATTTTCCATATAGAGGTTAATAATGATTTAAATGCTTGGCAAGAGAGAGCTTCCTTATTTAAAAAACAAAACAAAACAAAACCTAATAAAAGTCAATAGAAAATAAGAATATTCCTATAGAATGTTTAAACCATCCTGAAGAAATCTATTCCTGTTATAAGGTTGTCTAGGATGATGTGTTCTCCCTCACTGGAGGAATTGGGTAAACCTCAGTCAAGGATAGTCTGTGTATAATTAATCCTTTTGGGGGATGGGTTAGGTGACTCCATATTTACAGATAGTCACAACTAGACACATTAGTATGGTTTCAAATATGGCTCGGTCTCTGGCAGAGGCCTCATCCAGGTGTGCTACCAGAGATCCTGAATCAGAGATGCATGCCAGGGATTGAACTTGGGACCTTATACATGCAAAGCATGGGCTCTACCACATGAGCCACAGCCCACCCCAGAAGACAGGAAGCAATATATGATAGTTTCCTGACCATGTTGATTCTACCTGCTTTGTGTATGTTGACTGAGGCTGTATTCTGAATTAAAGGGTTGGGGAGGACCTGTGAAAAATAATCTGGGACCATGCAATCAAAGATTGTATGCAAAAGAGGACTAAATTAAAACTCCTGACTGTCACTGACTTGCTGGGTGACTTTGGGTAACTCGGGCTGTCTTTGCTTCAGTTTACAAAACTATCAAGTGGGGATATTTCCTACATAAGAGGGGCTTTTCAGGCCTTAAGCAGTCAATTTTTCTTTGAAATCTCTGGTTCATTTGTACAAGTATTATCATGGTAAGAAGGAAATGGTTCCTTCCTATTAAAATATATAGGAATTTTGCCTTCAGAGAAGGCAGGACTGAGATCTTGGCTGATATCATGAAAAACTGGCATCAAGAAATCTTTGACTATTTCTACATGAGCATTTGCTATGGGGCTTTAATTGCGCAGCAACATAAAGACCCTGGCTAGGAATTACTGACTTTCCTAAGGAGTAACTCTAGGCTCAGGGACTAAATCCCTACATTAAGAACCAATGCAAATACTGCTGAGTCATGCTAGTAGGCATGTCCAATTAGCTCCATCCAGGTTGTAAAAGGGACAGAGAACAAAGAGACCAGAGGCAGAGGTCCTCGAAGAAAAACCTGGGAACAGCGAACTCCTAAAAGGTGGCAAGCTTGGGTTTGATTAGATGTTATCAGCAATGGTGTCACCGAAAAGGGGATGAGTTTGAATACAGGGTGTCAGGCATCTCCCGGGTCACCGGTGTTGGGGGAGAACTGCCCTGGTGCGCTGGGCCCCAGAACGAAGGCCAAAGAGGCCCCAGAAGACTCCACTGGTTTCCTGGCCGATGGACTCCCCTGCTCTCCAAACCGAGGCGCCAGGCATGAACGGTGCAGTGAAGGAGCAGGAGCCAGGGGAAGCCAGCAGGGGGCGTGGAGACGCTGGCGCCTCGGTGTAGTGAGTAAGTGTGCGCATTGGGACTGAGGTGTGTTAGGACTGTGTGTGTTCCCCATTTCCCCCCTGTTTCCTGGGTCCTCCTGTCCCGCTGGGAATGCCACTCCACTTCCGGTCACGCTCTAGCATTCAGAGCACCTGCATGGATGTGTGCTGATACCACCACCCTGTGATGATCTTCGGCGGGACTTTTAGTCCATATACGCCACTATAAGATCCCGAGGAACTAGTAAGCGCACCAACGTTGGGTGACCTGTATGAGTGGCGTTCATTGTTCCTGGCTGGTCTTGCGGTGCCTGGCACAGGGATAGCCTACCCTTTGGATAAGTGGGACAGGTGGCGACCTTTCTGAGAGCAGCAGCAACTGGCATTCCCCACCCATCCCCTCTGGGTTTCACTCAGGATCTCCAGGTTTACATGCCTCCTCTCTGGGCTCTGGTAAAACTCCTCTTTCGCTAGGTTATCCAGGGGCACTGCTAGAATTATTGGGGGCAGGGCCACAGCAGAAAGGGGCAGCAGAACAAAGGGGCTTTTCCCAAAGGAGCATGACCACATCAGAACAGAGTGGGAGAGTCCCTGTGCCTCACCTAGGGTTGCCACCTATGCACGTTTTTAAGAAACGCGTTTGAAAAATACATCTCGCAAGGCCTGCACCTTGAAACATGTATTTTTCATATTGTTATTTTTATCTAAAGATTAACTTATTTTAGTAGGGTTTATTTATATATATTTGTTACATTAAATTTTGCTTTTGTATTGTTTGTATGGGTATAACTGTATATTTTGTATGACAATGACCAAAGGTCATGTATTAATAAATTTGAATTTGGTATTTTTCATAAGTGTTCCTTAAAAATTTGCATAGGTGGCAACCGTAGCCTCACCCTCTTTTTAGAGCACTGTGCCAGGCTCCCAGACAGCCGCTGCAGTGGCCCCAGGCGGGTCCAAGCTCATTCAGTCACATAAGGTGTTAACAAATGTGACGGTGGCCTGCTTAGGCCTGTTTGCATCAGCTTTAGCCTGTGGACCAGCATCACATTTGTTGGGGGCCATCTAGATGTTGGCCCCAGAGTTCTCCTGGCCATGTTGGTGGCTAGCCTGGGCTGTCACCCCAGAAGCTTCTGGGGTCACAGCCCGGGCTAGCTGCCAACATGGCTGGGAGAAGGCCTGCTCAATCGGGCTGAATGGCCTCTATGATGAGCTGCCCGTCATGGGGGGGAGCCACTGGACACAGCACGGGAGTGCAGCTGGCTGCACATTCATGTGGTTCCCTGCCCCCCTTCCTGGGCCCGGCCACGTGAACATTTGTTCCATGGCCGGACCCGATTCTGACTGGGAAGCAAGCAGCTTCCTGGCCCAGATCAGCTTGTGATGACAGCAGAGCGTATGTAATTACCTATAGGGTCCTACCCCTGCCCAACAAGGGACAAGAGCAGCATCATGTGTGCAACAAGCCGGGGGCCTCCGGTTATGTGACATTGACATGCAGGCACATCCTGAGCCAGGGCTGACTGAATCCCAGAGCCTGAGTAGCAACCTGTCGCCAGGCAGTGCAGCACCTTCCTTGAGCCCCAGAGAAGTGGCAGCAGTACACCCAGCCTCAGGACTGGAGCCCAGTAGGGCTCCCTGGATGGAGTTGCTTGCCAGTCACTGATGGGGAGGGAGCAATAAAACAGCTGAGGTCAGGCCTGTACATTCCTGAAACCTAGAAATTAGGGATGGAAAAGTCCTGTTAGGTTCCCTTCCAAATTCTTCCGTTCCTCATGGCTTATCAACCAAGGGCCTGATGTGGATCGCATGGGTTTTAATGCAGGAGTAAACCCTAATTTTCTTCAGGCACGGCTAACATTCATCTGTGTTGACCACAGCTATTGGTTGCGTTTGCCTCTTCCATTACTGCCAGGTGCCTCAGTAAAGTAAATCATCTTGACTGTGTTTATGATAAGAATTAAGTGATCAGCCATGAACTTTGCTTGGCATAAATATTTTGCTATTTGTAATGATAAATAGCAATACCCTTCTGACTGTGAAAGCAGCAGCATTAGCTTGTTCTGCTGCACAAGGTCTATACAGCAGAGGAGAAAACTGAGAGATTGTTTGACCACCCTGGCACAGAGGAACAGGCAGCAAAAAGGAGACACAGGACAGGTTTATTCTCCAAACCACCATCACTAACAAAAGACTGATTCCTCAAATCGTTAAAAGGTGCAATTGGACATCTACTTGGGCACACAGTTACTACCAAAAGCACACACAAATCAGGTAACTGCAGGCCAGCTGACCCGAATTGTCCTTTAGGGCACACCATTGCCTAGGCTACTGCTGTACTTGCTCTGCCTGCATGCCCAATGCAAAGTGCACAGCTGCGGGCTTCCATTTCCCACCCCGAAATTTGGTCAGAGTTCTTCTGATGGAAAACATCAGTAATGGCCACTTCCAGTCATTCCGTTCATTCCAAATGTAAAGTAATGGTTCAAATCCAGCTCTGATGCAAAGATCACAACTTCACTGAAGTCAGCAGAGCGGCACCTGCTTAAAGGAGGGAACTGAACTGGTGTAACTGTGTGCCACGTATTTTTAAAAACAGATTATAAACTCCTCAGAACAGGAATCGCCTGTGTGTGTTGTGCAACACACACACACACACACACTATTGTTTTGTTATGGCTAAGGCCAGTACAAATAGATTTACTTACTTACTAACACACACACAAACAACCTTGGTTTGCAAGAAAGAAGAACTAAAAATCTCATGTTTACAAACACGTTTGCTGTGGCGCTTGGTTAAGACAGGAGATGCTGAGAGATGTGACATTTTCCAGAAGGTTAATGAATTAGAGAGGCTTGCTGCTGCTGAAGGAATTGAAACCAGAGGAGAAGAACCAGCTGAGTGAATTTCCAAATGGCTTTGTTGAAAGCAAAGGAGGTATAATAAAAAGTGACTGGGTAACTAAGAAGAGAGGTAAGCAGGAGGGGGTGTGGGCATGGAGAGAAAGGTTAGCACAGTGGGGAACGAGAAAGCTTTTCAAAGACACAAACATAAGCTGGCTGTCTCATCGGCGTTGTGCATCTCTCGCAATAATTCTCTGCACTTCTGCAGTGTAAGTCACCAAGGATTTCAGCATTACTAACTGAACCTCACAACCCTCCTGTATTATTAGAGAGATGTGGACACATCAGGGCTTAATTTGGGGTGGGGTGGGGGGACACTTGCCAGGATTCAGGTGCAGCAATCAAATTCAGGGGGGGAGCTGAACCCTGGGAAATGTTCTAAGTAGGGGTGTGCACCTCAAAGTGTGAAAGACCAGAAAAAGGCTGATATTGGCTATTTCCGGGTTGGAAATGAAAGCCAGAAAAAAAACCTGGATGGTTTATTTGGCTTTCATTAGGAATGGGAATTTCGGTTTCAGATAAAACCGAAAGTACCCGAAAATGGCCATTTCGGATTAATCCGAAATTTTGGTTCGTTTTTGGTTTCGGTACTATCAGATCTTTTGCATTGATTTTTATACCAGATTTTTAACATTGCGGTTTGTCCCCCATTGAAAAAACGCAATGTTAAAAATCCAGTACAAAAATCAATGCAAAAGATCAGATAATACCGAAACCGAAAAAGAACCGAAATTCATGAGAACCGAAACTGACCAAAACTTTGCCCAGAGTCTCATCCCTATCTTTCATTAATGACTTTCCTGCACTGCCCCTTGTGCTGGTAATCATAGAGATTAAATCATGAGAATTCCGGTTTTGTATTTAGCTGTAGAGAGTCAAGGTGGCCCAGTGGTTGGGTTGCTAGCTGAAGACTAGGGTTCATTTTCCTTCTCTGAAAAGCTCTGGGCCAGGAGGCATGGCTTCTGGGGCAGGCTTGGGACCCGACAAGTCATTCTTTACAAATTAAGCACTAAGACACAATGGGTGAAAACAGACAGGATGCTAACCACCCTTTAACCACCCTTGGTGGTCATTTATGCATGTTGCAGGGCTGCATAGGGCACCAATACAGCCCTGCAATATGCATAAACAAACACCAAGGATGGTTAAAGGGTAGTTAGTGTCATGTCTGTTTTTACCCATAGACACAGAGAATTTAAGGGATTTGTCCATTGCTACACAATAAGTTAGTGTATTGAAAATCATTCCCCTGTTCTGACAGACCATATCTGAAATAAGGTGAGAGTGCTGGCTGTAGTTATGCAAGATTCAGAAATTTCACTTACCACCACTATAACAAGAACCTCAGTATGGCATTACTAGCCCAGCTCAACTCAAGGGGGTTAGCACTGATGCAGCGCAGCAGCAAGCTTAAGCAAATAATCAGTGAGGAAACTACTGTTCCAAGAAAGAAGCGGCATTTAGACACACTGCAATGTTAAGAAGCACTTTGTGATTAACTCTTCCTGGAAAGAGGAATGAAATCTTCTGTCAGCAATTTTTTTTTACCACAGAACAGGAGGTGTTTTACCCTGGTTAGCCTTTTCAAAAGAGAAACTGAGGCAGTGACCACACCCAAAAAAGGAACAAGGAAAAGCATGGCTCCAACCCTACAGGTAGACAAAGCTGCTTTAATGGAATTTATCTGGCCGCTTGACTAGGAGACAGAGGATGATAAAATTGTGTGGGTTTGGGCATACGGCAGGAGTGGACAAAGTTCCCCATCCCAACCTCAAGAGATGAGTAGCAAAATCTTCATATGGCAGAGAGCCCCAAAACACATGCACATGCCCCTTTAAAGCATCTCCCAGGCTGAGCATCTTCTGTTTTGTAATTAGCTTGGCAGAGCTGATGCTCTGTGGCCCTAACTGCTGAGATTCTGAGGAACAGCTGCTAAGACTTGGGCACGATGAACTAAGACACAGGACCAAGAAGGCAGGGTGGGGCCTAGGACTGTCCCTGGGCAAGAGCCACACTTGATCTGCCCAAAAGCCACAGTTTGCCCTACCCTGACCTATGGCTACTGGGAGTGATGAATTGATAGAAAAACTATTGGACATGAAAGACAAGTGGATGCCTATGGCCTATACAAGAAAGCAGGGCCACAAAGTTGAGGTCTACCTTTCTTGATGTAGAGTCAGACAAAGTCCCTTCTTTATGCCGATGTGGTGTATCCTGCCACTAAATACAAGAAATCTTTCACTTGCACAAGCCCCTCCTCCATATTCCTAGCATCTCGACCTTTCTGACTTGTCAGTTCCTTTCCCCTCCAGCTCCTCTGAATTTCTGGCTCAGCTTTATAAGGGCCATGGTTTGCTGGAGCCAATTAAGGTCTGGGCACGGGCAGGTGTGACTAGGGTGTTGCCACGCTACGGTCTGGTTCCTGCAGCCACCTATGGGAAGTCTGAGAATCTGAAGAATATTTCAACTAGTTGTCTAGAAAAACAGAATGCTACAGCAGCAGAAATAGACGGGAGGTGTTTTATTGACCTTTTAATTTCTACTAATAATCAAGGAATTCAAATTAAAATTAAGAAAATGAAGAGTAAAACCTCCTTCATCCCCACAGTCATGCAGCCAGGGACTGTTATAGCACAATGGACAGCTAAGAGAGAAAAGCGGCTGTACAAATGCTAGAGGCACGCATAATAGGATTACGGAATTGGAGTTGTATGTTTTCAAGGATAAATGTGATATTACTGCAGCAGAAACATGGCTGAAACAGGGAATGGAAGGGGAATTTAGTGTACCACAACTGGACGATACTTGTAGCTATGCTCTTAATAAGAGGAAGGGAATGACAGCCTAAGGGAGGAATGATGGGGGAACTTACATGAAAAAGATAATATGGATGTTTCTGCTTGATAACATGGAGAATTTTTTTTTTTTTTTGCAAGAGCAATTTAGGTGGTTTTGACACATTACCGGAGGCCTCCAGGGCAGGTAGAGAAAACAGATCAGTTTGTGCAGGTAAGTCTGTAAAAGACCAGTGTTTTTCCCTATAGGATACTTAACTTACTCAGATATTGATCGCTATCAGAATTTATGTGAAAATTAAAGGATGAGGAGATGGAGTTTGTTATTTATTAATTTTTTTTAGAGTCAAGAGGACTGCTTTCTTCCAGTGTTGCTGGAAAGGCTTCAGTGGCCAGAGGATTGTCAAGGCCTGTAATCTCTAGTAAAACTAAGCATGCAAATTAAATGTTAGCTACTTTGTGCGGTAATTTATTTATACACGAACACTCAGATCAAATGCACTATCTGGTTTCTGGGGATGTTCTGGTGTCTCATTGGTTTTAGAGCAAGGTCGAGACAGAGACCTAAGGAAGGCAAGTGTCTGGCCAGAGGTTACTCAGCGAGCGAATGGATCAATGGAGATTTGAAGTAAGCCCGAAGGAAGGCCTCAACACCAGGATGCCAGGAGCATAGCTGCTCCAAGTAGTTTAAATACATCAGGGCATGGGGCCCAAAAGCACCATTTTCACATGTATTATATATAGCTATACCGGATGCATTGGGCTGGCTGAACAGTGCTGTGTGTGTGTGTTCTATCTACTGCCTCAGGCAACCTAGAGCAGAAGCAGTGGATAGTTAGGGGATGTTTCACTCCTAACTTCAGGGTTGGTTATTCAAAGGGGCTGACTTCTGGTGGCTAAAGGCAGATGTCTTTGCATGGATTATACCAAGGTTGGGGAATCTTAAGTCCATGGACCAACCTAGCCTCGCCCCTGCAAGGAGTTATTTATCAACAAGGGATGCCAGCATTAGAAATACCAGTGAAGTCTTGGGAAAAGTGACAGTAACCTTCACTGCTTTTGAGGAAATGGAATCCCAGCAGAGGAGAGAGACAATTATGCAAAGATTCTGCAACTCGGTTTCATCCTGGTTAAATCCAAAGTAAAGAGAGGGCATGAGAGGCCAGTGTGGTTAAGTAGGGATGTAGTCTGTGGTCCAACCTATAAGAACAAGGCTTTTAAAAATATAAACAAAGTGGTAAGGAGGATTGGGAGCATTATAAAAATAAACAGAAGCAAGCTGAAAGGATAATCACAGGAGCAGGGGCAAATGAAGAAAATGACAAGCAAACATTTCAGCTTGTAATAAAGGACAAAATGAGTGCAGCTAACACAGACAGAAGAAACTGATCCATTAGAGGAATCAGTAGGAATTCCAAGCAAGAGATAAGGAAGGAAATGGAAGGTTTATTAAGCTGTTTTGAAATGAATACAATGGAGGGCTGCTCAGGGCACTGATCTTTCAAACACTTGCAGAAATACTTAAATTTATGCACGTGAGTAGTCCTGTTGAGTGAGTCAAGTGAAACGGAGCTCAGTGGAATTACTCACATGTAAAGTTACGTATCTCTGTGTGTTTTTAGGTTTAGGGGTTCAGTGTGCATTGTACCACTGCAGGCAGGCAGGTGTGGAAATTGGAGTGAGTAATACACTTCTCAACAGCACCCATTGCCACTGTAGGGCCTGGGCACGCTGGTGAGATAGAAGTGGGATTGGAAGGAGGAGAAGGAGAAAACCCAGACAGTCTCAAGGCAGGTAAAGTGCTATGTCAACGTAACACATTCTTCCAGCCTGAAAGGAGAAGACAAGCAGGTAATCTCTGCTTTCAGGAGTTCTCAGGAACAAGGCCAATTATAATATCCATAAAAGTTGGATATTAGCAAATCTAAGGACACTAGTTACATATGGCAAAAATTTGGCTGGTTATTTTTAAGCAGTATATGTAATAAGCTGTGAGAAAGAACAATTAACAAAAGGCCAAACCTGCAGCCGCATCCATCAGTCTCTTGACACAAGTGACACTTTTTCCTTCCCTCACAGCACTTGGAATGGTTCTCAGCATCCCCCTTCCCTCAGAGCACCTGGGACAAATCTGAATGTTCTGTGACCTCAGTTTGACCTTCTCCTTCCCTCACAGCACTTGGAAATATTTCGGAATGTTCTGCAACATCACAGCAACTTAACCAGTCATAACACAATCACAACGTGCTCCTAAGCAGACAGTTTTTTGCCTGTGTCATGTGTAAAATTATTTAAGCATTAATGAAGCACACACCACTGTATGAACAAATTCTGTTCTAAGGAGGTAACAGTCTACAAGCCCGACATTAATTAAATCCCCCGAGAGATCCAGATCCAGAGAAGCTGTTTGCTTAGCACAGAGCTGTCCAACTAGTGGCCTATCGGTCAAATCCAGCATAAGAACCTGAAGAGGTGACCAAGAGGTTGGACACTCCTGGCTTAGAATATGATTTTTCCCCATCCTTTTTAGTGTCTCTTTATCTCTTCCTTAGGACCCCACATTCTGATGTACACCTGGTTCATCACTATTCTTTTTATGGTGGTATAACCCAGGGCTTAGTGGGGTCCAATATATCTACTAGGTCTACCACTGCAAGTAGAGTGGCTAGATTAACCATTGTAAAGTAAATATTAATAATAAGGATAGGAGACTGAATCTGGTCAGGACTTGTACGTTATTTAACTGTGTGCTAGGGTTAAGGTAGATCAGATGATATCTTTTATTGGATCAACTTCTGTTGGTGAGGGTATGCAAACTCTTGAGAAATAACTACACCAACAAAAGTTGATCCAATAAAAGATATCATCTGAACTACTTTGTCTCCATCTATTACTTTTGGGACCAATATGGCAACAACATCCTGTGGTGTTAAACAAAACCAACGCACTGAGCTTTGGTTAAGGCTTCTATAAGAACTCATGGCATAGGAAGAAGAAAAAATCAGTGGGACTAAAAAATGTGAATTGCTTTAAAGAAAAGGAAATTTTAAAAAATCAGATAAGATGAGCGTATCTGGAAAGAGACTGGAAATACTAGTGAAGTCTAGGAAAAAGTGACACCAACCTTCATGGCTACTGGAATTCTGCTTTTGAGGGAAATGATTCCCAACAGATAAGAGAGAAAATTTTATCAAAGATTCTGCACCCCAGAGGGATGTTCTAAACCTAGAGAGAGTAAAGACCAAGCGGAATGGTCAAGAATTCTCACCACCATGGGGGTGATGTGGTACCATTAGCAGAGGGCTAGAAAGAGCTATTGAGGTATTTGTTTGAAGCCAAAGACTACAAAAGTGAATGGATGAGAAAATGCTGCTCTGCATTATCTAGACTCTCAGTTAAGGATAATTACAGCTTAAATCTCAAGCAGACTAGTTCATAGGTTCATACACATTAAGGCCAAAAGGGGCCATTATGATCAGCTGGTCTGAGTGCTGGTGTAGCATAGGCCATAGGATGTCACCCCATCATTCCAGCAACTAGACTAGTTGTGACAGGGTCACGGGAGATCCTGTCTTTCCCCCACCTTTTGAAAGAGGAATGGAATCAGCTCCTGGCCCTTTTAAAAAGTCAAGCCACTCTGTGATAATGGGAGTCAGGCAGATGCAGCTGTGTGAACCAAGTGCAGCTGGCTATGTGTGTGTGCTGATGTTACAGGAGAGGAGGGGGAGGGGAGATGTCCATTACCAAAACTAAGGAGAGGGAGATCATGCGAGTACCTGATCATGGGCATGGGGATTCTATCGTTATTTCCCCCTTCTCCTGTTAAAATCAATAACGCGATGCAGGACTGGATTTTTCTAATGGAAGTTCCCCCGGCTCCTGTAACGTCGGCAAGCACCCTATTAAGAGACTGGAGAGCTCAGTGTGAGAGGGGCCTGTAGGTTAGGCTGGACTGATCAGGGAGTTGTTAATGAGGACTCCCAGCTGGAGCTTGGTTCTTCTGGAACCTTGAACTACGCCTTGCCCAGAAGTGCCTAGGAAGCCAGACTGCTGAAGGAAGCCTGCCAGCACACCGCAGGAGGGAAACCCAAGCCCCGAGTCTGCTAGAGACTGCAGCGAGGGATCCATACGTGGGACTCATCTTTATTTTCTGCCCAGGAGGGCTTTGGTTTGTGTATTAGTTTATTGGTGGGGACTTTGACTTCCTGGGAGAAGCCCTAAATAGGGAGATTCGGGCTGGCTGCAAGGGGAGGAGGAGGAGGCCAGGCCTTAAAGACCCCCTGGGGCTGCTCAAGTGAATGAGATCCAGCTTGCTAAACTGTGGCTGTGTGGGAATTTAGTGAGACAGTAGAGCACAGCTAATTCCCTAAATCTGAGAGTGCCACGCCCTCCTCACCAGAGGAGAGGTGCCACTGCCACACCAGGGTTCAGGTGCCTTTCCTAAGAGATCAGAATAAAAAAAAACATTCCAGTTTTAAGAGTAAAAGTGAAAGGAACTGAGCTTACTGTCACAGGAGACCTGCTCTAATCAAAGGATTCACATTTAAGAAGGGGTTGGACTAAATGAACCAGGACAAACTTGTAGTGAGTTCAAATTCAAAACATACATTCTCTATATCAGGTACATTTATTTCTTCATAGAATCATGATTACAAGGGTGAGGAACCTTTTCCCTTCTGTGAGCCACTTTGAAAATTAGTACAAGCTTTTCAGGCTGCCAAGGACTTGTGGGCAGGGGCGCTCAGAATGGAATAAGGTCCAGATTATGGATTTATGCCATTGATCCATCCCCTAGTTTGGAGCACATGCAATCATCCTCACTGCCTTCCTCTGAGCTCACTCTTTCAGTGTTTAAAGGTAGAAACTAGTCAGCCAGATTGAGGAATTGGAAAGGAGCTAAATAAAAAACAGTGGAGGACCCGATTTGGCCCATGGGCTGGAGGCTCCTCATCCTTGCATTTTGATCACAACCACCACAACAACCAGCCAGATCCTCAAAACTGTGCTTACTGTCCCTACTATAACTGAACTCCTTGTGATTTCAGTGAGAGCTTGGCCTGCGGAAGAACATTAGAAATAGCCACCCAGTAAATAGTATACTGCATGTGGAGTAATCTCTCAAGAAAGGTGCAAATCAGGTATGAATTCTGGAGCAGAAGATTTTCTGGCACAAGAAAGGGAAGGAGCCATTCACAAAACAGCAAGATAAAGGTCAGGCTTTTGGGGACTTGTACAATAATCACTAAACACAGGGCCATTTTTTGTTCTACAGTTAAAATGGCCAGAACTGTTGTTTGGGAATTACTGAAGACTGACAAATGACAGTTCTGCCTCCATCATAATAATGAAACCTCAAAGCAGTAGATTAGCATGGGGAAGGCAATAAAAATGCATTTGCAATCCACTCTAAATTAGTCCAGACTGAGCCTCCAACACTGAATGCACTTACTCTGAGAATTTTCTCAGAAGACAAACATTGAGTCTAGTTTGCTTATAAATCACAAAAGACACTTATTTGGCAAGAATGACCCCTGCTCATATACAATAAATCATGAACATCAACAGCCACTAATGGATTTTGATTCAGTTCTACAGACAGCTAAGCCCAAAGCCTGTGTTTCAGTATTCCCTTTCTGTGCCAACTTATCCGTATAAATTATTTACATATTGAGCAATGTTGTCTGTGCCATTTGAAGTAAAAAAAGCCATTCTGTGGCTCTCTGTCATGAAAAAAGTGATAATCAGTTCTTCAAAGCTACGCGCCTTTCCTTTTCCTGACAGAATACATCATTCATCCCTCCACCTTTAAAAGCTGTTTTCAGGAGGGGATTTATAAATTATAAATAATAATTTATTTATTATTATAAATAAATAAATAAAATAAAATAGCCTCCCAGAACTTTAAACACCCTTTTACAGTGCTTCAGTAAAAGCAAAACCCACAATTATCAAATGTATTTGTTTAAATTATATATCTACTTGCTGCAGGGACAAAGATGCAATTTGAATAGAAAAATGTATTCTGAGAAAATGACTGACAAAATTAGCTTTTACTTCCATTTGCATTATTGCAATATTACGAGAGCAGCTCTCCTTAACATTCAATCTCCCATGCTTTCCAATTGCTTTAATAGTGTATGCTTTCAACTTGTTATGGTTCTTATTTGCTTCAGCAGTTACCAAATAGATACATTTGCATGCAGATGTTTTACTGCTAATAAAAATATGCAGCTGCAAGGTCACCCAGTAGTGTGCAAAAGCTAATTAGCTACAAATTATGACACTAATTCCACAAAACTATGATCTTCTTTTCAAGCTCCAATCCAAGAAAACTGCTGAAATATGTGCAATAACTTCAAACCAAGCAGCAATTTAACCACTATTAAACAGTAATTGCCCTAAAATAATATTGTCCAGAGGAGGGAATTATAATGTGCTGGGAGCAAGTAAAGACCAGAGCTGCTCTTAGTAAAGCTGAAGAGCAAAAGTGCATGATATTCCTTTGGGTATTTGTATTTTTACCATGAAATGTTAAGTCTGAAGAGACAATGTTCATTTTTACAACCAACATTTCTTAACACCTGCTACTCAGAATGAAAAGCTATGCCCTGAGGGATACCGTTTATTATATTTGTATCACTTAAATTCAGTCTTCTGGAAATTATAGGAAATTTTCCAAACTGAGATAACATGAATCTTTTGGTCTCAGCTTGGCCATTTGCTATTTTAGAGCATTAAAACATGAACGCATATTAAACCCAAATACTTTCCTCAGAGAGACCACCCAAACTGCAATAAAATAACCAGTGCTCTAAATCAACTAATTATTATTAATAACCAGTATTATTTATTAATAATAAATAACCAGTGCTCTAAATCAACTAATACAATTACACATTTGACTCAAGTCTGCATGTTGCTCAACTGAGTCCATACAATTCACAAGCCAAGTAGTCATGTTTCTTTTCCACTGACTCTTTTCATTTACACTCAGAAATATTCTCCCTCTGTTTTGTAGGAGTGTAAGACTCTGTGGGACCCAGATGGAAATCCACAACTACAGCCACCCTCCCTAACACCCAATGTCCTTAAGCTGAGCTTCAAAAAGGGAAAACAGCCAGTGACTCTATCAATACCATTGGGAACTTGGCTGTTACTAACCTAATTTAGAGGCAAAACACCCAGAAAGTTTAACTACTGTGATGGGCAGGAGTACAAAACCCCAGGAAAACTAGCTCTGAACAGAGTGTCACCCTCTACGCTGACCAAAGTCAGGGGGAGACTAGGGTAGTTTAAACAATTCTAGATCTCAAACAGGGCCTGTCTTGTCTCTAATATCTATATATGAGTGAAATCAGAAACAGAGACGCTGAGAGAAAGACTAAGTCTCATATAGTATTTTGCCCCAGACCTCCAAACAATATATGGATCCCTTATTGACAGCAAATACTGAGCAGAGATTTGAATTGTTACCTTGGCAGCTACAGAAGAGTTGGGTTTCTCCAGAAGGTCCCAGAGCTTTTTCCTCTTGTCAGCACAGCAGGTGTTATCAAACTCCTCTCCTTCCCTTTCCCTCATTGTCTCGGCTTCTCTCTTCAGTTCCTCGTTCATCTGCTCCTTCTTCTGGTGGTATCTCGCCTGGCAACATGACTCCAGATAGATCTCATCGATGCCCCAATAGTCCAGTTCTTGGCTAAAGGACAAGGCACACATCTCCTCCATCATGTGCAACTTGCTTGTGCGGTAGAAGTTCAAGATAGAAGTAAATGCCCCAGGGTGCCTGTCAAAGAAATATTCATTCTCCTCCAGGTTATAGTCATCACATGTGTCCATGAGGGTCTCATGGCTGTTGCAGTCTCTGAGCTTCCCCAGTCTGGTCCGTGGTAACCTGTCCAAGGTTCGCCATAAGACTTCATGGGCCAGGCCTCCCACGTTAAGCTTGACCCTTCTGGAGCAGGCCTTGCTCCTGATGATCTCCATGGGGTCTGGAGGCAAAGAGGTAGCAGACCGAGATCCATGCTTATTCATTCCCGCAGGCATTGCTCTCTCTCGAAGGCTGGACAGGAGGCTGAAAGCTGCAGGGAGGGCACTTAAGCTTCAGAGATGGGTCTCCTCACCTCTTCTCTTTCCCCTCCATACCGAAAAGCTGCAACGAGAGAATCCAGCCCATGGGATCATTTCCCTGTCGCTGTGCACAACGGGACCCTTGGTGACCTACAGCATAACCCAGCGCTGCCTCCTTCACGCAGTGTGCCTGCTTTAGCCACTAATCAGACCAACAAATAGCTTCTTTAATCTGCTCAGGGGCTGCGGCGGCAGCAGTTTTGCGCCCAGCTGCTAGAAAGCATGGGGTGCTGTTCGGCTTCATGGTGCTGAAACCGACATGTGTTTGTTAGCCCGGGGAGGGGTAGAACAACGCTGCCTAAACCGTTTGGGCAACCCTCTCCGGTCGGGTGAGTGGCTTACCCAGCCTAGTGAAAGAGCACTCTAGGTGCTGTCCATGCCTTGAGGGTGCTGAACCTCGCTCCCTAACACACGTCTCTCCCAGGTGCACTGTGTGTGAGGGAAGCTCGGCGAGTCTAAAGCTCTGAAGGTGGCACTGACTTCCCGTTAGTTTGTGGAGGCTCATATTTTGAAGCTGCACAGATTGTAAGGAGGATGCTTGGCGCCTCCAGAGACTTTGGAAGGGATGGGGGGAGGCGTTAGATCAACCTTCCAAACTAAAGGGGCTGAGAACTCTGGGCTCCCACTGAGTTTCATGCTCATCGCTTTTGGAAACCACATCATAGTCATATCATTCTATGCTCAGAAATGCAAATGGAAAGGTTAGGTATATATATATATATATATACATACACACACACACACACACACACACACACTGTACTATGGAAACATGGGCATTTTGCACACGCTTTGGAAACATCGGTATCATACTCAAGCATGATATATGAAAATCTGGGCATTTTACACACACACACACCAACTATTGTGACATGGCCATTTATATACCCAATAGCATAGCCTGGGTGTGTATAAAATGTGCATGTCTCCACGCACTCTTTACCACTGTGTATAAAATGTGTATGTCACAACGATCGTGTGTAGCATGGATATTTTGGACACACACACTATTATTGTGACATGCTCGTTTTACACACAAATAGATGTGCATGTCAGGTGCTAAGAAGGCCAGTGTTTTACGGTAACATGCACATTTCATTCACATATACAGTGTGTAATAGTAATACCCCCGTTGTCGCCACCCTCACTCCCAATTTCCTTCTTCCGAAAGGGTTAAACTGGGAACTTAAACCCAACCCAACCCAACCCACCCCTTCCTGTGTGTGGTACTTAAGCCAAATCTCTCCTAGCTCTTCGCAGAAATCTGCAAGCCTCCATCCTGGTCAACACTGCTTGATCTGCTACCTGTTTATAAATTTAACTCAAAGACGTCAGGGACACAAGCTGACACGAGCCGTTTACGCGATGCCACGTAATCATACATCCTGTCTGACATGTACAGTCCTCAGCATGAAAAACTCTGGTGAGCAGCTAAGGCACATCATCGCTAGACAGTCTGCGGGAACCTATCCCAATGAAAACAGCACGTTGGTCTTGCAGGATGAGTGAACTCACATCACCTCCACCCCATTACACACACCAAGGGGCAGTGCTACTCAGACTCACTCTGAATGCTTCCAGCTTTTGGGGGGGGAGGGGGCGAACGGGGGTTGTGTTTTTTTGTTGCATAACTCCAGGCTTGTACATTTATTTCCCTGAGGAAACGGGGGGGGGGGGGGGGGGGAGAACAGGTCTATTTCCAATTACTTTAAACAAGGCACTTAATCTGGGGGCTCATCAGAGGGAGGTTTCCCCATTTCCCTCCCTCATATGGACTGAATGTTAGTGGAAATAACCCACTAGCGTTCCGTTATTCTATTATAAGTCAGTCACATCCAACCACATCGATATTCTAGTCAGCAAAGGCTCGCCAAGCATCTGTCTTGCCATCTCGGCTCGCGCTGTTGCTTATGCTTATACAAGATGGCATTTAAATAAACCCCGGCCGGCCAAACGCTTCACACTCTCCTCCATCTCCAGCCTGGCAGCCCCGTCGGGATTTCTTTCAGGCTCCTTCGCCTCGAATAGCCCCTTTAGGAGCCCTGACACACTCTTCCCTCCACCCTCCTAGGCAAGGCTGCTCCTTGCCTGTGATCTACGAAGAACCATAAACTCTGTCAAAGGCGCAGCCCCTGCCGCTTCCCCTCTTCTCCCAGACCGGCTCAGCCACCTACCTTCTTCGCCACGAACGATCACAGGAAACGCAAAGCTGGGCTGTCAGCGGAGAAGCGAATGGGTGGCCGTGGCTACATCATGCATCAGCCGGCGGCGAGGGATTAGCAAGCGGAGAGCGCCGCTCGCATCCTTCCTGAAGGCAGAGCGATCACAACGATATTCCAGTATGTCCAAGAAGTGAAGCCCGGAGCTAGGGAAAGGGGGTGGGGTGGGGACAAGGGAAGCAAATCAGTCCCCAGGCCCCTGCAAACGGCTGAGTATTCCAGGATACGTTGGCTTCCAAAGGCCTTGGCTTGAATGGGGGCTTTTCTCCCTTAGCCCCGTCTACACCGACCACGGGGATCCAGATTGGTTTCCAGCAAGAAAACACAACGCGAAAAAGCAAGCTCCTCTTTCCCCCTTTCCCTGCCTCTTAATGGAGATCAACAAGTCTGGTCTGAGCCTCCAGCTTTCCCCTGCAATCCTGTCCAGGAGTTGTTTCGAGTGGCTTGCAAGTTGGGGGGTTGAAGAGAGGAAGGCAGCTCCACCATGAGCTGGGATGCAGCATTGCAGGGGAAGTTAACGCTCGCCTGGCCCGCCCCTACAAGCCCGGGAGAGCTTCAGCGTTCAAATCCCGAGAGGGAGAGTTTAAGCAACCAGGCTCGGGAAACTGAAGCAGCGTCTCTCCACAATTCCCTCCCAACTGCCCCACCTAGCACTGCTGCCGCCAGTAAAAAAAAAAGGCGCCGGGTCAAAACAACAGGAATAGGAAGAGTCATGAGCTGAATGGAATAATTACCATGGCCCCTCGCAGGCACCGTAGGGAATGGGCACTGAAAGTAAGGGGCGCAGCTAAGGGGGGGGGGGTCTAAGGGAGGAGCTGTGTGAGGTGGATGGACACAGTGCCGTACCCAGCTGCCAAGGCACTGATGGGGGGTGGGGTGCAAATGAGAAATGAGCGGTGAACAAGCAGCCTACTCAGTGGTTTAGCAAGACTGTGGCAGGTCCTGGGCTCATGTCCCAATTATGCCCGCCCCCCCCCCAAGGGAGCAGGGCCTACCCCTGAAGGCAGCATCACCCCAGTTTAGGGTTGCTACCTCTTGTGGTTTGACACAGAGACATCCATAGGCCAAAATGGGAGACTTGGGGTCAAAACGTGAGAAGTGGTAACCCTATGCCCAGCTCCTAGCAGGCCTTGCTGGAGTGGCAGCAACCCCACCAGGAAGGACGTTTTAAGAGTGGGTGGGGCCAGAGCCCTACCCTCACCCACTCTGAAAATATTCTGCTTGCTAGGTCCTTTGCAAGTGGTTTGAGCACCACTAGGACATTTTCAGAATACTGGGCCCACTTCCTCCTTCACCTGCTCTGAACATTTCCTAGCAGAGCTCAGGCTGTGTCACCACCCAGCCAGCTTCGATCTGCCACACAGAACACTTTGAGACTTGATGCCTACTTTAATGATTGTAATGTGTTGCACCTGACATGCTTCCCACAACTGCTTATAAAGAGTTTCCACACTGCCTTTCCCTTGTTTTTGCAACAAATTGCAACTGTCTGTGCTAGAAAACAGACCTTCCTAGTCTCATCCCTTGGGGAAGACCAGACTACCTGAGACACTCCTGTTTGCATGTTGGATCTGGGGCTTTGTTTACATAAGTGACTGTTTATCAGAACTCTTGCCTTATTTTTGTTCTTAAGTAGTTGAACTGTTGCACAAGAGGAGGTTACCAAGAGGCTGAAGTAAGCCGTAGTTATTTGTATAATAAACTCACAGTAAAAAGCTCCTTCATAGCAGCATACCTACATTGACAAGTTTTTTGTTTTAAGAGAGGGAAGTGTGACAGGCTGCTTGCAAAGCACCTGAGTACAGGGCCCGGGCTCAACGGAGGCCCCTTGTTTCCTAGTAGTTATGCCCGTGGACCCACCCACACCCATCCACCTCACATCACTCCTTTCCCAGACCCTCTTCACTGTTGCAGCCCTGCATCAGTGCCTCGACGCAGCAAAGGTAGTCTGTTGAAAGTTTCCCTAATGCACAGGTTTGTGGTAAATTTTCAGATATTCAGAAAACTGAGGTAAAGAGGATACTTTAGGGTTGCCATATATGCAGATTTTTAGAGGACACATGAAAAATACAGGTGTTGGAGCCAATATATGTTGGCTCCAATGCAGTCCTGCAACTGGTATTTCTCATGTGCCCTCTAAAAATTTGCACATATAGCTGGCAACCCTAAACTATTTAAGTACTTAAGACACCAGTGGGGTCTAGTGGGTAAGGTGTTCAAGTTGAACTTGGGAGACTAGGATTTAAATCCTGTCTTGGCCATAAATTCACTGAGAGGCCTTTGACTAGACACTGGCCCTTTTTACACAGGCTGCAGTGTGGGGCTGGGGGGTGGTGTGCACTGCAGTCCACATGTCATGGGTGGTGGGAGGGCGTAGATGGGCACACACTCATCTACACCCACCTCCACCCATGGAACAACCACTGTTTTTGCTGGGTGGAGGTGGGTGTGCATGCATGTGTGTGGGAGCATGCATGCACACACACCCCTGCCATGGGATTTACCTGGGTGGCCCCCACACATGAACACCGAGATTTCTAGGTGTTCGTACGTGGGGGCTGCCCTTGTAAAAAGGGCCACTGTCTCTCTGCCTCAGTGCCCCATCTGTAAAACAAGAATAATAATGACCTACCTTACAGGGTTGTTGTGAGGGTGAGCTAGATAAGGATTATAAAGCACTTTCTATACAAATGTTTAATAATAAATTTTAACAGGAGTTGTGTTTGAATGAAGATGATGTATTTCCCCCTTGTTCCATACCTCCATTATCTCTGCTGCATGTCCCTCCTATGTGCCATCTGTGACATTAAGGCCCTGCTTTTTGAACTAGTGGTCTATTGAGTTAGGGAGTTGGATAAAAGCAAATCCCCAAATGGTGAATCTTATTTATCTATTATATTGGGAACAATCTCATAACTTGTTATTCTAACTTAAGGAGGGAGAGGGGAAGGTTCAGAGCTTAGGGCATTGATCTAGGACTTCCGAGACCTGAGCTCAATTTTCTGCTCTGGCACAAATTATCCATGTGACCTTGTATTGAGCAAGTCAGCTACACCCCAGCATTCAAAGTGCTATGTTGGTACAAGCCCCAGAGAAAGGAATGGGGCTTGAGCTAGTGCAGTACCTTTAAAATTAGATTCTTTGTCTCTCTGTCTGTGCTTCACCACTTGAGGCATACCTCTCAAGTATCTAGGATTTCCCAGGATGCTGATTTGACACCTCTTTTGATAGCTGTCCCATAGTCCTGGAAAACTGCTGCAAACTATCGGTGGGGACAGTGAGTTGAATTTTCCAGCCTGAAAGAGTTAAACCAGCCAAACAGGTTGTCCTAGGCAAGTTCAGAAAGAGCAGCCCCTCCCATTGGAGAGATAAGGGATTCTCTACAGTTCTCTCTGACTCATTAATGACTCTTCTTCTTGCTGGGAGAAGAATAGGGTTTTCCAACAACTGGGGGGAAATTGTCAATCTTTGGAATTAAAAAATTCCATTTGGGGTAATGTGGAGCTATGATTTCTAAGCATTTCACTTGACAAAAACCCCGCTGGCTAAAGGTTCGAACCTGGTTCTTGTAAGGGGCTACTGTTGTGATTAAGTTTCTTTATTATAACAAAAATTTCAGACAAGCTTCTCCATTACGTAATGGGCTATTGCAAATACTTCCCCATGAGAAAATCCACACTGCATCTCATCTGTCAAAAAATCCATACAGGAGGAGAAATGGCTGGAGTGGGAGAAAAGCTTTATTGTCAGGAGAAGGGCTGTAGTGTGTATACTGTAAAACTCACAATCCTTACAATACAGTGGCAGGGGAATAAGAACATACATTACATACTGCCTTACTGGGTCAGAACAGTGGTGCATTGAGCCCAGCACTTGTCTCCAACAGTGGCCAATCTTGGTCGCTTGGAAGAAGTACCCAACAGGTCAAAATTGGGCAATCTATTCCCTTTTGTTCAATCCCAGCTCCCAACAGTAAGAGGTTACATTCTCCAAACCTACCTGGCTAATAGCTACTAATGGACCTATTCTCCAGAAATGTGTCCAATCCCTTTTTAAACCCAGCTATACTACTGGCCTTGACCACATCCTCTGGCAACAAATTCCACAACCTAATTGTGCGTTGAGTGAAAAAATACTTTCTTATGTTTGTTTTAAATCTACTACCTGTTAGTTTCATGGAGTATCCCCAAGTCCTAGTACTATTTAAGAGAGTAAAATAACCATTCCCTATTTGCTCATTCCACCCCACTCATGATTTTATAAACTTCTCTCATATCCCATCTGAGACATCTCTTCTCCAAGCTGAAAAGCCCAAACCTATTCATTCAATTTGTTTATTTCATTGGATTTGTTGACCACACCCTCCTGCTAAAGCAGCTTGGGGCAGCTCACAACATATTAACAACATTAAAACCATAAAAATATATAAATATAAATATTAATAAATAAACAGAATACAAATAACAATCAGCAATAAAAGTAAACCCAAGGTGGAGCTAAAAAAAACCCTCACCCCCCACCCATCACCTGTCTCTCACGCTGAAAGCCTGACAGAACAGCTAGGGCTTACACTGTCTTTGGAAACTAGGAAAGATCTGGGGCCAAGCGGACCTCCATTGGGACTCAGGAGGGAGTTCCACAGCCTTGATGCGGCCACTGAGAATGCCCTCCCCATAGCTGCCACTGAGATAGTCGGGGGACCTCGAGGAAGGCACTCCCAGTCAACCACAGGGGCTGATCCAGGACCCCAGGGGGTGGGGGTGAGGCGGTCCTGCAGGTAGGCAGGGCCCAGGTCATATAGGGCTTTATAGGGCAAAATCAACACCTTGAACTGGGCCCGGAAGGCTATAGGCAGCCAGTGCAAAGAACAGAGCACTGGTATAATGTGTTCGTGACGACCCATCCGCGTAAGGAAATGGGCTGCTGCATTCTGCACCAGCTGCAGTCTCTGAAACGTCACCAAGGGTAGCCCCATATAGAATGCGTTTATTTATTTATTTATTGAATATTTTTCTATCCTGCCCCCTCCTGCTCACAGAACAGCTCGCAGCAGCTCACAAAAAACACAACAATAATAATGATAAAACAAACACATAATATACAGTTTAAAAATTCATAAAAATACTAAAAGGGCAGCACCCATCTTCCCCAACCCACACCACCCTACCCATCTCCCTCTCCAAAGGCCCGGCGGAACAGCCAGGTCTTACATTGTCTTCGGAAAGAGGGGAGGTCTGGGGCCAGGCAGGCCTCCATCTGGTGGGAATTCCACAGCCTAGGAGTGGCCACCGAGAACACCTTCCCTATCGTTGCTACCTGGGAAACTCGAGGGACTTAGAGTCAGGCACCCTCGGCTGACTTCAGGGGCTGTAGTATGCCCCGAGGCCTGAGGCGGTCCCACAAGTAAGCAGGGCTCAGGTCGTTTAGGGCTTTATAGGTCATTACCATACCAACACCTTGAATTGGGCCCAGAAAATAATAGGCAGCCAGCGCAGAGAACGAAGCACTGGTGTAGTGTGCTCATGGCAACCCGTCCCCATTAGGAGACGGGCTGCCGCATTCTGCGCCAACTGCAACCTCTAGACCGTCCCCAAGGGCAGCCCCATGTTGAGTACATTACAGTAGTCTAATCTAGAGGTAATAAAGGCATGAATGATGGTGGCCAGTTCCGAGTCTGAAACATACGGCGTTGCAGTAGTCGAGTCTTGATGGGATGAAACCATGGATGATGGTGGCTAGGTGGGAGTCTGAGACGTACGGCCGAAGCTGTTTCACCAGATGTAATTGGCGGAATGCACTCCTCGCCACAGCTGCCACCTGGACTTCCAGGCAGAGCTGCGAATCGAGGAGCACTCCCACACTACAAACATGAGGGACCAATGGATGGCAGAGACCCCATCAATGATAGGTGCCACCACTCCCCCAGCCCTTTCCACCAGCATCATCTCCGTCTTGTCAGGACTGAGCTTTAGATGGCTCATCCTCATCCAGTCCCGCACAGCCACCAGACACTGAGTGAGCACCAAAACTGCCAAGTCTGGGTCAGCTGAAAAAGAGAGTTAAAGTTGGGTGTCATCAGCATACTGATGACACTGCACACCAAACCCTCTGATGACCTCGGCCAAAGGCTAATAGGAGAGGGGACAGAATAGAACCTTGCGGGACTCCACACGTGAGGTACCGGGGAGATGACCAACTATCACCCAGCACCACATGTTGAGTTCTCCCAGCCAGGAAGGAGCGAAACCATTCAAGAGCAATCCTGCCCGCCCCCCCCNTTGGTCCCACAAGCGAATCAACAACATCTTGTTGTCAATGATATCAAATGCAGCCGTAAGATCTAAAAGGATCAACAGGGATGGCCATCCCTGGTCCAGCTCACGATGAAGGTCATCGACCAAGGCCACAAGCACAGTCTCAGTGCCAAAACCCGGATGAAAGCCGGACTGTGAGGGATCCAGAAAACTGAAACCGTCCAAATGCCCCTGAAGCTGCTGAGTCACCACCCATTCAATAACCTTCCCTAAAAAATAAATAAACAGAATACAAATAACAATCAGCAATAAAAGTAAACCCAAGGTGGAGCTAAGTCTCAGACACCAACCTAGCCACCATCATCCATGCATTCATCACCTCAAGATAGGACTACTGCAATGCACTTTACGTGGGGCTACCCTTAGTGACTGTCTGGAGACTTCAGCAGGTGCAGAATGCGGAAGTCCACCTCCTTACGGGGACAAGTCACTGTGAGCACATTACACCAGTGCACCGGTCTCTGCACTCTTTGGGTGTTGGTTTTGACCTATAAAGCCCTATACAGCTTGGCCGCTGCTTATCTGTGGGATTGCCTCACCTCCCAGGTCCTGGATCGACCACTGAGGTTGACTGGGAGCGCCCTCCTTGGAGTTCCCCTAGTATCTCAGGTGGCGACGATGAGGAGGGCATTCTCCAAGGCTGTGGAACTCCCTCCCGACGGAGGTCTGCTTGGCTCCAGACTTTCCCTGTTTCCATAGAAAGCGTAAGACTTGGCTGTTCTGCTGGACTTTTGGCTAGGGAGTGTCTTCCAGCTCCGCCATGGGGGTATTTTATGGTGCCTTTTATTGTTGTTTATTTGTATCTTGCTTTTTATTGATGTTGTTTTACATTTTTATGCTTTTATCATGTTGTGAGCCAGCCTGAGCTGCAATTGCAGGAGGGGGCGGCCTAGAAATCTAAGAAGCTAAAATAAAATAAATTAATTAAATAAAAAGGGAAGGTTAGAGACTGGCCGATAGCTGACCAGGAAATCAATGTCAAGTGATGGTTTCTTGAGCAGAGGCTGCACCACCACCTCCTTGAGGCAGCCTGGCAGACTGCCCACCCTAAGGGAGACACTGATCACCCCCACCAGCATTGGCCCCAATGTCTCCCAGCAGGCCTTGACCAGCCAGGATTGGTATGGGTCCAGTTCATAACAGATGGCTCTAACTGCCCCAAGGACATCCCCTCTTCAGCGGGGGATGCGCACTGAAACTGATCTCACAAAATAGGACACGGTGGGGCTTCCATTACCTCTGGTTCTCCCACTGCATCAAGTGCGGAATCAAAGTTTTGGTGAATTCGAGCAATTTTATCCACGAAAAAGTCGATAAACATGTCACAGAAAGCACTGGAAAATTCCAGTTCCAGGCGGAGGGAGGCCGGACTAACCAGCCCCCTCACCACCTGGAAAAGCTCAGCTGGACGCGACTTTGCTGATGCTATGAGAGCAGCAAAGAACCTCTTCTTTGCTGTCCACACAGCCACGGCATAGGTTTGTAAACTAACTCTATGCTGCAACTGGTTGGCTTCAGCATGAGAGCAATGCCATCGTTGCGCCAACTGGCACCCTTCTCTCTTCAGATGCTGCAGGTCCTCCGTGAACCAGGGGGACCCGCATTGCCGGCACTCAGGGAGCAGATGCCTAGGAGCCGTTCGGTCGATGGCTTTAGTCAGCAGAGTGTTCCAAAAGGCCATGAGGTTATCGAGTGGATGGTCATCGAGATCGGAGGGTAACTCCCAGAGAGCATTCCGGAACCTCTCTGGTTCCATAAGTCTCTGAGGGTGAACCAATCAAACTGGTTCTGTACCTTTCTGGGGGCAGACGTGTGCCAGGAGACCGGCCTGAAGGAGGTAATGATCCATCCATGACAAAGGCACAGCTGACACCTCCCCCACCAACAGATCCCCCGCCTCAAGGCCGATGCAAAATATCAGGTCCAGGGTAAGTCCTCCATCATGTGTCGGGCCCACAACCACCTGAGACAGTCCCATGGTTGCCATGGTGGCCATGAACTCACCCTCTGCCGCCCCCCCAAGACTGGCATCGGTGTGAATTATGAAGTCCCCCAGGACCACCGTCCTTGGGGATCGCAAGACCACCTCCAACACCAGCTCTGCTAGAGTGTGCAGCCTCTCTTCATAGGGGACCTGTTCCATACCCTTTATCATTTTTGTTGCCCTTCTCTGTACGTTTTCTATTTCTACTATATATTTTTTGAGATGGGGTGACCAGAACTGCACACAATATTCAAGGTGAGGTCGCACCATGGGTTTTTATAGTGACATTATGAGGTTTTCAGTGTTATTCTCTATCCCTTTATGAATAATTCCTAACATTCTGGTTTTTTGACCACTGTCACACACTGAGCTGAGGATTTCAATATATTGTCCACAATGAGCCTCATCCCAAGCCCCATGGATCACGCGTGCAACCATGCACAAAACACGTAGATCTCTATTGTGGACACATTGTGCCCCATGGAAGCTGTGTGCATGTATGCACCCAGGGGATCTGCAGGGCTCGGAATCGGACTCTATGACTCACTCCAAGGCCCTTTTCCTGAGTGGTAACTTAATTTAGAACCCAGCATTGAGTGCATATAGTTTGGATTGTTTTTCCCTACGTGCATCGCTTTGCACTTGTCCACATTAAATTTCATCTGACATTTAGATGATCAGTCACCCAGTCTCACAAGATCCTCCTGCAATTCTTCACAGTTCACTTGTGTTTTAACTACCTTAATAACTTTGTGTCATCTGCAAATTTGAACACCTCGTTTTTAATTCTTTTTTTCCAGGTCATTAATGAATACATTAAACAACACCGGTCCCAGTACAGATCCCTGAGGCACTCCACTATTTACTTCTCTCCATTGTGAAAAACTGACCATTTAGTCCTACTATTTGTTTGTTATCCTTTAACCAGTTACCAATCCACAGTAGGACACTGCCTCCTATCCCATAACTTTTACATTTCCTCAAGAGTCTCTTATGAGACACCATATCATATACTTTTGGAAAATCCAGATACACTATTGACAGGCTCCCCCTTATCCACATGATTATTTACACCCTCAAAAAATCCTAATATATTACTGGGGCATGACTTCCCTTTGCTAAATCCACGTTGACTCTTCCCCATCAAGCCATGTTTATCAGTATGTTCAGTAATTCTGTTCTTAATAATAGTTTCCACCATTTTTTCTGGCACCGATGTCAGGCTCACCAGTCTGTAGTTTCCAGGATCACCTCTGGAGCCCTTTTAAAACATCAGCGTTACATTTGCTACCTCCAGTTCTCTGGTACAGTGGCAGATGTAAATGATAAGTTGCAAATTACCAGTAGCTGGTCTACAGTTTCATATTTGAGTTCCTTTAGAACTCTGGGATGTATAGCATCTGGTCCTGGTGATTTGTTACTATTTCATTTGTCAGTTTGCTCTAGAACTTCTTCCAAAGTCATGTTGATTTGCGATAGCTATTCAGATTCATTACTTACAAGGAACAGTTCTGGTGTGGGTATCTCCCCAATGTCCTCTCAATGAAGTCCAACCAAAGAAATCATTCAGCTTCTCTGCAATGACCTTATCCTCTCTGAGCACCCCTTTTATCACCTGGTCATCTAATGACCCAACTGACTCTCTAGCTGGCTTCTTCTTTCTGATGTACTTTAAAACATTTTTATTATCAGTGTTTGCTTATTTAACAAGCCTGGGTGATTCCAGATGAGACGGGGCAGCATTCGCCCCGTCCTGGAACCACCCAAATGATTCCCCGCCGGGATCACTCCGGCACATCCAACAAACGTGCCGACTGATCCCAGTGGGGAATCGGGGAGGGGGCGGGGCTGCGCGGTGCAATGTGTGGCCGCATGGCCCCGCCCCTCATGCTCCCCCGCCACCCGCCCTCTGGGGAGATGGGTGGGCACCGCGGCCAATGCAGCCACAGCGCCCGCCCGATTTGACCACGGCCCAGAATCCTGAAGGGGATTCCGAGCCGTGGGTGCCGGCCAGACGTTACTTTTTGTTGGTTTCCACCGGGGATCTCTTTGACCACGCTTGCAGCAATTGTCCGGCGGGGAGCCCCGGAAGCATGGTTGAAATTGGCCCCATGTGGGAATCAACCATGGTGAACATCTGGCGGCCGCCTAACAGATGTTCAGGGCACTTTGGCCCCATGTGGGTATCGACCGTGGTTCACTGTGATCTCGTCACGTCTGAAAATACCCTCTCTTCAAATTCTCCCTTTGCCTGCCTTATTAAGGTTTTACGTCTAATTTGCCAGTGCTTATGCTCTATTTTCTTATTAGAACTAGCTTTCCATTTTTTTAAAGGATGCCTTTTTGACACTAACGCCTCATTCACCTCACGATTTAGCCATGCTGGTAGACGTTTGGTCCTCTTGCTACCTTTTTTAACCTGTGAAATACATTTAATCTGGGCTTCCAAGATGGTGTTTTTAAATAGTCTCCATGTCTCTTGCAGACATTTAATCTGTGCAGCTGCTCCTTCTAACTAGTTTCTTCATTTTAGCATAGTTTCCCTGTAGCAGGGAGCAGTCCTGTGGGGCTGCTGCCCCTTTAAGAAGGAGGCTGAGTGGGTCTGCCAGAGTGCTGAGCATGCCCAGGGGACATGGCAGAGCCAGCCCCATAGTGTGGGGAGTAACCTGAGCTAGAAACAGGTTGAGAAACCTGGGGACAGAGTGGGCAGGTGACTGGCCCTTTAAGGCTGAAGAGAGGAAGCCTGGCCATGTCAACTCTACCTGTATATTCACTAAAACAAAAAACTTAACAGTTTAAAAAGAGACTTAAATGTACAAGAGTTTTCTTAAAATACACACAAAAACACAATTCAGTACAATTACAATTCAAAACACCTTCCACTTCATACATTGCAACAAAACATAAACTCCAAAAAACA
>QEPC01013938.1:1002828-1021161 GCA_003113815.1 Sphenodon punctatus
TTGATCCCATTCTCAAAGCCTGTGAAGTTTGGGGGCTCAACTCCTCCACGGGGAGGAGATATTGATGATTCAAATGCACGAGGCCAGTATGAATTTTGACCACAAGCAATTAACATTTAAGCTGCAATAACTTTTTATTTTCCTGATGGATATTTTTCAAACTTTGTGGGTATGATGGTCCTCACAATTTACAGCCATGATGAAATTTTCAGAAACGTAGGTCAAGCGGTTTTTGCAAAATTGGGGCTTCAGCAGTCGCCTTTTTATAATGAAGAGTGGCTGTACATTTAAGTATTCAGGCAGCTGCTGCTGCCTGAAAATAAGGGGTTGCAAGGCAGAGAGAAGAGAGTCTTTGCCAGGAAGCCAAAGGAGCAATATCTCCCTGAAGAAGCCGTCTTGCTCTACACTATCCAAGGTGCTGAAAGCTGGAGAACCAGAGGGACGGAGGCAAGTGGGGGAGGCTGTGCCCAGGAGGGAGCAAAGCATCCTGCCTGGGGAAGGCTGGGCCAGAGCCTGGGAGGGTGAGACCTGTCTGGATGGACTTTGGGGATTGATATTGGGGTGCTCCAGAGCTTGCGAGAGACTGACCTGGGCCTGCAGGGTGAAGGCGGATGAGCCGGCAGCCCCAGGTATTGTGTACACAGGACTATACAAATAAAGACTGTGAACTGGATACCCTCTGGACTGTGTGTGGTGTCCTAGAAGAGGGTACCCCCCTGTCTCAGGGGGGCTTTCCGCTGAGGCTTGGGCTGAAATGGCATAGCAGGGGGTGAGCTAATTCCCCAGAGTGTGACTGCAGCGCCCCGTGTAGCCCTGGGACACCCCCTACTACACTCCCTTTTTAAAGTTAAATGCAAATGCAGTAGTTTTATTCACCAGTCTCCCTCCAGTAGTTATGTCAAATTTGATTATATTCTGATCACTATTGCCAAGCAGCTCCACCACTGTTACCCCTTGCACCAGGTCCTCTGCACCACTTAGGACTAGATCCAAAGTAGCTCCTCCTCTCATTGGTTCCATGATCAGCTGCTCCAAGAAGCAGTCATTTATGGCATCCAGAAACTTTACCTCCATATCACATCTCCCAAAGGAGACATTTACCCAGTCAGTCTTAGGATAATTGAAATCACCCATTATTATTATGTTTCTGATTTTAGTAGCCTGTCTAATCTTCATAGTTAGTCTCACTGCTATATCGGACAGAGGGCTGATATAGTATAGCCCCACTGCTATACAATTCCCCATTACCCATGGAATTTCTATCCATAGAGATTCCAGAGTACAGTTCCCTTCCTGTAAAATTTGAATCCTGTTTGACTCAATGCTGTCTTTCAAATATAGAGCCACCCCACCACCCGCTCGATCCACTCGGTCATTTAGATATATTTTGTAACCTGGTATTTAGTGTCCCATTGGTTGTCCGCATTCCACCAGGTCTCTAAGATGCCTATTACCTCTAGATCTTCATTTAGCGCCATGCACTCTAAGGCTGGTTTTATACGAGTGCTGCCCGCTCGCGCCTGTATTAATGCGGCATGTAAAAGTGCCGCAGGCAGCGTTTAGATGCGCCGTGGATGCACTGTATTTCCAGTCGCATGTTCTTTAAGACCGTCAATTAAACACTGTGATATCAAGGTATTGAATTGCCGGTCTTAAAGAATGCGCGACTGGAAATATGGCTTGTCTAGGTGCTGCCCGCGGCATATTTGCATGCTGCACGATCACAGGCATGAGCGGGCGGTGCTCGTATAAAAGCAGCCAAATTCTCCTATCTTACTTTTTAGACTTTTGCATTTGGACATTTAAATGTATTCCTTTTATTCTTATTCTTTGTCTTGTCATTATAAGTAACTATTTCAGGTATTTGGGGATCATTTGTTTTTGTCTGTTCTGCACTGATTTCCACCTGAGCTCCCTTGGCTTCTTTTCCATCCTCTGTATTAGGTTACTTTAATTTCCCCAAAATAACAACATGCTTTGGAGATGCCTCGGTCTGAACCATGTGCTCCTCAGCACCTATTGGCTTTCCTCCAGATTCCAGCTTTAAAAGTGCTCTATCAACAAGTTCGAAGCACTCCTCAGCCTGTTCTGTGTACCCCTCCTTCCAGCCAGCCTGTCTGGTCTTTGCTTCCTTGCTTCCTTCTGGGTCTGTACAGTGCCAATTTAGTTCAGAAACTTTTCAGCCTGTAAAGCTCTTGGCTCAATTGGGCTGCTATATGGATGACAATTAAGGGATTGTGCCTGCTAATCATTTCCTCCAACTCTTCAGTCTAAAACCACCACTTAATTCGTTTTGTACCTGTATGTTATCCCAGGATCCTAGCAAATCATTAAATCTCTTTGATTTGATGCGAAAAGTCATCTTTCGGGGGGGATTCCCATTTAAGCACGAGGTTTGTAGAATTAGGCCTTTTTATCTCTAAATAGGGAAAAGGTTTAGAGAGAACAGGCCTGTCATTAAAGCATATTATTAGGAGCCAGTCCACTTAGGATCTTTTCCTGGACCTGTCATGGGCCTCCTGTGAGAGCTAGGGTAGATCATTTAATTTTGGGTCTTGGTTTCCCCATCCGCAAAATGGAGATATTATTTATATAGTGTTTTCAGTGTTCACAGTGTTTAACAATCCTTATCGAGTTTATCCT
The DNA here is from genome assembly GCA_003113815.1 of Sphenodon punctatus. Classification (NCBI taxonomy): domain Eukaryota; kingdom Metazoa; phylum Chordata; class Lepidosauria; order Sphenodontia; family Sphenodontidae; genus Sphenodon; species Sphenodon punctatus. Next base: position 1,005,472 of record QEPC01013938.1, read on the forward strand.
TCACAACAACCCTGTAAAAAAAGGGTGTGGGGAGCATAGCTCAAGTGGTAAGAGCACGTGCTTTGCATGTATAAGGTTCCAGGCTCAATCCCCAGCATCTCCACCTCAGGATCCCTGGTAGCACACCTGGGTGGAGGCCCCTGCTGGGGGCCTGGAGGGGTCTCAGGTAGCACGCCAGGATGGCCTCTGCCAGAGACCCTCAAAGAGCCAGATTTGGACCCAAATTTGAAACCCCTGCTGCCATGTCAGGTTGTGACAATACTGGGCTAAGATGGACCATTGGTCTGACTCAGTTAGGCAATTTAGTTTAGATTAAAACAGTTCACAATTGTTCCCATTTTACAGATGGAGAACTCAGGCCGCTTTCAGACATCCCCCCCGCACATATTCTGGCTGCAGGGGGGAATGCACAGCCAGAATATGCATGGGGATCAGCCGGTCTGAAAGCCCATCCCACGTGGCTTTGCCAGCTGACACACACAAGGATGCAGAGCTCGATTTCCTGCTCTGCATTCCTGCACGTCTGTCAGCCAAGCTGCACCGGGGAGGGGGGCTTTCAGACCAGCTGATCCCCACACATACCCTAGCTGTACATTCCCTCCCCCCACACACAGTCAGAATATGCACGTGTGTGTGTCAAAGTAGCCTCAGTGAGTGACTTGCCCAAGGCTTCCAGTGAGCTCATGGTTAAGCCAGTCATTGAACCCTAGTCAAAGGCCGCTTTTAGACGAGCGGATTGTCGTCGCACGACCTGCTTACACAATATTTCAAAATCCTGCGATGCGGGATTACACAAGACACCCGGCGGGGATCTAGCACATGAAAGGCGGTCGCGCATTCCTTGCTGACCGGGAATTAAATACCTCACAATCGAGCTATTTAATTCGCGATCTGCAAAGATAAGAACACGCGACCGCCTTTCATGCGCTTGATCCCCGCCGGGCGTCTCATGTAATCCCACGTTGCGGGATTTTGAAATATTGCACGAGCGGGTTGCGCGACGACGACCCGCTCATCTAAAAGCGGCCTAAGTTCAACACCTCATCCAGAAGGCTACCTTGGCTTCTATAATAGCTAGGTAGCTTCCTTACAGTAGAGTTAGTATGAGGCTAAATCCATTAAGGTTTGTGTAATGCTTTGAAATCCTCTCCGAGAAGGGCTTACATCCAAGTTCCCAAACTATGGGTTGTGAGGTCACTGCATTGCCAAATAGGGTAGCAATGAGACTAGATAACCAAATATGCACACTCGGGTTTTAGGATCACAATGATTTCATTTGCCTCTGAGTGGAGTCACAGCCTGAATAAGTTTGGGAACCGCTTTGTTGCACTATAGCAAGACTGCTGTGGGTTTCCAGTAGCATTCATGATGCACTTGATTTGACACACCAGAGAGGTGCAGGCTACATAACCCCGCACTCTGTGCTCAGTGCATATCAGATACTGGAGACTTCAGCTCAAGCTGTAAAGTCTTGGGTGCTCAGCTTTGGAGGTGTCTGGTTCAGTCCCTATCAGTGTGTTGGCTAGGGGTGGATCACCACATAATTGCTTTATACCAGTGCTAAAAATAATGACTGTAAATAATTACAACTAGTACACAAAACAATTCAACAGCAGCTAAGATGTAAAATCCTTTTGTTTAGAGCCAGGCGATTCTTACATTTCTTTTCTGTCCTTGATTAAGTATAGATAACTGGGGATGAAGCAACTCTCACCTCTGTTACCCAAGCATTTACAACCTTCTACATCACTCTTATTGTCCTGCCAATAAAAATGGCATGCTGTAGTCGGAGACTATGCAGTACTATCTGTACAGGTCATTGCAATGAGGGAGAATGGTGATGTGGTTACAAAAATCGCATGAGTCCTTGTCTACATGGATATTACTTCCAGACTGATTAAACCATAATAGTTGATGTGGATGAAGACCCCATGTTATTTCAGAATAATAATGCTCTGTACCAAGTAAGTTTATCCCTACTCATAGCAGAGTTAATAATACCACTCTTGGAAGAGTGCCCACATGGTGTATTTATACAGATTAACCAGTCCACGTTAAATTCACACCTTCCCTGTGTAGATCACACCTGACAGCAAGATAAAAACACCATAGCTGACTGTTCACACAGTATTCCTTCCTGCCTCCAAAATGAAGCTCAAGCCCAATTTCATTTGAATACTGTCGGATCAGACTCAAGGAATGGAAGAGAAAGCACTAATCTGATCAAAGCACAAACAAACATGATGCCTTTTCAGAAAGTTTCTATTGCTCTAACTTTGCTTCCTCCCAAAATTCATTGCTAGATCAGCTCAGAGGCTTTGTCAGCAAGTGGCAGAAGTTGAACAGCAAATGAGGAGGAGATGATGCATTTCCTGGCAAGGTTGTCTATCCCAGCGCCACATTGTCGCTCTGAATATGCTTCCTCCAGGTTATATTTTTGCTCCCCAATTGCAGAAATGTTAATTCGTGGTTAGTTCTTTCCAAGACCCATGGCGCCAACCAAATGCTTCAGCAGCACTTAGTGGCAAATCCTGTGATTTTGATTTTTTACTAGGAGAGGCCATAACCTTCAAGGACTTCACAAAATGAGTACAGTCCAGACTTGTCTCACTTTCTGTGGGACTCCTCTCTATAATATCATTTCTAGCACCTCTGACTGCACTCTTCAAACCACTTGCTCCAGAGCAAGGTGAAGGAAACCAAGAGACAATAGGTAGTGGCCAACACACAGAGAAGGCAAACAGATGGGTTGGGTGTATACTGGGAAATGGCTTATCAGGTGAAGGGAACATGCATATCAAAGCAACTGAGTTCACAGTAACACAAAGGTTGAATATTCAGCTGACAGGGTCAGTTACAGAGAGGGAGACAAAGTGGTTAGAATGATTTCTAGGAAGTTGGTACAGATAAATTAAAAATGCAGTATACTGTAAGGTATTACAGGTATTTGTAGTTTGGAGAAATATAGGTCCTTGTAAAGTCCATTATGTTGAATGTCAAATACTTTTAGTTCCCAGGCCCATCTTCTGAGGGTGTTGTGTAGGTTTCCTTTGAGGAGGAGGACTGAGAGGTCTGATATGCAGTGGTTGTGTTGGGAGAAGCAATTGCCTGCTGTAGAGTCAGTGATTTTGTTCATAATTGTATGTCTATGCGAGTTCATGCATTGATGGAAGGTTTGCTGGGTTTTGCCAACATAGGGTGATTTCAGAAGTGATGTGGTGAATGTCCACCACAGTCAACCTCAGTCAAATGCGGGGGGTGGTGAAAGCGCTGTGCATGTCTGTTTGCTCGCATCCAGATGTTCACCACAGTCAAACGCAGCCCGGGGTGAAGCTAACCAAGATTAATGAGGTCGGGGCGGGAGGAGGTCCAGAAGTGTGGTGAATGGTCTCCACGGCAGGGGTGAATGAAAAGTAACTTCTGAATGGAAACCCGCAGCCGCAGTGGAAGGAATTGACCCCAGCTGCAGTGCACTCTGGGGCTCAAACCGTGGTCCACGTCTCCACTGCATGTCTGTTGTGTTCCCCCGGCCCATGTTCTCTCTGATTGCCCCCGGGCGGTGGTCACGATCCTGTCACTCGTGTTGGGGCTGCACGTGTCACCACAGCGCGCGGTGAATCCGTTCACACCGGGGTGGGATTCACTGTGGTGAATTGGAACGCGTCACTTCTGAAATCACCCCTAGTTTCTTGGCAGCATTTGGTGCACTGAATGAAATACACCACACTTTGGGATTTGCAGGTGGATAAAGGATTCCTAAATGTAAGTCTGTCATGATTGTGAGATGCACAATAACAGATCTCTTATGCATGGCTCATGAAGCATTGGTTGGTCATGTAACTTTTTGTTTCTTTCTCCCTCTTCTGTGGTTGCTCCAGATGCCAAACAAGAGTGAATGAGAGGAGGTCATCACAATGTACCCTTTTAAAGTGAGGTCCTCAGGAAGAAGGGGAAGAATTTAGCATTCACTCCAAAAGGCTCTTTTTTGGTCTTCTTATCTTTTCTTAATCGGGATAAGGATCCTTTAGTTAATGGTGAGAGGCTGCAAAGTAATTGCCAACGCACCAAAAGGAGGCAAGACACCAAGTGTTGGGTTTAAAACGGCCGCACTCTTTATTAAACCAAATAAGCAATTATAATTAGGTGGGGGAAATTGCCTAGAGTGATGTGCGCCCAGTACTTGAACTTATCCTAGTGCAAAACAAATCTGGGGTAGTTGCGATGCACCATCGATTACCACCCCTCTCCCAACACGTCTCCCCCACTTGCCGTGCATGAGGGGGACCAAATACCTTCTGGAATTGAGTAAGGAGGGGTGGGCCTACAGGCGGGGGACCATACCTGTCCCAACTGCCCTCGCTGACCCCTCCCCCTCCCAGGGATTCCACCCCACCGGTTGCCATACCCCTGCTTTTCTGGCGGGTGTGGCCCATCTCTTACAAAGATGCCTCATACTTTATCACTTCTAAACTATGCTTTAACCCTCAGTACTGGACCCCTGCCACTAAGGGCTCGCTGGGCTACCTGGACGAGGCTGACCCCCACCCATCTAGTATTCAATACCCCTACTCTACTCCCTCCCCAAAACCCATTCTAACTTCTCCTTCAGGGCCGTAAGGTAGAGCTCATTCCCTGCAGCGGACAGATGCACGCTGTCTTGGTGAAACAACTCAGGCCGCTTATGGGACAAGGCGTAGCTAAAAATCCGATCCCCCCCCTCAAATTTAAGAGCCACCGACCTATGTCCTTGTTGATGTTCCTCCTTGCCTTATTCATCTTCCTAGGGTGAACCCCTTTCCCCCAAGAGATCCGCTCTACCAAGTCTACCCATATAATGAGAGCGGCTGGGAAACGCCTTTTTACCTCCCACACGTCACTTTTGATAGTCCTAATAAGCTGTATGCCCTTAACCTGGGGCAAGTTGTTCTTGCCCAGATGCAGGACGATGACATCAGGCAGCTGCCCCTTGCAAGGCCCACAAATCGTTGGCAGTAGGTGGTGCCATCTCATGCTGCCCCCGTCCATCCAGCAAATCTCTGCCCATGCCGAGAGGCCCAGCTGCATTCCCCATCTTGTCTGACCGGCCTCCTTGCCTGTCCAGCGCTCCAGGCTGTGGCCAACAACCCAGATCTGCTTCCTAAGCCGGGGTGGGGGTGTCCACCTGGAAAAAGAAATTTTTAGTGATGGCCGTGATGTGTGGGCTGGCGGATGTAAGACCAGAAAGCCCCCAACTTCCAGCGGCCCACTGCTTGGATCTCGTGATCTGCCAACCCTACTGCTGCTGCAAAACTGGCTGCCCCAATTTGGAAGGCGTGCGTTCTGTACTAGGCCGCCGGCAACCCTAATCTCCCCATGACAGCCCGCATAACCCCTACAAACTGGTATCTGGTCAGCAGCTGCTCCCCCACATGCCTAAACAGTGGGCCAGGGACCTGAGGGTGTGCAACGAGGTATGCCTTGGCAGCCTGCACGGGGCAGAGATCCCCTTTTTCTGACCGGGAAAGCCTCACCACCTGCCCTCTACCTTTCTGATCGGTTTTTGAGCGGCGGATCAAAATAGTCATACCTGCTGGCCCGATGCGCATATCCTCAACGTTCAATGCCCTACCTGTGTTGTCCCTGGCAGACTCGGCCACGAGTTCACTAACGCGGAAGGCCCCAAAGAATGCAACCTTAAATGCTGTAGTAAACCGAGAAACTTCATAATAATCTAAACAAACCTGGGGGAGAGCGCCGCAGAGATCCAACAGCACGTGGGGGGTGATAGGTGCCCTATGATCAGTAATATGGCCCCGTTCCCTGGACCAGCTCTCTAATAGGCGTCTGGCAAAAAAAAACAACCTGTTGAGGGGTGGGTGCCTGGCCAAATTACACATGAAGCCTAGGGCCGCCAATTTTCCAGCTATGGTACCTGGTGCTGCTCCCGCCTCAACTGGAGGGCGAATTGTAACATCTGTGGTTGGGGGATCGGGAAACCCAACTCCCACCCTTGCACCTGCCGAAATTCCTGAACTTGATGGAAAGCCCAGTCGTAAAATAAGCCACCCTTGTTCATGGGGCCAACGATCCTTGGATGGCGGAGTAGAGTTCTATGACCCAAGGCTCCACACTGATGGAGGCAGCAGTTCCGGGTTCGCTCTGGCTTGGGGGGCCAGCAGATGGAAACGCTCCATCTGGAAGCGAGAGAGGGCGTTGGCAACCCCGTTGTCAATGCCGGGCATGTGCTTGGCACGGAAAAGTATATTAAAGTTTAAACAGATGAGCACTGATGCCCTCACTAGCTTCATGACTTGTGGGGAGCGGAATGACAGAGTGTTTACAATATGCAGGATGGCTAGGTTGTTGCACCAGAACAGGACTCTGTGGTTCGCCAGTTCGTGTGGCCATAGGTGCACTGCAAGCACAATGGGAAAAAGCTCTAGGAATGTAAGGTCTTTGGTAACCCCCGTCTTGCCCCATTCGGCCGGCCAGGGGGCCGCTGCCCATCTATCCCTGAAAAACACCCCAAAACCGGACCAACCTGCTGCATCGGAGTGTACCTGTAACTCAGCCTCGAGCAACAGCTGTTCCTGCCAGAAGCTCACGCCGTTGAAATTTGCTAAAAATGATGCCCAAACCACCAGGTCATCTTTCATATCCTTAGTGAGCCTAATATGATAGTGCGGGTGTGTGTGTGTGCCCCCCAACTTGGAGTAGAGGCGGGACAGAAAGGCCCAACCCGGTGCAACCACTCTACAGGCAAAATTGAGGCTCCCAACTAATGACTGAATGGTATGGGCCGTCACTTTGTTTTCTCACAGACACGCACCCACTTTGTCCCGGAGGGGTCTCACCTTGTCCTGGGGTAGGCGAGACACTAATGCTACCGTGTCCAACTCAGTTCCCAGGTAGGTCAGCCTCGTGGCTGGACCCTCCATCTTCTCTGGGGCCAAAGGGATTCCTAGTTCGTCCACTATCATCTTAAAGGACTGCATTATTTTGGAACACTCGCTCATTCCAGCCCGTCCGATGAAGAGGAAGTCATCCAAATATTTTGTGACAACCCCTGCCCCAGCCCGCTGCTGCACGATCCACTCAATGAGGGTGCTAAACCTTTTGAACGCTGAACAAGAGATGGAGCACCCCATCGGCATGGCCTTATCATAATAATACCACCCATTAAAATGAAAGCCCAGGAGGGGAATACTCCCCAGGTGGACCGGTAGCAGACGGAAAGCTGACTTGATGTCGCACTTGGCCAACATGGCACCCCGTCCATGCTGTTGAACAAGTATGAGCGCTGAGTCAAATGAAGTGTATTGGACCGTGACCAGGATCCTCAGGATGGAGTCATTCACTGAGCTGCCCCTTGGATGGAACAAGTGGTGAATCAGGCAGTACTCGCCTGGGGCATTCTTTGGTACCACCCACAATGGCGAGATGACCATGTTGGAGAAGGGAGGGGACGGGAATGCCACCCTGCCCTCTACCAGCTCCTTGTCAATCTTATTTCAGACCACCGTTTCCATCCCTGCAACCGATTTCAAATTTGGGGCAATCCAGCCCTGCGGCACACTCTCTGCCGGGATCTTAAAACCCTGTCTAAAACCTTCAATAACATAGGCAACCTCTTCCTGGTTGGGTGCCCCCGGAGGGCAGCTTCAAGTCTGTCTGTCTTAACTGGCATAGGGGTCCTTACCTGTGCCCCCGCTGCTACCCCCCCTGGTCTGCCCTTTCCTGCCACCCCAGGGTGTGGCTTTCCTTTTGCCCCTGCACACCCCCGAGGGCATGCTGAGGCCAGATGAAATCCTGTACAGTTTGGGCAGGTGTGTCAAAATCTACAGACTGCCCGGGAGCACCTGCCTGAGTGACTGTACTCCCAGCACTGGGCGGCAGTGTTAGCCGTAACCTTTTTTCCATCCTCATGAAAGGACTCAACCGCAGAGGAGGCTCCCCCTTTAGCTAGTAGGTACCCACTATCATAATGGGGAACGTTGCCTGAGCTGATCATGCAATTCAGCCACAGGCCATTGGCATGCAACTCCCATTGGAGACCAGGGGTATATGCCACGCGGTGCCTAAAAGCCTCATCATACCTAAGCCAGGCCCCTGCAGGGCCCGCCTCGTACGCCCTACCACAATGTCCGCGTATTTGAGTAAGTCAGCCGAGCGCCCAGGAAATGCCTGAATCATTATCCCGTGGTAGATCGAGAAGGCAGCAGGCCAATTGGACCAGTTCCTCTCCGAGCTTGAAATGCTCCTTTTCCTCCTTGTCGTCATGTTCAGCGGGATCCACTATGGGATCGCTAAACAAGAGGGCAAATATGTCGATATATTCCCCCCCTTCAGATTTGCTCCCTTGTAGCAGGAAGGAGGTGATCCCCAATTGTGGTGGAAACATCCATGTACCCCCCCCCCACACACACACACAGTGGGAGGCTGTCTGGCAGGGTTCCCGGCCTGAGGCAACCCCTCCGGGGGTGCAAACGCTTGCCCCACCAGGGCCACCCCAGGTGCCCAAACTTGAAGTGCTTGCCCCCCCCCCAAAGAGATGGGCCGAACCACTTGACCTACGGAGAGAATTGGTTGCTGAGGGGAACCCCCACCACCCACGGAAGGGGGGGCGGTATGCTCACTGGCACCCATGCCCCATTCCACCAAAACAATTTTGTTCCACCCGCATCCCCCAACCCGCTGGGGGTCTGGCCGAGACCGCCCATAGCCGCAGACCCTAGGACCCCAGGGGCAACTCCCACCCCACCTGGTGGGAAGGCCGCCACCTCACCTGGATTGAGTTGCCCAATCACGTGGGGTGTGTGTGTTCCTGCTGGGCTGTTGTTTATGTAACACTCTGCTGCACCAACACCTGGATCGCCCGCTCCATTGCTTTGACCCTGTTACGTAGGTTGTCCTGTTCACGCCGACTTCTGGTGCCCCTCCCTCAAAGAGAAGAAATGGGGCTCCTCTGCCCCACCCCAAGAGGGAGGCGTGCCTGTCGCTACCGCAGCCCATTGTTGTCCTCTGCCAACGAGTGCCAGCTGGGAGGGCCCAACCTGGGGCCCGTTACAACAGGCCCCCTGATCCCCTGCATCGCCCACCCCTCATCCTGCCTCTGACCCGGAATGTCCCCAGGCCCGAAGGCCCATGGGCGGGGACTTCGGGGATAATGCCCCCCCATGGGGGGCATTATCCCCGCAGTCTTAGCCCATGGGGGTGGGCATTACCCCCGCAGTCCTAGCCATGCGTGTGCTACTGTGCTGCCCGCTGCTTCCCCTCATGGGTGCTCTCCTGTACAGGCTGTCATCGTCCCGATAATGGGCAGGGGGCACGGTGCTCCTACCCCCCCCGCCTCGGACCGTTCTGCCCCTGGCCGCCTCCCCCTCCCCTCGGGTCACTCCTTTTGGCTCCCCACCAAGAGGTCCAGTGGCAGGGCAGGTGTAACCCTGGCCTGGATGCCAGGCCTGCCCATCCCCCCATCTGCAAGCGCCCGGAGCAAGGCCTCGCATCCCTCTACTGGGTCCTGCAGAGGGGTGTCCACCCCTCCCCACCAGCCAACACACCTGGGAGCTCCACGCCCACTACCTCAGGGCTTGCCGTCTCGGGCACGTCCTCCAGCTCTGGCCCGCTTGGCTGGTTCCCTTTTTTTGGTCCTGCACCGCTGCTTCTCTGTGGTGGTGGGGGCCTTCTTTTTTGCTTTGGCCATCCCTGGCCCGAAGATTTAAGAGAGGAGGGGGGCGGAGGTGCACGCGGCACGAAATTGTGCTGCTTTCACTTCCGGCTTCAGCCTCCAACTGCGGCTGGGGCCATTCTCTCTGCGGAGTTCAGCTCTGCCCCTACAGCTTGCGCCCACGTGGGGCGCCCCTACCAATCACTGCCGCCGGGATACCCAGACAAAAAACCCCGGCGGAGGTCTCCTTTGTCTGTGTTCCCGCGCGGCTACAGCCCCGCCGCCGCAGCGAACATCCCCACCGCGTCCTGTCTCCTCTCCCAGGCGGGCGCGGCAAGGAGCCTGCCACCCCCCCACCTTTTTCGGGGGGGGGGGCGGAGGCAATTCTGGTCTATGTGGTTCCTACAGCAGTTCTAGCCTGAGCTATCAGGAAGCACATTAAAAGCATTTCAACCCAATGCTAGCCTTATTCATTTCTGTGGAGGTGTCCTCCCATGCATAAACGAAATAGCTTTTCAGCACTTACTAACCATCACGTGCACACATAGACATTGCTGCCTCACTTCCTAAGAATGGTTCGGTGAGACCCAACGTTCTTTAGTGTTGTTAATGAAGATGAATCTGGAGAACTAATAGCTCTTAAGTGTTGCAGAAACACTGGCATGTTCCCGGAGGTGACTGCACATGTAAATCTGCATTGCCTGTAGCCACATTTGTCTTACTAACAGGCTGAATGCACTGGATTTTAGACCGTCTGTATAAAACACGTGAAAGGAACAAGCCACTTTAAAAATACTTCTTCTATTTAATGCTTTCAGAAACCCATTATGGACCAAATTCACTCCAGTTTTGCTATATTGGTTTAATTGAAGTGACACAAGTGATAAGTTGAACCCTACATGCTAGCAATATACAACAAATTCATCCCATTCCCTTTACGTAGGGCTGAAAATGTCTGTAAGTAAAGAAAATGCAATGATCCCCAAAAGACTGATGAAAATTTGCTGTGAATCTTTGACCAGTTCTGCAAATTCTGATTCTGGGAACCAGAGGGAGAAAGGATTTTTCCAAACTAAATTTTCAGGTGTGAAACTTAGTTCCTGTCAAGTTTCAGCTAGGAAAATTCGTTAGTTCTGTCAAAATTTGAAAACCAATCACAAGAAGGATATGGGCATTTTTGACCAGCTCTACCTACAGACTCAAACGGCAGGCAGAACTTGCGTGATTTCCCTGGGGACGGTGGAAAATTCAGGGCTGCCATAATAAGTTTTTGAAAACAGTGCCTTTCCTAGGGCATTTCCTTTGCCCAGGTATTTTGTCTAGAACCCCTGATTATTCAGCTCCAAGGTCACTCCCAGCTGTGTTCCCTGGCTGAAGCTCTCAGCCTCTTCCCTGGTAGTTTTCCTATTATTATTTTAGATTTGCACCCTGCCTTATCACAAAGACTCAAGGTGCTTTACAACAATATACTGAAAGAAAGAGAAAATATAAATAAACCACATCTATACCCCACTGCCCAAGCCTCCCACATAATTCCCACTATCCTGCCTTTCACTCGGAGGAATCCCCTTCTCCTCCCACTAATCCCTCCACCCAGCTCATACCTTCCCCCACTTTACAGAGAGGCCATGGCCAACACCATGTACCTTTCTCCCAACCATTCCCATAAAACCCATCCTACCCACTCCCAGGCGAGTCCCCATCTCCATGTAAACACCACTCCAGACCCGTACGCTTCCCATACAAAAAAGAGGCTGTAACTGATCCCAATGCCCACTCTCCCATTCGCCTTCATAATACAGGTACAATAGCATCTTCACTTTCCACCCCCCTTAATTACAGTGAAAAACAAACCTCTTCCCATAAAGCAGCAATCTATCTCATAAAAGCATAATGCCCTATAGCCGCCCACTACCAGCCACTTAACATCCAGTACCTTGGCATCCCCCTTCAGCAGCCACCCATGGACTGGAGGCAGATGATACAGCTGGGAGTCGGGCAGTCCAGGTGCCTCAACCTGCCCGTTCCCCAAGAGGCAGCTGTCCCAGGTAAGGCTTCCCCTGCTTTGCAGGCATGGAGGTAATCAATATAGTAGGGATGGGGTGGGCAAAGTTTCCCAATCCTGAGAGTTGCATCCATTTACCACAGGGGGTCAAAGAGCCAAGCATGACTCTAGAGACACAGTGTGCCCGCTTCTGCTGCAATATAAGGTATGGTGGCATTGGGAAAAGGACAGCCTAGGTGCCTCAACCTGCCCACTAGGGATGGGCGAAGAGAGCCAAGTTCGGATATTCGGTTCAAAAAGCGAGTTCAGTTCGGAAGTTCGGTTCAGTCGACCGAACTATTTGAGTTCGGTCTTAACTCCGAACTTCCAAACAGAATTCAGAAATTCAAACCCCATTGAACTAAATGCAATATTACCTTATAGGGATGGGCGAACAGAACCTTTTTACATGGGCTGCTGTGTGCTGGGGTGGGGTGGGGTGGGGGCGGGGTATTGGTATGCGCTGCAGTCAACACACATGGAACAAGTGCCGTTTTCAGCAGTTGCTCCATGCATGGGGGATGGATGGAGATGGGTGTGTGTGTGTGTGTGTGTGTGTGTGTGTGTGTGTGTGTGTGCAGGAGCGCACATACTTGCACTCCCACCGCAGGATTTACATGGGTGACACCCACTCATGAACACCCTGGGTGAACCCTGGCTGTTCATGCATGGGTGCCACCTGTGTAAAAAGGACAATGACTTGGGGTGATTTGTTGCAGAAGCCCTTTGAAGCAGAGAAACAGTGGAATGAGAGGTGGGAAATTGACTGCGCCTACTAGAACAAGCCTGCATATCCATCTTATATCCTGACACACGGTCATTTATTCATTTCATGGCCATCATACCATGTCAGATCAATAAGGACCATTTGTGGCACCGGGTGGGAGTGCAAGTGTGTGCGCTCCTGCACACACACATACACACCCATCTCCATCCCCCATGCATGGAGCAACTGCGAAAACGGCAGTTGTTCCAAGGGTCTAGGAAACCGATGCTGTCTAGATGCGTCTGGAGCTGGATCACCACCACCCGCTCAATAACCTTCCCTAAAAAGGGAAGGTTAGAGACAGGTCGGTAGCTGGCGAGTGCGTCCACATCCAATGATGGTTTCTTCAGCAGGGGGCGCACCACAGCCTTCTTGAGGCTAGGTGACAACCTCCCTTGCTGCAGGGATGCGTTAACTACTCTCGCCAGCACCGTCCCCAATGTCTCCCTGGAGGCTTTCACCAGCCAGGAAGGGCAAGGATCAAGTTCACAACGGTGGCTCTTACAGACCCCAGGACATCCACCGCATCGGCTGGCGTCACTTCCTGAAACTCCCCCCACAAAGTTGGACCAGACGGGACCTCCATTACCTCACGCTCTCCAACTACTGCCCCCAACCCAGTGTCAAAGTTGCTCTGAATCCGAGCGATCTTGTCCGCAAAGTAGGTGACAAACTCCTCACAGCGGGCCTGAGACAAGTCCCCGTCCAGGTGGAGGGAGGCCGGACTGACCAGCCCCCGCACCACCCGAAACAGCTCTGCCAGGCGTGACTTTGCAGACGCTATGAGGGCAGCAAAAAACTCCTTCTTTGCTGTCCTCACGGCCTCAACATAGGACCGCAAATGGACCCTATGCAGAAGTCGGTCGGAGTTGGAGTTGTGATGGTTTCTGTTAATGGGGAAAAGTGTGTTTAAAGTTATCGGTGTTGATGTGTAGATGTTAGAAAATTTGAGTGCGCGTTCTAGTTCTTGATTTAGTTTACAGTTTGACAGTCAGTTTTGTAATGTTTAGGTTATGATGATTTGAAGTTCTCATGTTATCCAATGGAGAGTGAGGTTTTGAAGTTATGTACGTGTTGTAGAAGAAATGCATGCCTTGCTCTTTCTGGGGCCCCCATAGTAGCACCTGTTTTTACTAGGGCAGGATGTAGGGGCCCAAATATGACCACCTTTAGGGCCCCAGAGAGGGGTAGGGACCACCACGGGGCACACATTTTATCTTTGATATGGGTCCTACAAATTCTAAGGTCAGCCCTGAAGCGAAGTACATACCTGCCACTACTCAGCGTCATAAATGTCCCTCCCCTGTGTTCTCTCTCCCTTGTGTCCTCTTCCTTGATCTCCCCCCACCCCGTTAGATTGTAAGCCCCTCAAGGCAGGAATCTGTATCTGATAACAAGGTAAGGGCCAAATCCTGTCACACTGGTCAAGCTCAGGTTCCTCTGTAATAGCATCAATGTAACCAAGAACCCAGGGTCCCAGGTTTACTGCAAGGGTGCAAATTTCACAGTTTTGTCGCAGTGTCCGTTGTGACTGGCTGTCCTCATGGCATGTGGCTCTTTGAACAGCTCAGGAACAGCTGCAGTCATTAACAGAAACTCAGCGAGGAATCAGCAGCAGCAGCCACGACAGAGAGAAAAAGACCAGCGTGGGACTTGAACAAGGCAGGTTGAGCTGTGGGGGGCAGGGGGTGGTGCTTATGTGCACTGGGGGGCGGGGGGGGGCAGCTCAGTGCAGCCCCGGGCTGTGGAGTGGATCTGGCCAAGTTTGGGGGCTTGAAGTCAAGTTGCTTCTGGGCACTGGGCAGGGCAGGGCAGGAGGCAGCTCAGTGCCTTTGGCAGCCCAAGTTACCAGAGCGGGTCTGACTGACTTTGGACCTTGGATGAACCAAATTGCTTCTGTGCTAGGGTTGCCCCCTTTGGTCATTTTTTACCAGGCACTTCCATTTTGGCCTATGAGAGTGTCAAGTAAAAAACCACCACAGGTAGCAACCCTATTCTGTGCACTGGGGAGGGCAGGGCAGGGCATGGGGCAGCTCAATGCCTTTGGCAGCCACAGGCTGCAGAACAGGTCTGGCCGAGCTTGGGGCTTGGACAAGCTGAGTTGCTTCTGTGCACTGGGAAGGGCAGGGAAAGGCAGGGGCCAGCTCAATGCCTTCAGCAGCTCCTTGGAGCCAGGGATCCTGCTCTAGGCAGCCAGACAGTGCTCACTGCTGCTCCTGCACCATCCACCCACTCCTACTGCCCTTCTCCCAGACCTACTCCTCCCCAATTGCAGGAGCACCGCTCCTTCTTCTGCCCCTCAGCAGAGCAAGGGAATGTCCACTCCAGGGGGGAGCTGCCCCTGCTCAATGCCTGCCCTGGGATAGGGCTTGTGAGTTGATTAGCTTCCTGACACCCCCAGGGGCTGTGCACAGTGGGTGGCTGGAAGCTTCCTTTGTGCCTGCTTTGTGCTGGGAGCAGTCGCAAGGGAGAGAAGAAGCCCGATTTCCATTAGATTTTGTTTTATTTATATATCTGGTTCTTTGTCTCTGCAATAATTTATTTGCCGATATAAATAGTAGTTCTATCTTGTGTAATTTTTTGATTGACAAAATTGTTGTTCTAGGTGTTAAACCTGTTGGAAATGCATGCTGGGTGTCACGGGGAGGGGGGAAGAGGACAAACGGAGGGATAGAGGTTTAAAGAGACCAGGGCGGTTACCTCTTAAAAGGAGCGCGCTCAGGTGAGATACAATGTCCCTCAGGGTGATAGGTGGGCTTTCCCACCAAATCAGAGGGCAACCCTTTTCATCATTGGGACGTAACAAAGAGGTAACCAATTGCCCCAAAAGAGCAGGAGGTAATACAAAACGGGAAAACAAGCTCACAGGGATATATCCAGGCCCCAGGGCACCGTGTTGGGAGGGGTGAGGGAGTGGGGGGGACAGGATTAACCCCAGGGGAAAGGAAGGGGAGGGGTAAGGGAAAGGATCCGATGGGAGAAGGGGAGGAGTGCAGGACAGGACTCATACACTAGGTTGGCTTGACAGGAAGGTCTGGAAAGGAGCAAGGACTTGGAAGGGGGGAACAAGGCAACCCACACCCCACACAACAATCTCTACCAGGGCTAGAAAGGGGACAGACAAACACAAGACACTCACTCACTGAATCACACGACACGAGGATGGGAACACCAGGATCAATCTCTCAAGCACACTCACAGGAATCACGTATCAAGGTCAGAACACAAGAAACT
>QEPC01013938.1:1023378-1077762 GCA_003113815.1 Sphenodon punctatus
GGATCAATCTCTCAAGCACACTCACAGGAATCACGTATCAAGGTCAGAACACAAGAAACTTCAAGGAACAGCAGGGGGCCAGCCTCTCACAAATGATTACCGGCGGGGATCCCAAGCCCCGCTGGTAGCTCTTATAGAGAAATCCTAAGTAGCCCCAGGTGTACTCAGGGCGGGGTCCCAGCCAGCCACCAAGCCTCCTCCCAACATCAGCACGCTGTGGGCAGGGCCAGGAGCGTTCCCAGAGCGGGGGGAAGCGCCGCCTCCCAGCCATGCCGCCCTCAGCTCCTCTCAAGTGCCTGTATGTCGGGTAGTTGCTAAGCAATGGTCCTCAGGGCGTGAGTCTGCGGCCGGCTGTGGTAACCCTGACACTGGGAAGCAAATTTGCATTTATAAATTTTACATAATTATGCAAATAAAGCTAAATATGCACATTTGTTGCTCACAGTGAATTTGCAGAATTTGGCTGCACTGGTTGCAGACTTTAAGATATTTTTTTTGCAGTCAACACAGTCCCTGACAATCACAGGGTTTGCTGTACTCAATAAAGCATTTGTCCATCAAGGCTGGCATCTTTCCTTCAGCTGAGGATTTAAAGTGACAGCCCATGTGCCTTGGATACTGGATGCTCTGTAACGTTTCTGGAGTTCCTCTTCTGTCAGTGGTAGTAAGTCTCCTTCTTTGACTGCCTGTCTAAGCGAGCCACGTTGCAACTGAGCCTGCAATACCCCTACTGACACTTCAAAAGTAAATACAAAATCCACTGCCACCATTTACAATAAGGCAACTAGCCAAATGTGAGCTACAGTGGATGTGGAAAGATCAATTTTTTGAGCAATGTATGCCCTGTAATAGGAGACTAACTTACTATCACAGCAAACACAGTGTAACAGGGCATGCTAAGGCCGCTCTCAGACGAGCATGCGGTGCGCTCGCCCGTGTTTCCATTAATCCCACGAGATGGGATCAGACGAGACGCTGCTGCAAGTCACGCGCACGAGAGGGCGACGCGCATTCTTTTCAAGCCGTGAATGACCTACCTCGATCAGACTCCCGGTCCGTTCGCATCTTGAAAAGAATGCGCGTCCGCCTCTCATGCGCGTGAGCCGCGGCAGCGTCTCGTCTGATCCCATCTCGCGAGCGCACGGTGTGCTCGTCTAGAAGTGGCCTACGTGGGAGAGCCTGGCCCTTTAAAGGAAGTAAGGTGGCACCAGTTTAAGGTGGTGCTGGCTAGTGAAGCTCAGGCTGTGACAATGGGACCACGCCTGACACACCTCAGCCAGTAGCTGGGCGAATGAGGCTAACAAAGGGTCAGCTTGGCTGGGTGTGGCTGGCCAGCCCAGAAGCTGAAGAGCAGAGCCAGAGGGCTCAGTAAGGGGTTAGCTGCCTGGGAGGTGGGAACTGTTTCCAGGCTTCCAGGAGACTAAAGCGGAGGGAAACTGTCACAGGGGTCCTCTTCTTTGATTGATTCTGGGGGAATTTAGTTCTGAACCCCCTGGACAAAAGACGGGGCACCTTGCTGTGCTCCGCTAGGTCCCCAGGCATAGGGTTCCTAAATTTAGGATCTGGCCTCTGCACTCGCCCCTTCAGCCAGCACCCACCCAACAAAGGTGGGTCCCTCACAACACAATAACAATTCCAATACATATATTTGTTCCTGGTTCGGAGGCTGAAGCTAGTGCAGAATGCGGCGGCCCACTCCTTTCGGGGACGGGCCATCGGGAGCACATAACACACGTGCTCCGGACTCTGCACTGGCTGCCAATAGCGAGCCGAGCCAGGTTTAAGGTATTGGTATTGATCTATAAGGCCCTTCAGGGTCTGGGCCCGTTGTACCTCAGGGACCGCCTCGCCCTCCGCGCCCCAGAGCGGCTCCTTCGGTCTGCTGGGGGTGACTTCTTGGAGGTCCCCCGTGTTAAGCGGGGGGCCACAATGGAGAGGGCATTCTCGGTGGCCGGGCCACACCTTTGGAATTCCCTCCCAGAGGAAGCTCGCCTGGCCCCAAGCCTTTTAACATTCTGGTGAATTTGCAAAACCTGGCTGTTCGCCCAGGCCTTTGTGGACGGGGGGAGGGGGGTTGGGGGGTTGTTATCCTCTCCATTCTTATTTATTATATTCATATTTTTATGTTCCCTAGCTGTGTTTTTCATTGTAATTTTATGAGTATTTTAAAATGTTTTATATTTGTATTTGTATTTTTTGAATTTTTTAGCCGCCCCGAGCTGTTTCAGGAGGGGCGGGATATAAATATGAATAAATAAATAAATTAATTAATTAAATAAAATGATTTTTACTGGGCTACCGTTTTTAAATAGACTGCCCCACCCCCAGCGGTGGTCAGTGGTTGCGCCACTGCCGGGGTGGTGCGGGGGTGCAGGTGCAGATGGGTGCACATGTCACCCATCCTCCATCCATCCCTGCCCATGCCCCCACGTGGAACAACCTGCATTTTTGCTGGTTGCTCCATGAGTGGGTGGAGGTGTGTGTTTTGCGGGAGCGCACATCCACGCTGTAGCTGGGAGCAGTCTTGTGGGGTTGCTGCCCCTTTAAGAAGGGGGCTGTGTGGGCCAGCTGAGGGTATGAGCAAGCATAGGGGTGTGGCAGAGCCAGCCCCATAGCTTGGGATCAGCCTGAGCTGGAAACAGGCAGAGAGCCCAAGAGACAGGGTGGGTAGGGCACTGGCCCTTTAAGGGTAGCCAAGCTGGAGAGCTGGCTACTCTGGGGATATAAGAGGAGAGACAAGACTGTGAGGAAGGAAGTCTCTCTGCCTGGACGCCGAAGGAGCAACATCTCCCAAGGAAAAGCCTAAAGTGAATCCTTCCCACTCTGTGCTCTCTAAGGTGCTGAAGGCTGGAAGAACCAGAGTGGACCCAGGTTTTGGGAGAGGCTGTGCCCAGGAGGGAGCCTGCTGCCTGGGAAAGGGTTGGCCAGAGCCTGGGGTCTGAGGCCTGGCTGCTATCGACTTCAGGGGGTTGTTATAACAGCTGTTATTTCAGTGCTTGGGAAGAGACTGTGCTGGGTCTGCAGGGTGGAGGTGGATGAGCTGGCAGTCCAGGGACTAAGGAACGGTGTATGTGTCTAATAAAGAGACTATTGATTGGAACCCCTATGGTCTGGTGTGGTGTTGTTCCAAGGGTGAACCCCCTTCACCGGCGGGGGGGGGGGGAATTACAGCCCACTGATGACTGAATAGGCATGGCAACGGGGTGAGCTAATTCCCCAAGAGAGACCCCAGTGCCCCGGATGGCCCTGGGAAGATCCCCCCCCCCCCACACACACACTACACATGCCCACCCACCTGCCGCTGATTTCAAACAGGAGGCACCCACCCATCTCCACTGCATGGGCATGAGTAGGTGCATCTCCTGAAAAATGGCCTAAGAAAGACCTCGGTAGCATAACAAGATCATGGGACCTGTCCTTTCAGTGCCTCAGTCCTGCAAACATTCACTTATGTCAGAGATGGGCAAAGTTTTCAACCCAAACAGCCAAGATCTTCCTATGGTCGAGCACCACAAGACAAGAGCTTTGATGCATCTTCCAGGCAGAGCCTCCCCACTTGCTGCCTCTTCTGCTTTGTGATTGGCTCTGTGGTTCTGTCTGCTGAGATTCTGAGGAGCAGTTGCGATTCAGCTGCTGAGACGTGGAAGCAATGACGTAAGACACAGGACCATTAAGGCAGCGCGGGGCCAAGGAAAGGCCCTGCCCAAGAGCTGCCCAAGAGACACATTTGGCTGCTGAACCACAGTTAGCTCATCCCTGAGACAGACACGTCACTATAGTCCCCTAAATCATGCTGCTGAAACTAGTGGGAATACACTGGAGATCAGGTCAAGCACACCTGTATCTACTTATGGGATTGTGAACTACAGTGGGCTCAACCAAAGAAGGTGTTCCCAGAATAAGGAATGGATTCCAAATGCAGCATATCTATAAGTGCACCTGATCTTCACAGGTTTAAGAAGCAGAAGGTCTTAGTTGGTACCCAGACCAGTCATGCTTATCAGGTATGGCTGGACCAAGGCATTTGGTACTTGCTGAAATTATGAAAAACTAGACCTACGATCCAGTGGGAACTGGCGAACACAGCCCCATTTACTAGAATGCTTGCTGACTCGTGCAGCCTACAAACCAAACACTCTTAATCCTGATGCCATATTAAGAGGCTCTAGTTGTTCAGAGGAATGAACCCTAATGATGGTATTTGGGGGGGTGTCACTGTTCAAATGAATGTAGTCATAACCAATGCTTTAGGGCACGAGGCTGCTGTTGTCCTGTGATGTGTGTGTGTGTTTCACGGGGGATGGAGACAAGTGCCATTTTTAAACGGGCATGGCTGGTGGGGAGGTCTGTTTGCACCGCATGGAGTGCTAACTCATGTCCAGTTAAATGAGCCAGGATGGGTGTGCACTGGTGTGTGCCCCTACCCACGCACGCCCACTCCATATTTCCTCCATGCTCTGTGCATGGGCGTGAGTGGGTGGTACGTGAGTCACGGGAGCGTGCGCCCACCCACCCACACCGTCTTCAGATGGGCACTTGGGTGGGTGGAGGATGGGTGGAGCTCCATGGGTGTGTCCTGTTTAAAAATGGCCAAACTTCTTCCAAGTTGTTCTAATGTTAACAGTAACTAATCTCAGATATTAAGTGCATTCAATGATGAAGGGAGCTTAAGGGTGATATTTACAAGGGCACTCAGTGTTGCTGTGACTCTGCTCTGATTGAAATCAATGATAAACACCCACTGATTTCAAATGGAAGAAAGTTGAGCTGAGGCAGAGCCCTATGGGAAATCTGTGCGTCAGCCCTGAAAACACTTACAAGGGTCTGAACTTTATTACTGTAATTCTTGCTACTGAAGCCCTTGCAGATGCTATGTGATGGGAAATTTTCTGGATTTAACCCAAAGTTTATTCCAGGAGCTGACTTCAAAGCTACACTTAAATTTTGGCCTCTTCGGCATGTAAATGCATAACAACTCAAAAGAAAAAGCCTAGGGCACAGTGGCCAGGTTGTGTGCATGCTGTTCACATGTTTCAGAAATGATGCAACAACTAAGGAAGATGAAAACATCCTGGTGCTGCTGAAGACTTTCATTTGCCCTATTTTGACGAGAGCTGAGAAAAACAAACAAATGCTCAGCCCCATGCAACCCCCATCTGGTTTGCATTAAGCCTTTATTACCGTGAAGTACATCAGGCCATTGGTTCCCAAACTGTGGTCCACAGAATGCACCCCCAGGGGGTCCGCGGGCCTCCTCTTGTGTCCTGCTTGGTTTGTTGTTTTTGTTTTTGTGTGTGTTGCTGAGTCGCGCGGCACGATGACTGGGCTCGGTGTTGGCACGGCACAGACTCCAAGCTCAGCCACTGACACAAGCGGAAGAAGTTTAAGGCACTTCTGCCCTCAGCAATCCCTTCAAAGCAGTGGGTTTAAAAAACGAGCAGGTGCTGGCTGCAAGCGGGCAGTGGGCGCGAACTTTGGTGTGGTTTGCCTCGCTCCCGGGAGGGGTATCTGTCTGCAAGCCCAGCCCAATGAGCCTGGGGCTGCAGCGTGCAGCCTGGTGAGGGAGAGACCGCTTCCCTCCCGCCCTACTTAACTGGAGGAGCCAGCTGCAATTCACAGAAGGTTGTAGCGGCGAGGAGCCACATTCTCCTGGAGCCGGACCTGCTGCGGCTGCTGGGCTGGGTTGCGGGAGGGAGCCATAGTTTTAGTCTGGGCTCAAAACTCCAGTGAGGCTGAAGCATAGGAGGGAGCTGGGTGGTGGGCGGGTATGAAGGGGTGGTGGAAATTAACATGGAGAAGGGATGGCTGGGGAGAAATCATACTGGGGTATGAAGGAGAGAAATAAAAATGGAGAAGAAATGGCTGTTGATTGGAGGGTAGTAAGAGACTGGCAAACATTGCTGTTGGCTTGATCTTCTCTTCTGCATTGTCCTCTTAGGCTGGTGAATTGATACCATGGACCGGTGGTTAAAGAAAGTGAGGCTCACAAGGCAGGAAGCTTGTCAGACAAGGAAGGGCAGACAGAAATACTTCTATAAGTATATAAGATTTTATCTTGTAATTGGAATTAAAAGCATTTCGTGCATTTTTTCCACAAATGTTTACATTCATATTGGTTGTAGTATGCAAATATAGGGGTGTTTTAATGCAAATTTAGGGGTGTGTCTTATACAAATGCATGCAAATTTGGTGGGGGTCCGCAGCTCATTGGGAAATTTGAAAAGGGGTACTTGGTCACAAAAAGTTTGGGAACCACTGTTCTAGACCCAAATAGGCATTGACCAGCTCCCAATCTGGATCTTACTTTTCTCTGACAGACAGAAATATTAAGAGGAACTCTCTGTTTTTCAGAATTCCTGTCTGACGTAGATCATCAGCAGAGGACGTTCAAGGTGAAATGGGTGCATCCACTGAATTTCCAGGAACCTAAAGACTTTCACCTCACTCTCCAGCTTTCCATACACCACCAAATAGACCATATCTCCCAGCTGGGACCTTCAAACAGACCCTTCTGTCCCCACAAACTCTCATCCGCATTCTATCTGTCATTTCTTCTTCCCCATCTCTGAGGCTTGAGTTCTGATCCTTTTAATTATACAGGTCGGGAACACATCCTTTAAGATAACTCTTAAAGCATAACTAGCCAAAAGCAGGTGAACTAGAGTGGGAGAAAAATCCTGGGAAACCCTATTGCTCAAATCAACCAAGCTTTAAATATTCCTTTCACAGTATTTTTAGAAAAAAATATGTACCATTTTGCTGTCTGAGAGTTTACAAGGGCTTCACAAACATTTATTATCAACCTCTCTTCCTTCCTCCATGCCTCCCTTTGCCCAAGGGTGGGATGTATTGCTTACTGTACACAGGGCTAGGTAGGGGTGGGTTGGGAGGGAGCAAAAGAGCCAGATGATCTGAGCCTCATAGATAGAGAACCACATCGTAACACCTATGCAATGTAGAGGTATTTTCAGTTGTGATGCTACCACCAATGGCCATGCTTTACCCTGGCATGGCCACCCATGGTAGTGTCACATTTGTTCCTGCCCGCCAGATGTTAACTGCGGGTGGGAGCAAACAGTCCCCGGACTGCGGGAGGATTAACTCTGGGTTGCGAGTTGGGCTCCCTGCCAACTCACAACCCGGAGTTAGCCCTGCCACCGTCTGGGGAAGCCATCCCCAAAACCATGGTAGAGTGGGCCGTCACGTATGATGGCCCGCTCTACCTAACTCTGGGAGGTCTACTGTCTGTCCTGCTCCCTTCACTGGCCCCAAAGTCTGACGGCAGCAATTGCCCACCACAGGGTGCACGGGGATCAGACTCTTTGCAGTTCATGTAGAGGCACCCAGGGTCTCACTCAAATAACTCAAATTTTCTCAGCTGTTACCAACATCAATGAGGCAGATTTTTTTTATGAAGCTGGTTATTTTAGAGAGAATAAATGAGGGTTTTTAAAGCCAGTTGTGATGCTTTTAAATTTTTTTACTTACCAAGGGCAGGAGGCTAAATGTTTGGGTGATAAGAGGAAGATTTGGTTGCCAACTCTGCCTTCCATTATCCCAACTCGCACACCCCTCAGCACAGGGGACCGGTGGCAGAAGGGCAAACTTTCTACCCTCAGATTTTAACAAATGGTAGTGTTAATTTGCCTTCCTTTAAAGTATCTCAGTAATAATAAAAGTGAAGGCTACTTTGTGGTTTGGACTGTTTTATGCTGACTGCTGCAAAGTAATGGAGAAAGTCATTCCGAGTAAATATTTAATAATGTAAGCTGTAAGTTACCAAAGGAAGGCCACCCAGAGGCTTTTCTGTGTGTGAATGGAGGACCAGGAGGTGAGCAGAGAGCTGCAGCATCCTTGCAAAAGGAATTTTCTAGTAATTAGATACTCTTAACCTGAAGCCACATTCCCCACAACAGCATAAACACTTGCCGTATCATTGACCATCAGGAGGATTACTGAAAGCAAATAGTTGCATCTCCATTGCACTGTGTCACCCCAATGACCTTCCACAATGAGCCATCATGAGATTGGTTTATTGCAACCATCATCATACAGTTTTTCTCCAAGTGGATGAGCTGCAGAGGTGTTTCCAAGATCATCATTCTCAAGGACCCAGCAGAAATCGCCTGAGATAAGTTGGGCACCAGCTGATCAGAGCTAGTACCAATGTCAGGAAAGCACATTGAGTCAGGATGTAGGTAGTCAGACCCAAGCCAGAGGGTCAGTGAAGAGTGAAGTTTAAGAACATGCACCAGGTCAGAATTCACTAATTGAAGGAAAATCAGAGAGGTTTGGGAACATAGTACAAGCAACCAAGGCAGGATCAGGCAGTGAGGACTGGGAGGCCAGAGAAGGATGGAAATATGCATAGGTGCTGGGTCTAGTTAACAAGCCAAGTGGCCATCCCATTGCACAGACAACTTCTGGTTTCCTCTTGGAGCCTTCTGTGGCCAAGGGAAGCCAATGGAAGTTAGGGAGAAGAAACTTATGGCGCACAACCAGACCGCTTACAGAAGCCCAGTGAGTAAGTTACCACCCTGAGGTCCCTGGTTTGAAACCTGCTCAGGTACTGTCTCCTTATATTTCTCCATTCAAAGCTCAACGTGAGATATTCTAAAAGGGCTGTTAGTAGATTAAGGGTTGCTCCTTGGAGCACCCAGAGCCAGAATCTGACCTTGGAGATAAGAGTTCCATGATCCTCAGAGCTGGAAGCTAACATGGGTTTGCCTATGACTGTGGTTCATGACTGACTTCTAGAGCCATTCTGTATCTGAGAGCACAGCACAAAGATGTTTTTAAACAAGATGCTACCATGCATGGCCACCCAGGAACCCCTCATCCGACCCCTCATCTGAAGGTGGTGCAGGGGATGCACGCTCCCATTAGCCATTCAGCACCCACTCATGGCCACTTACGGATGATGCATTGCTCAGAAATTCAGATTGCGTTCTGCAGGGCAAGCCAAAACATGTGTGGCAACAGGCACCCAGGCAACCCCTGCCCATATGAAATGGGGTGGTCACCCACACCAGCAGACAGGTCCCCCACTCATAGGCATTGTGGGTGGGGAACACAGCCTTTGCAAGTCACCGGAACTGGCCATGAGCGCTGGGGAGCCCAGTTCCCCAGTGCTCATGCCTGGGACATGTCAATTTCAAAGACTAGTCTGGCACGCTTACCCCTCTCCCATGGTCCGTGGCAGGGGGAGTGCAAGGCGGCTGCCACGGTAGCCATGCTGGGAGTTTAGCCATTAGAATCAGAGTTTAGCCATTCTAGCCATTAGAATCCTTCCCCACGCACTGCACCTGAGTGGGTGCCCCACAGCTATACCACTCAGTGGCTATGGAACACCCCCACACCCAGCTTTGCTCATTTAAAAACACCCGAAGACTTGGAGCTAACCAACTTTCTCCTAAACATGTAACTGGATTAGTCCAGTAATCATGCATCACCATACCAGGGGAGCTTAGATAGGAACTACCCCTCTTCAGTTAGCAGAGGATGAGAGGGATGTGGTAACATCATGATCATCCAACGTCTCTTTAATTTAATTCACATCAATGGAGCTACAATGAACCGAGACCACCAAGTCATTTATCAGACACCATCAATCCACTACCAATCAAGGCTTTGAATCAAATTAATCAGCACTGTATTTGAACCTATGATTTGGAGGCCAAAGACCTTGTGTCCTGTGAGAAAGTCCCATATTCATCCATGAAAAAAAAATTATATCATTTTTGACCCTAATTTCTGTTACTTTAATCTCCCTTATTTCCTTCCATAAAGCAACTTTGCCACAATCAGGCATCAACTGAGATTGGCTTCTTGCCAGTTTAGCTGACAAATACTGTACAAGACTTCTCTTTTTGGAGTGAATCACTGCTATATTTTAGTGTGACTATATATATATATTCCCCCAATGATTTCTGTCCCGCCCCTCTCACACAAGGCGACTTGAGGCAACTCACAGAATATAAAAATACAAAAAATAAACAACACTAATATAAATACTAAAATAGCAACTAATAATAATAAATACTAAAATACTACTCAGCAGTTTGAAATATTCTGACCTCTTCTTCACCCTGCCTCCTTTGGCCCATGAATGTGCTGCTTTTTTGGACAAAATTTACTTCTATTTCTCATTTCTAACTTGTGCGTTTTATTACACCCCCTTTTTAATTAATAGAATTAAGAAGATAATTTTAAAGCAACTTGTCTAACCTTGTTTGCTTTCCATCTCTTTGGTTTTTTGCCCAAAGTTTCCTTGGCCATGCAACGTAAAAGGCTAAAGTAAACTAACTTCAGGATTCAACTACTTCATGTGAGACACCATCGTTCCCCATGTATTCTAAGAACCTTTTTGGAAAGTGCCCCTTTTTGCACTATTTATTTATTGAAAAAATTACTATTCTGCCCCCTCCTGCCCCGGCAGCTTGGGGTGGCATACAATATAAAACAACCGTATAAAATATATAATATAAGCACATAAAATTCAATAAAAATAGCAATGTCTTCACCCCTCCCCCTACCTGTCTCCCTCACCAAATGCCTGGCAGAGCAACCAGGTTTTACATTTACACCTGAAGGAAGGAAGTTCCTGGGCTAAACGAGCCTCCGCCAGGAGGGAGTTCCACATCCGAGGCGCGGTGACCGAGAATGCCCTCTGCAATGTGGCCCCTCGCCGAACACGGGGAACCTCCAAAAGGGCGCCCCTGGCCAGCCAACCACAGCGGCCGATCCAGAACCCGGGGAGTGAGGCGGTCCCGCGGGTAGGTGAGGCCCAGATGATTTCGGGTTTTATAGGTCAACACCAACACCTTGAATTGGGCCCGGAAGGCTTTAGGCAGCCCATGCAGAGAATGGACCACTACGTACCCTCAGCAGCCCACCCCATAAGGAGGTGGGCCATCACATTCTGCACCAGCTGCAGCTTCCGGACCATCACCTTGAGTAGCCCCACATAGAGTGCATTACAGTAATCAAACCTCGAGGTGATGAAGGCATGGATGATGTTGGCAAGGTCATAGTCTGAGATATATGGCAATAACCGTTGTACCAGATGTAATTTAGTAAATGCGCTCCTCGCCACAGCTGCCAACTGGATATCCATGCGGAACTGTGAATCGAGGAGTATCCCCAGATTGCGAACCTGAGGAACCAAGGCAGGGCACACCCCATCAATGATGGAGGCCTCCACTCCCTCGGTTCTCCCCACCAGCATCACTTCCGTCTTGTCGGGATTCAACTTCAGGTGGCTCACTCTCATCCAGTCCCCCATAGTTTCCAGACATGGAGTAAGCAACAAGACTCAGGGCCTGAGTCTGCTGAAAACCAGAGGTAAAGCTGGGTGTCATTAACATATTGATGACAACACACTCCAAGTCCTCTCACGATCTCACCCAAGGACTGAATATACACGTTGAACAGGAGGGGCAACAGAATGGAACCCTGCGGGACCCCACATGTGAAATCCTGGGGAGATGATGTATAACGCAGAACCACACCGTGAGTTCTTCCGGCCAGGAATGAGTGGAACCATTCAAGAACAATCTCGCCCACCCCGGCACGATCCCGCAGACAAGTCACTAACATCTCATGGTCAACGGTTTCAAAAGCAGTGGATAAGTCTAACGGGACCAAAACTTTTCCAAAAGGGGTCAGCTGGCCCAGATCTAAAGTACAGCGCAGGTCATCAACTATGGCCATAAGCGCAGTCTATGCATGAGTTAGCTGGGTATGGTGTCCCTGTCCTTAGCTGGTCTAAACATGCATGTACACAACTGTTAGACCATTCAAGGAGAACAAGTCAGGTGAAATCCTTTAAAATGAAATTACTTCAACAATCCAGCAGGTTCCAGGCTTTCAAGGCACAAATAATGGTGTGCTCCTGTTGCATTCACTAAACACTGGCTGGCGCAATCAAACCATACCTGGACCATAACCATGCATGTCAGTGGGTGCAGGTCTGGGCACCCATAGGTTATACACTCTTCATTCAGCTAGCCCGGTTTGCCACTCACTCACACAAGATTGGCATGTCACAGGGTCATGGGATCCTGGCTTAAAGGTCAGTCACCAGGTGCCAATTTTGGAGGGAAATATCTCTTCCTTCCTCTCTTTTGAGAGAATGCAGACTTCAGCTTAGCTACACAGGAAAAAAAAGAAAATGAACAGAGTGCAGGTTTCTTAGTTCTTACCAATCCAATCAGATGCAACATCTCGTTGCCTCATGCTTGCCACTTTCTTATGTGAAAAAAACCCTTCCCATGTGTTTGCCCAGCATCTAGAACAGTCATTCCCAACCTTTTTGTCAGCATAACTCCATTTTGGGACACCTATAATCCTGTGACCCCATTCAGCGACGAAGACACACGAAGCCTATCAAATTCCAATCAGATCACAACCCCATTCATAGAGAGATGCCATGTGAGGGTCTCAACTCACCATTCAGGAATCACTAATCTAGAACAATTGGATTCCGATCCCAGTTAAGACATCTGGACATTTCTGTAGTTCAAATATTAACAGACGGAAGCGTGGTGAGAAAACCCCCATTAAAAATTATGCTGGAAATTTCCTAAGAAAACAGGGTTGCCATACACACGCTTGACTGTCTTTGTACAATAAATGTTGGCAATTAAGCAGAATAATACATAGAAAAAAAGACAAAATTAGGATGACTCTAAATTAAAACATTACTCTTTGGCAGATTGAATTGTCTCTAGCAAATCTAGGGGCTCCCAATTCAAAGTCATGCATATATTCAGGGACTGGCATTCACTGCATTTTAACCATTGGCAACAATGAGGAAAACAGAGTGAACACGAGTCCCTGTGCATGTTATCAGCAGCCTGCTTGATTGATGCAGTTGTCTTCTGCATTAAGTTCTCTCTCTCTCTCTCTCTCTCTAATGGAATCTGCAGTAAATCAGGCTGCTTCAATATATGCTTTGGCCACAAGCCACATGAACCATCTGCCTGTAGGTGTTTGTGTGACTTTTGAAGGTAAATAAGAGGATGCTCTTTCATGCTCTCTCCTAATAAAGAACGACAGCAGTTAAAAGCCTCACCACAAACCCTCATGAAATAGAGAGCAGAGTTGTCAGTGTAGCGGGAGTAGTCTAATGGGGCTGCTGCCCCTTTAAGAAGGCTGAGGGCACCAGCCTGAAGGCTGGGTACGAGTTTGGTCAAACCAGCCCAGTAGAACTGAGTAAGCCTGGACAAATTAAGAAAGGTAGGAAGAGGACCAAACGTCTGCCTGGAAGGAGGCTATTGGAGTCAAAAGGGCATCCTTTAAAAAATGGAAAGAGAGTCCCAATGAGGTAAATAGGGAAGAGTATAAGCGTTGCCAAAGTAGATGTAAAAAAGGAATTTGAGGAGCAACTTGCTAAAGATGCTAAAACTAATAATAAAAACTTTTTCAAGTACATCAGAAGCAGGAAGTCTGCTAGAGAGTCATTTGGGCCGTTAGACGACCAGGGGATGAAAGGGGTGCTTAGGGAGGAAAGGACATTGCAGAGAAGCTGAATGAGTTCTTTGCTTCGGTCTTCACTGCAGAGGATGTTGGGGAGATACACACACCTGAACCTTACTTTGTAAGTGATGAATTGGAAGAGCTGTCACAAATCAACGTGACTCTGGAGGAGGTCCTAGAGCAAATTGACAAACTAAATATTAACAAATCACCAGGACCAGATGGTATTCATCCCAGAGTTCTGAAGGAACTCAAATATGAAATTGCAGACCTACTGTTAGTCATTTGTAACCTATCGCTAAAATCTGCCACTGTACCTGAGGACTGGAGGGTGACAAATGTAACCCTGATATTTAAAAAGGGATCCAGAAGTGGTCCTAGAAACTACAGACTGGTAAGCTTGACGTCTGTGCTGGACAAAATGGTGAAAGCTATCATTAAGAACAGAATCGCTGGGCATGTTGGTAAACATGACTTAATGGGGAAGAGTCAACATGGATTTAGCAAAGGTAAGTCATGCCTCACTAATCTGTTGGAATTCTTTGAGGGTGTAAATAAGCATGTGGACAAGGGAGACCCAGTAGATATAGTGAACCTGGATTTCCAGAAAGCATTTGATAAGGTCCCACATAAAAGACTCTTGAGAAAATTGAAAAGTCATGGGATAGGAGGTAGTGTCTTACTATGGATCAGTAGCTGGTACTGGTACTGTTTAATGTATTCATTAATGATCTGGAAAAGGGCGTTAAAAGTGAGGTGATCAAATTTGCAGATGACACCAAGTTATTCAAGGTAGTTGAACTCCAACAGGATCTTACGAGACTGGGTGCCTGGGCATCTAAATGGCTGATGAGATTTAATGTGGACAAGTGCAAAGTGATGCACATTGGGGAAAATAATCCAAATTATGAGTACACAACACTGGGTACTAAACTAGGAGTTACCACTCAGGAAAAGGATCTGGGAGTGATTGTGGATAATACACTGAAATCCTCAGCCCAGTGTGCTGCAGCAGTCTCTTACGAGACTGGGTGCCTGGGCATCTAAATGGCAGATGAAATTTAATGTGGACAAGTGCAAAGTGATGCACATAGGGAAAAACATCCCAAATTATGAGTACACAACACTGGGTAATAAGCTAGGAGTTGCCACTCAGGAAAAGGATCTGGGAGTGATTGTGAACAATACACTGAAATCCTCAGCCCAATGTGCAGCAGCAGTCAAAAAAGCAAAGACATAGTTGAACCAGAAAAGGTACAGAGAAGGGCAACGAGAATGATAAAGGGTATGGAATGGCTTCCATACAAAGAGAGACTTGACAAGCTGGGTCTCTTCAGTTTAGAGAAGACTGAGAGGGGACATGATAGAGGTTTATAAAATCTTGAGTGTTATTGAATGAGTAGCTATGGAACAGTTATTTACCCTCTCAAATGGTATTAGAACTAGGGGACACTCCATGAAACTAGCTGCCGGTAGATTGAAAACAAATAAAAGGAAGTACTTTTTCACTCAACGCATAATTAACCTATGAAATTTGTTGCCAGAGGATATTGTCAAGGCCAGTAGTATAGCTGGCTTCAAAAAAGGACTGAATACGTTCTTAGAAAGTAGGTCCATTAATGACTATTAAGTGCTT
This sequence comes from Sphenodon punctatus, assembly GCA_003113815.1. Classification (NCBI taxonomy): domain Eukaryota; kingdom Metazoa; phylum Chordata; class Lepidosauria; order Sphenodontia; family Sphenodontidae; genus Sphenodon; species Sphenodon punctatus. Next base: position 1,038,494 of record QEPC01013938.1, read on the forward strand.
ACGGGATGAACCTCTTACTGTCAGGAGCTGGGAGTGAACAACGGGGAATGGATTGCCCATTGTGACTGTTGGTTCTTCTCAAATGCGATCGAGATTGACCACTGTCGGAGGACAGGATGTTGGGCTTGATGGATCTTTGGCCTGACTCAATATGGTACTACTTATGTTCTTATGACTGAATACAGAAACCAGGGTAAAGATTGGGAAAGTGTTCTAGCCCTTTAGGAGTCAGGGACTTGAGGGCTAGACCCACTCACTCTGGGCATATAAGAAAAGCGCCAGCCAGACAAGAGTCAGTCTGTGCCTCGTTCTGGCAGAGAGAGAAGCTTATATCCTTACACTCAGAAGCTCCTCTCTTCAATCTCCTCCTGGCTCCTCCAGCACTGAGGACTGCTGGCCGTGGTTCTGAAACTCAGTTGGAAGACTTGCTGAGAAGATAAGCAAGGATGGCCAAGAGTAGCAGAGTGCTGGCCTGAGACAAATGGCTTGACTGTGAGTAGCTAGCTATTGTCTGGATGAGCTGGAGCTAGATAGGGCTGGTGTTCTGGATGGCTGCTTCCCGGTATTGGACAAGAGGCTCAAAGGAAGCGCTGTGTCCAGCCCTGAGCCAGACCCACTTGCCTGGTAGGATATTGTAGATTAGGAAGCTGTCTATGGACTCCTACGGGTATGTGTAATGGTGGAGAGACTGTGACTGTCACTGTATAAGAGACTGTGTGGGGAGAATAAAAGACAAGCTACATTCCCAACTGAAAGTGACTATTTGCTAATTCCTGGAGGACAGTGCTGGGGTCTGATCATCCTGCAGGTACTTACCCCCAGGGAACCATATCCTGCTACAGTCAGCTCTTGAGATTTTATTGTGAGTATCATGATTCTTAATGCTGTAAAGTCACAAGACTTCTGATAACTGGTATTATTTGCATTTTTCTTTCTTAGTAAGTAAGTATCTAGCCCTCATGGTTGTAGGGAAACATCTGAGAACATGATTGCAGCGTGTGCTGCAGAGGCTCAGAAGCCAAACGAAAATTTTAAAAAACCAAACTCTTTTTAAAAAATCCCATGATTTTGAAGTGAATCTCATGATTGAGAGCCAGGCATTTTTGAAAATTTGGGCTTTGGCAGCCTAGAAAGATACAGAGAGCTAGTGTTCAATCCTTAGAGCAGGAGAGGCGGGTGCATGAGAAGTACAGCTGGCAGACACCTAGCTCCACCCTGGCTGAGCTAGGAAAACTTGAAGGGGAAGCAACAGGAGGGCAAGAAGAAGGAGAGGCAGAGAGGGAAGCAAAGGGTATATATATGTGTGTATGTGGTGGGGGTGAGGCTTCAACTACCACAGACAGGAGGAAGAGGGGGGGCAGTTTAAAATGTCTGAGAAACATTGGCTTGGAACAAATAACTCTTTGGAGTTACTGACTCCTTACACTAGCAGATCCCCCACTGTTCTGGATGAGCTGTGCCAGCTGAGATACTGGAGGAGGAAGAGAAGAGACAAGGCTCTCCCTAATCACCCTCTTTTTCACTCATCTTCCCCTGCACATAGACTATTAAAGTGGGGACCCCACAGAGGAATGGATATGATCCATTCATGGCCCATTCTCTTTCCTTCTCTGCATAGAGTGTGAAGTGACAATCTTGCCCATAACGATGTCAGGACCAGTCTGGAGTCAGGGTTTGCACTAGTGGCCAGCAGGGGGCACTGTTGCAGGGAGTGTCCAAGAGCTATCATTAGAAAGTCACGCCAAGGTCAATTACCAGTCAGGTCAGTCCAAACCTGTCAAACCACAGGGAAATACAGGCATGTAGTCAGGGCCAGAACAGGTCAAAGTCCAGGAGGATAGAGTCCAGAAGGACCAGGTGTTTGGTGGCACAAATGGAGAGGCAGTACCATGGAATCAGTTCGACTGCAGTTGGGTGCAGGGCCTGAGCAAAGACCAGCTACAACCTTCTGGCTACTTGGACACCTCCACTTCCTGACCTGCTCCTTTTATATTCCAAGATAGTCAACAGTGGGCAGGGGTGTAGGAGCATAGGAGAGCGCTGGCAAGAAGTACTCTGTGGTAGTGCAGGGGCTAGGGAGACCGTGCCAGGGACAACACTCTAGTCTGGTAGGATATCCCAAATAGTAAGTGGTGGGTAAACCTCCACCAGTTCTTATTTAATACACACCAGCTTGCTCATCTTGCTAATTGCCGCCATTTGTAATTATGCAAAGGCAACTTCTTAGTTAAGTGGTGCTGTCACTCAGCGAATAGGCAGGAACCCATGTTCACTGAATTTCCCCCATTGCCAAATGCCACCAATGGGCAAAATACAGTAAATACAGGTCTCTGATTGGCTAGGATTTCTCACAGAGGTCAAGGTGGTCATGGAAACTCTGTTTGCATGGATCCAAGTGACTTTCCTTCATTTCCCATGGATTACAAACATGGATGTTATAGCTTTGAGGGTACACTGCCACTCAAACTGATAAGAGATAAGATAAGGAGTGACAGCACCAGAAGTCCCGTCTTTTGGGGGCATGACGGAAGTGACATAGGCGGAAGTGGACATGGCGTAGCTCCTGGGGTCAAGAGTGATGCAGAAGGGGGTTAATGCTTCTGGGTCAGGGAGGCGGGAACCAAAGGTTCCCGCTCCCCCTGACCCCAGAAGGTCCTTACGCTTGACTTTAGGGGGGCTCTGCTTGTGGGTTCCAGTAAGCTTGAGGAGCTACTTTATGGTGCGGGGTTTGGGGTAGGGTGAATTGCAGCTAGTGGGTCATCTGACCCCTCAAACCGCTCAGTTGACTGAGCTGGACCAATGGGAGAAGGTTTCATCATTCTAGCCCACTCCATTTTGGAAGAAAAAAAATGACCCAATGGGGTTGGATTTCTGGGGTAGGATGAGTCACAGAAAGAGGGTCATGTGAGGGTTCAAATGACTCAGGAGTGTGAGCCGAACCAACAGGTGAAGGTTTCATCATTCTAACCCACCCCATTGCTGAGATATAACCTAGGGTGTGAAAGGGGAGGGGTGCACAGTTGGAATTGGCCGAAGGGGGTCATGTGAGGTCTCAAACCGCTCACCACATCACCTGCAGCCAATTGGAAAGATTTGTGGAGCTGTATACCTGCCCCTAGGGGTATGAAGGGGGGGGGCTGCCATTTTTTGACACAGAGAGCCATTTTCTGATACAGAGAGTAGGGAGCTGATTGCTACCACTTACATGGAAAAACTGAAATGGCATTCTCTAGTGATGTGACCCCAGCAAGATCTAGTCCCCCTGCTGTAGTGAGATGTTTATACAGAAAATGTTACATTTCCAGTTTGGAGGAGGAAGATGGCGAGAGTGGCCCTGTGGCCAAGGTTCTTTTTAGCACACATAACCTTGACGGAGAAACCCAGATGGGGTTTCCAAGCCCCGTTGAGGTTCCGGTTTGTCCAGAGGTGGGAGAAGACGGTGAGGCCCCACTAAGCTCAATAGTCCTGGCTCAAAATTCACAGGTAAGAAAGATTTTTCAACTGCTTTTAAAAGGCTTCTGTCTAGAGATGTCTGTCACAAATCAGTGTCTTGTAAAAGACTGTTAACTCATTATGGCTTTTAAAATCTTGTTCCAGGAATTGTTTGAAAGTCCTCCAGAGTCTGGCAAAAACGAAGTGGAACGCCCTGGCAGTGTTGAGAGGAAAGATGAAGAGCAAGAGCCCCATATTACCATGCAGAAACAGCTAGGTCTGAAAGTCTGTGAAGAGGACTATATTGCCCTGTCAAAACAAAAATCTGCCATGAGAGCCATAGTAAAAGTGACGGCCTATGGGGTTTTAAGGCACTGTTTGATGGAGAAACTGTATGCAGACTGTGAGGGGTGTACTATTGATGCTCCAGGCCAAAGGGATCACAAATGTGTGATCTGGACTTTTGAGGATCGGAACAGGAAGCTTAGGGTGAAAACAGACATGACGCTAACCACCCTTTAATCACCCTTGGTGGTCATTTATGCATGTTTCAGGGCTGCATATTCTGATTTGTATGTATTCTAGGCCATAGCCTTTACAGCATGTCCGGGCATATAACATCCCCCTCAGATGAGAGTAAGTGTTTGTTTTAGTTTGGGGCTTGAGGGGTATAGGAAACAGTGTAAAGAAATAATGCACCGCTTCTCTCATGCTTTTTTCAGACTTAATGCTAGCCATGGGCAAACTTGACAGAATAACCCTGACCCAGATATTTGAGGACGGTGATGGTAAAGTTTTTTCTACCTGAAATCTGTCATTAAGCAGTGAAGCACTATCAACTTGTGCCATCTCTTAAAAATAAGCATCCAGATAGGGGCGTGCCATTCATTAAAAAAAAAAAAAGCCTAGATGATCTCCTAATTCGGTCAGAAGGGGTATTTTCACAGTATGCATGTTTCCCCCCTGCCCCCCCTTAACTCATAGGTGACTACCAGAGTGCTGCACCCAAGGCAGACCAGCCAGCGCACACACGCACATGTACATTTAAAAAGACTAAACTTAAAAGGAAGCCTGATGAGGTTGGAGGTATGTTTTTTTTTTAAAAAAACCCACAGGGCATCTTCCCATTGGATATCTGCCTTTTCTATTTTTGCTGTAAACATTTTTCTCTATTTTTATTACCTAGGAACCTCCCTTCAACTTTCGGAAGCTGTAGATTTTCCACGACGTCCGAAGAGGGCTTCAATGATGGTGTCAACCCATATTGTCCCTGGTAATCATAGAGACCTCCAACCACAGTCGTGAAGAAAGAACTTCCCTCAGAAATAAGGAGGACTAATTTTTTTTCTTCGTGTGTGTTTTATTACTTAGCGTCGAGCACGTCACCGTTCGTTGATGTAGACCCAGAGGACACGAGGCCATCAGATGTCTAGCTTTCACACCTGCATGGTAGCGGTAATAACATGCACCACACATCTCACCCCGTGTCTCTGCACGAGCGTAGCAGTAATCTAGATGCACTGATGGGAAATTTAGATTTTAATAATGCGATTACATTCTTTTCGAGACCTAATGAGTTACATGCATACCTCGATAATAAGTATTCTGAGTATAAAGCACAGAATGAGAACTTTTCTAAACTGATCTCAGAGGCTGTGAGTGTAAACTCAAAAAATATCCACCCCAATCATTATGCTGTATATGTTAAAAAATTAGAAGCACTATGTAAAGAAATAAAGGCAAATAGACAATATTTCCAAAGTGTTCGGGGGCGTAAGGTGACACAGAGGGGTGGTGACATAAGAGGTGTTCTAACCCGATGCAATAAGATAAGGGCAGATGGGTTCTGGTCTAGGGTGAAAAAAATAAAGAGGTCTATTCATACGCTAAGGAAATAAAAAAAGGGGCCCCTTGTAGAATCAGAGGGTGTGTATTCTCCAAACAATTCTAGTGAGATGCCTCCGCCACCCTTAGAGGGCCCCCCGGCTGAATCTAGCGGGGACACCCCTGAGGAGGGCGAGAATGCTCTCACCGCTTCTAACGATATGTCTATGCCCTCCCTAGAGGAGGTTGAGAATCCGGTCCCCGTTTCTATTGAAGGACCCCACGAAGATCCTCAGTCAGATGAGGAGGTGTATCTTGAGCTTGTGGATCAGTGGGAACGATACATCATGAAGTTTCAGGCTAGGCAATACATTCACAGCTATCGTTTTGTTAATATAGAGCATGTAACTGATCCAGAATACGCAGAATTCACCATGTGCGAATGTATTCGCAAGCTCCTGGAGGAGGTTCAAGCTGATGTTTCACCCAATGATTTTTTGCAAATCCGTTTGACCGGTTTGGATTTAGAGAGGCCTATTTGTTCAGTGAGTCAAAGGGGATCTGAATGTAAAGCTGAGGATTTTATTTATTTATTTTATTTATTTATTTATTTATTTATTTAATTATTTATTTAATAATAATGCCAATGGCATCCTGGGGCGATGTACAATTCAATAAAAAAACATTCATAAATAAAACATTTTTAAAAATCCAACAATTTAAAGCCAAAACAGGGTCGCGAAAACAAATCAAAATAAAAGGTAAGGGAAGAGCTAACACCTTCATCCCCCCCTCCCCCCCTACTCCCCAAAGGCCTGGGCAAACAGCCAGGTTTTACAAGCCCACCAGAATGTCAAAAGGCTTGGGGCCAGGTGAGCTTCCTCCGAGAGGGAGTTCCAAAGGCGTGGCCTTGCTACCGAGAATGCCCTCTCCATCATGGCCCCCTGGGCTGCTTGACACAGGGGACCTCCAAGAAGGCACCCCCGGCAGATCGAAGGAGCCGCTCTGGGACATAGAGGATGAGGTGGTCTCTGAGGTATGAGGGGCCGAGACCGTGAAGGACTTTATAGATCAATACCAATACCTTGAACCTGGCTCGGCACGCTAATGGCAGCCAATGCAGAGTCCGGAGCACAGGTGTTATATGTTCCCAACGACCCGTCCCCATCAGGAGCCAGGCCGCCGCATTCTGCACTAGTTGCAGCCTCCGGACCAGGAACAAGGGCAGCCCCACGTAGAGCACATTACAGTAGTCCAGCCTCGAGGTGACAAAGGCATGGATGAGGGAGGCCAGGTTCCGCCTGGAGACATATGGACACAGTCTCCGCACTAGATACAACTGGCGGAAGGTGGCCTTCGCCACCACCTCCACCTGTCGATCCAGGCGGAGATTCGAGTCCAACACCACCCCCAGACTCCGAACCTGCTGAGCTATAGGAGGGTGAACCCCCCCAATTAGGGGGGCCGACGCCTCCCTCGCCCTCCCCACCACCATCACCTCTGTCTTATCAGGGTTGAGCTTCAGTCTGCTCTACTGCATCCACTCCGCCATGGCCTCCAAACACTGGGATAGCAATGAGACAGCGGGGTCTGGGTCAGCTGAAAAAGAGAGGTACAGCTGAGTATCATCAGCATATTGGTGACATCGCTCCCCAAACCCTCTCACGATCTCCCCCAAGGGCTGCATATAAACATTAAATAATAATGGAGACAGAATGGAACCCTGCAACAAATATCAAACAGTATACAAAATAACGCGAACATTACTTTTACCGATCAGATGCGTGTACAGGTACTGGTGGAAAATACAGTGAATACAGGTCTCTAATTGGCTAGGATTTCTCGCAGAGGTCAAGTTGGTCACGGAAACTCTCTCTTTCCATGGATCCAAGTGACTTTCCTTCATTTCCCATGAATTACAAACATGGATGTTATTGCTTTGAAAAGCCTATTGGTGCCTGCTAACAGTGGTCTGGAAGAAATCATTCTTTCCTTACAGAGACGTCTTGTTATTATTATTATTATTAACAAACATTTATATAGCACCAGCAGTGTACCTGGCGCTTTACAAAGTAATAAAATAGACACGGTCCCTGTCCCTAGGGCTTACAATCTGAGAGACAGGAGCTGTGGGAGAGACATAGGAAGGGGAACAGAGGGAGAGACAAGGGGTCTAACATTCATGAAGATGCGAGGTCTCAAGTGCACGTACTTGACTTGGTTACGATGAGAATGACAGCAGGCAGGTCCATGTTGCAAGGATAAGGGTAAACAAATCGTAGGTATATTAGGAATAGTGGCTCAGCAGGATAAAGAGTCAGACAGAGCAGAGCGAAAGAGGTGAGTTTTCAGGAGAGATTTGAAGGTATGAAGGGAGGGGGCAAGACTGACAGGCATGGAATCCAGAATGACAACCTCGCAATGCACAGCATGCGTTTTCAGAATGGTGGAAAACTAACTAACTGTACGTGCAGCAGCCATCTTGTCCTCTAAAGTAATAGTTAAACTTGCCAACAGCAATCATTTGCGTAAAATTGATTTTAATTACACGTTAATATCGTTAACATATGATTGTATGTTAACGTTACTTATGTTAAAAATGGGCACTTTTACTAATTAAAGGGCCTTGTATATGCTGATGTGGTGAAATCTATTCTATTTGGTGATCTTCCCATGACTTTGAAATGCATTAAAATTATTCTGACAAAATTGCAGCCGTACTCGTGTTTAATTGTTCAGACACATCTCTACACCATAGCATCCTTCCAAAAGACAAAGGAAGTGCCAGACTGGCCCATAACAGTGCTGGATCAACAAGGAAAGGTGGGATCCCATGAAAAATATTGGTGTGGGCCCCTCCCTGATATAGGATTATTGAGTTGTATTGTTGCCCTATGTGGCCCTGCAACATGCATAAGAAATGTTAAAGCGGAGTTAAGGTGCATGTCCGTTTTCACCCACTGACTCCTTCCTTAGAAAAAGGAAAATGTTACCATATTTAATTTTTGATGTTCAGTTAAATATGGTATCCATCAGGCTGCCTTTGTTGCACACCTGTACATTACACATGTATTGTGATTTCTCATTGAGTCATGCATCCCATGTATTGGGAGTGCCCTTCTGAACTGCGGTGTGCCTTCTTTCATTGGCTAGAGCGCCCACAGTTGAGGCTCTGTTGGTCTGCATTTTACGCTAGTGATGCTCATGTTGTCACTTTTATTCGTAAACATAGAACACCATGAACTTCTGTTTCTGTGACTCCACCATGGGATGGCATTATGCAAAGGCTTAGCTACCAGGGAGACTGGGGGGGCTCAGTTGAGCCTGACATGAGAACTGCAAGGACATTTTCAGAGTGGATGGGGCAGCTAGCAGGACCAACACTCTGCCCCCGCACTGTGAAAATTTCCTAGCGGCACTCCGACCACTTCCAAATGGCCTTGCCAAGAAAGATGATTTCAGAGTGGGTGGGGGTGGAGTGCTTGTCCAGGTCCTACCCACTCTTAAAACTTACTTCCTTGCACATTGCTAAGCACTCTGGAGGGGCTCACTGCGAGTCAGGACAGTGCCACCTCCTTTGCATGGGGAGACCAAGGCTGGATGGGACCCCTATATCCCACCCTTGTGCTGACTACACATAAGGACAGTCTCACTCAGTTTGCATGGAATAACCTTTCAGAGTCAGAAAGTGTGGAACAAAGCTTGTTCCTAAAAAAGATTTAGAAAACTGTTCCAGCTGTAATCTTCTTTAGAAGGTAGTCTGTAGCATAAGCATCCTTTTGATGTAACGCTCTTCAAGCTCCACAATAGGATGATCATTTTTTATAGTGCACCTGATTATCTAATATGTGTTTCACAAAAAGCACTTTGTTGCTTGAGCTAAAAAGACAGTCATCTATTAGCTCACAGGTCTGTACAGTTCTGCACTGCTGCCACTAGGAGGAGATAGAGCCCTCTCCTGTGTTAATTCATAATACTAGCTCTTTAGACTGATACCACATTCAAACCTGATGCCTGGCGTTACTAAAATGATGCGTAGGCAAAGACACGGCAGAGGGGAGCAGTCCGATGCTGGCAGTAGAGCTGGTGCAAATGGGGATCTGCCGCGGCTAGCCTCACGTATGACAGGGCGCAAAAATCCAGCCCTGTAATGTGTGAGGAAAGCTGCAGCAGAATCCCGTTCGATGTGGCAGATCCCTGTTCGCACCGGTTCTACTGCTGGCATCGGACTAATGGGGTTGTGCCAGGTGAGGGCAGAATTTGACCAAACAGTGTCAGCTGGAAGAACAAGAGTTCTCTTTATCTAAATAGCTGATCAATTGGTTGTTGACATTGGTAACTTCTGTAGGCTTTGGATTAGGGCCTGTAAGAACAGTTTAATTTATGTACTCTGTGTGTGTGTGTGTGTGTAGTTCAGAACTGGATAACGGGCTCATGTGTGTGTATATAGTTCTTTATTAGAATCACAGAATCAACTTGGAAGGGAACTTGTGGGTCATCTAGTCTAACCCCGTTTGGCTACAGGATGACTACAGCTACAACATCCCCAGCAGATGACTGTCCAGCATTTATTTGTTTTAAGGCTTTGGTGATCGACAACCTACAACCTACCTAGGTAGCATCTTCCATTGCCACACAGCTCTGCCATCTTCTATGTGGCAGCTTGTTAAACATTTTAAAACCACTATTCTGTCCCCCTGCAGTCTTCTCTTTACTAGACTACGCATAGCCAGTTCCTTCAGTCTTTCCTCATGCTTTCCAGACCCTTTATCATCTTTGCTGCTGCCCTCTGAACCCACTCCAATTTATGAAGGTCTTTCTTAAAATGAGGTGCCCAAAACTGAGCACAATAGTCCAGGTGAGGTTCGATAAGTGCCAAATAGAGTGGAATTATTACTTCTGCGAACTTGGAAACAATGCTTCTGTAAATGCAACTGTCAGGGCTTGGCCTTTGGAGCTGAGTGGCAGCTGCTTCCTCCTGTGCCACTTTTAGGACTGTGAAATATTCTCCTGAGTTTCTCTTCTCTCTTGCACTGTCTGTAGCAGTGGTGGCTGGGGAACTTTTAGGCTAGTGGGGTGGTGGGCATTAACATTTCACACTTACATGATCAATGGAATAGAACACACAATGAATGAAAAAATGCAGTGTATGCAAAATGAAAAACTTCACAAAGGTGGTGGCATGCAATAATGAGCAAAATGCAAAGCTCTTTGAATAAATAAAAAAGGGAAGCCACCATTAGCTCCTGTAGATCAATGCAAGAATTTTTTTTTGCAGGTTTCACATCTGTTTTAAATAAGTTGACACTATGAACCTTTTTAAATGGGCCGCAGGTGTGTGTGTGTGTGTGGGGATGGGTGTGCATGCACACAGGCACACACCGATCCCCCTCTACATCCCCACTCACGGAGCAATCACTGTTTTGGCCAATTGCTCCGTGAGTGGGCGATGGGTGGAGGTAGGTGTGCATGCGTGTTTCGCAGGAGCGTGCACGTGCCACGCACATCCATCCACTCACCACAGCAGTCACACGGGCAGCATCTTTTCATGCCCACGCAGCGGAGCTGCATGGGCATGAGTGGGTGCGTCTCGTGTAAAAAAAGGACTAAGGTCTGGGTGATTTGTTTCACATTTAAAAATTGTTATTTTAAGAAGAAGAATCCACTCAGGAGAGAAACCCTGACACAGGGGAAAACCCTTACATGTGCCCTGACTGAGAAATGCTTGAGGAGTGGAAGACAAAATTAAAAGGGGCTAACGCAATTTTCCCCTTTCAAAAACACACAAGGCTGTGTGCAAAGCAAGTATTTTTGAAGTGTTCATGATACAACAGAAAGACTGAGGTCACTAAAGTAAATTCTTTGGGAAAGCTTCTATATTCTATCTACTTACCCCTACCTTCCTTCCTCGATCTGTAATTTCCTGCCACTATATGAGGACACAAAAGTATCCCAGCCAATTTGAACATTCAAATTTCCACAAAATGTTTCTCAAGCATCAGATCACTCAGGAAGAGGGACAAAATTCAAAGGGGCTTTCACAAGAAAGAGTACCACTATAAGACAATGTAAGATTACATGAAAAGCAAGTATTTTAGAAGTGCCTCATACTGCTGCAAAAATATTAAAGTCGTCTGCAAGTAAAACTTTTGGGGAAAACATTTATATGCTGTTTGCATTTTCCCCTTCTGCACTCAGTCAACACACAATATAGTCATACCAAATATCCAAACTACATAAAACTACATACAATCAAATACAAATTATTTTTAAAATTTAAAATAAAAATATAATAGCAAAAAAATAAAATATACTAAAAATATATTCAGTCAATGCACAAAATATTCCAACCACAACTAATACATATATATGTTTAAAACATCCAAAATATATTTAAAATACCCAAACATCCAAATATCCATACAATCCTAAAAATAAATCCAAAATAAAATAAAATATGCATCATTAAGGGAAGGGGAAGGAACAAATAAAAGGAGCTGTACCATACTGAAGAGCTGGGGGGCGGGGAGGGAATAAAAAAATAAAAACATAAAATAATGAAAATGTTCATGCAATTCTGGTGTTGAGTGCATGTTCTTCCTGAGGTGTGGATGTTCTAGCCTATCCAAACTACGGCCTTTTTTACACAGACACCGCTGCAGGCCCAGTCGGTGGAAATGGGTGGAGATAGGTGGGTGAGCACAGCCAGCAAACACCTGGCGGCGCCGAGCTGGGTGACCCAGCAGCCAAACACCCACCCCGGGAAACACCGAGCAAACACACATGACATTTACACAGACACCTGAGACACAGAATGATGGGAAAGTCCCGCCTAGCACAGTGACAGCACAACATGGCCAACGGAGGGCAAACAAAGCCACGGCATGCAGCTCCGCCCATGAACCGCCAGACCCCATGTGTGCGGGGTAGGAGGGAGCTGGGATGACAGGAGACACATAGTAGCAGACCTCAGCCAGCTCTGTGACAGGCCCAGATGGCTGGGCACCACGCTTCCGCCCCCCCAGACACCTCCCACACACAACCATGCACACAACCACACAGGGAAGGGCTGCATGGCCAAGAAGGTGGGGGGCCGCCACTCGGGAGGCAGGGTCCGAAGGGGCACAGGGGAGGGGGGCAAAGGTCTGATGCAGCAGGGGACCCCAACACACACACACACACCCCGGCAGAGGACCCCCACACATAATCCCACAACCCCCGGACAAGGAGCCGGGAACTGGACACATGCAGTCACACCAGCAGGAATGAAAGCCCACAGCATAGCTGGCTGGCAGGGAATGGCGGGGGGGGAGACCCAGACCACACCAACCGGCAGCAAACCCGCTGCAGGTATCCCCACACCAACAAGGGATCTGTGTGGCCGACCGGGGGCGGGGGGGGGAGCATCACAATCGCTGGGAGGGGGCAGGCCCAAGGCACCAGGGGGGAAGAGACCAGACCAGTGGGGGACAGAAGGGAACCAAGACAGGTGGCCGACTGGCCACAAATAACCCAGGCCAGGGACAGCAGGGGGACCCCCAAAGAATATGGCAGAGCAGCTGCACATATGCTGGGAGGGGGAAGGGGGCACGGGATAACTGGTCCCTGCCGGGCAACAGTACCACAACTACCAAGAGGCGCCCACACAAGAGCCCAGGCCACACGGAGGAACAAGACACACACCCGGGGAAGGGGGCAAAGCAACTTTAATACAAGGGGGAAGGGTGTGGAACACAGGAAAGGTCCAAGAGAGATGGCGCGGAAGCACGGAGAGCGGCTCCATGGAGCGGGGCCCCAGCATCAATAGGGACACCGGCCCCGTACCTGGCTCCATTGATCCACCTGGGCGTGGTCCAGGCAGTGCACCTGCTCCAGGAGGTGCAGCAGCAGCTGCACAACCTCCTCCTGCTCCCTGGTCTGCTTGGCAATCATCGCCTTCACTAAGGGATGGAGAGAAGGGGTCATCAGGATGGGACAGTGGGCCCCAACACTGTGGAACCCCGAACAGGCACCTGGGGAGAGGGCCCCCCACACACGTAGCACACTCACTGGTCTCATCGTACAGGCAGGCCACAGTGCGGAGATCCGAGGCTGCACGCCGCAGCTGGCCAGCCATCTGTGCCAGACGGAGAATGGCCAGGAACACAACCAGAGTAGCTAAAAGGAAGAAGGGAGAGGGAGAAGGGGAGAGGGTGCATGGAAAGGGAGTGGGTCAGCAGGGATCAGTAACCACACAGCAAACATGACCCATGCCATGGCCAGGGACACCCAAGCCAGCACCCCACCTGCTCACACCAAGGGGAACCACTGGCGGCCAACAACAGGCCCCTACACTGCCCACACTCACAGTCAGCTGCCCGTCGCACCTGTCGCCCATCCATCGCCTACAGTGCAAATGGTGGCAACCAACAGGGGGCACCAGGAGTGGTGGAAGGTGGGGTGGCCAACCAAAGGCCAACCCCTGCATGATAGCCCGGTACATGCGTGCCATGGCCCCCAGGGCAATAGCAGCCTCTAGGGAGGGGTTGGGGCCCACTGACTGCCCCCCCCCCCCAGCGCTGGGGCCACAACTGAGAGCACCTCCATGGGACACCAGCAGCACACAGTTGCCAAACGCACACCATGACGGCCCAGTCAAGCCACCCAGGTGGCATGGAACACCACCACAGGAAGAAGCAGGGTGTAGGCCACAGGAAGGGTGCCCACACATGGAAGGAGAACAGCAGGTAGCCACTGGAACATGAAGGACAGAGCTCACAGTGGGACACGTTGGGCCCACACCACCCACAGGAGCGAACCCACGATCCATCATGGAGCTCACAAGGGAAGCCATCATGCAACACTGTATGCCACCCGACAGCCCCAGTCATCCAGAGCAGGAACTGCAGGGACCCCTATCACAGGAACCCCCATGCAGATCCATTTGCATCTCCATAGGGTTCCATCTGGCAAGGGTTGTCAATACAATCTTTTAACTGTCCCTACTTCCTGGAGTTTGGTCAGTGTCACAGTCTTGATTTGAGCTTTACAGTTTTCAATTGTAACATTACATACATGTTGAACCGTTTGCTTTATATATTTACTAGACTTGTAGTCTACCTGTAGACCAGTATCACACGTGTGTGACCCTATGTTCCTCCATGACAACCCCCATCACAGGAACCCCCACACAAAGACAGGGGTGCAGCCAGGGGAGGGGTGTGTGGCATCGCACATAGACACGAATGCACCCAAGGTGGTACATGCAAAGGCACAGACTTTATTAATGGTGGGGTGAAAAGGGGGGAAACTGCCAAACAGAGGCCGGCGAAGGGGCACTTAGGGGCGCTCAGGGGCACTCAGGGGCTCATGTCCATCCCCCACAACCAGCACGCAGGGGCACCGTTGCAGCCACCCCAAGAGGGAAGGAAGCGGTCCGGAATACTACAGGGCTATGGGGACCGGAGTGAAGGGAAGCAGCGATGGGGTCCGGCTGACAGACCAGTCTAACATCGGGTTACACAGTACCGTGGCCTGGAGTGGGGGGGAGGAGAGGGGGAGGTTGGGGTGACCCACAGCACAGGCACGGCAATGCGATGAAGGGGCTGTTCAGGACACCCTGCTCATGGAGAGGCCGGAGGGTGCCCCTGACACCGCTGGACTGGGACCAGACCCTCCCAGGTGAATAGGCCCCAGCAGACTCCCCAGGAACACATATGCGCATTCACCATGAAACGGGGCAGGAGGTGGTTCCCCATGGCAGCAGCAGACTTCACAAGTTGTAGGTTCATCACCGATCGGAGGGTGCCAAGTTCACATGTCGTTGGGGTCCTGGACAGCAGGAGTCCTCCAACATTGGTGGGTAGCTGACCCAGCTCCCCAAGAAGCGCCTGGCAATCCGATCGCAGACGGGAGACGCCACGGGCACGCAGTAGGATACCGGTGTAGTCAGTAGCAACATGGGGACCCCCGGCCTGGAGGGCCAGCCCATACTCCGGATGTGAAGCCACCAGGCGAACAGCCGTGATCTCCGGTGCGGTCCAGGGCACTACAACTGCAGCTGGTTGGTCCCAAGGAGCTTGTTGAAGGAGGGTAAAACCGAGCTCCCCGGCACGCCTCCTGCAAGCTGGACCCCCAAATGGATGGCCCATCACCCACACGTACCGCGGCAGGAGATCAAAGCCATCGGTCGCTGACAGGGGGTCGCTCATCAGCAGCTGGACATTGTGGCTCTGCCACAGCATTCCCAACAGCATATTGGCACAAGGCGACCACTCCTCCCCTGCACCACCACCGGTCTCGGGGCCTGTTCCACACCCAGCCATGACTGTTCCAAGGGCTGCTCCGTGGCTTGCACAGGGATCCTATGTAGAGTGGCTGTGTTTGAGCGAGGCACAGGAAGCTGTGCAGCGCTAGCCAGGCTGCGGCCGTACACAGCCGATAGTGGGCTGGCTGCAAGGCCCTGTAAATACCTGCCCCACGCACCTGGTGGGTGCATTCCAGTGGTAGTGATGACAGATCAGCAAGGCCATGACTGCCTCTAGCAGGGAGCTAATGAGACACTCCATGCACCATATCTTGATGGGACACAGCTGCACATTGCCATGGCCTTCAAGCAATGTGACAGAAGCTAGGATGCGCCCTGGCCAGGGATCACACGGGGTCATTGCAGGGGCACAGGGAGTCGGGGCTGGCCCACAGGGGAGCCCCGAAGCGCCTCAAGGCCCATGGCTGCCTGGTGGTCCGAGGGGGGGGGGACGGGCTGGTGGGCTGCCGAGGGGGGATCCCTATCAGGTGTGTGGAACACACCCGTGGTAATGCGCACCAATTGCACAGCAGACAGCACAGACTGCCACGGTATATGTGTGTGCTGGTAGCTGTGGCCGGGCATGGGGTGTAGAGTGAGAGGTGGTGCGAGCGAGGTGAATGAGAGGTGATAGTGAGGGAAAGCAGTGATAGAACATTGGTGCTGGTGTCCAGAACAGGGTGCAGGTGCAGAGGAGGGGGTTGGTGGGTGTGCTCAGTGGGTTGCCCTGACCAGTTGTCCCCAGGACCCTGGGTTTCAGGGGATGTGGGAGGCATGGTGCGGGTGTGCAGGGCGCGCAGGGCTTGGGGCCTGGGGGAACAGATCGCAGGCAGGAGACTGCTAGGTGCAGAGGCCGCTCACAGGGCGGGTGGGTAAAGGGGACACCGTCACAGCTGCATGGGCCTGGGTCAGGTCCCCCGGCCACGTAACATCTAGGCAGGTAGCTATTAGGTTCTCCAGCACTGGTGTCGGTGGTGGGGCCCCCCTGAGTGTGAGTGTTGTGGGTGGTACCAATGCTGTCTGTTGATGAGCCCTCTGAGGGGAAGGCTGTCCTGTTAATGGTCCTGTCCTCATGCTTCATGATCCTGGCACTGGTGTTGGAGCAATGGGCCGAGCTACTACTGCCAGGTCACCACTTCTACAACCATGGCATCCAGCGCAGGAGAGCGTCCAGCCTGCGCCAAGCTGCATCATTGCAGTGGGCACAGAGAGTAACTGTCCGCCAACAGTCCATGTTCGAAACAGTGGTGTCCTATGACATGCGGCTGGTACTGTCCCGGTGACCGCTCAACGTCTATGGGTGTCGTGTCACTGTCCCAAGGCGGAGGCCGAATTGGATGCACTCTCATACCAGTGAATGGTGGTAGAACATGCTGGCCACCTAGACAGACAATGAATGGACAGACCACTTCCGCATGCACCGCTCGCTGTTAGCCCGGCTTGAAGAGTTCCTGAATCCACATCTCCAGAGGCACAAGACCAACATGTGGTATCCGCTGCGGCCAGAGATGCGCGTGGCCATGGCCATGGGGAGACTGGCCACCACTGATTCCTGTCGGAGCGTTGGGGAGCAGTTCGGGGTGGGAACCGTGACCATTAACAGGGCGCTCCATGACATGTGCGCCCTGCTAGTTGAGCTACTGGTCAAGTGGGTCATACAGCTCTGGGATCCAGAGGTTGTGATCCGTGGCTTCAAGGACGTGGGCTGCCCCCATTCCATAGGGGTGATAGGCAGCACCCACATCCCTATCATCTGACCCTCACACGCCAAGACGGACTACCTAAATTGGAAGCAGGTGTTCTCAATCAATCTCCAGGCCAAGGTGGATCACCAGGCTTGGTTTACCGATGTCTATACCGGAGGAGCCATGATGCTTGCATACTGTGGGCCTCCCCCTTCTATGCACGCATGTTTGACGGGGAAATAGCCCCCAACCTGTACTGTGTCATTGAGGGGGACTCCATGGCCCCAGTGGTGATAGGGGACCCCGCCTACCTGCTGAGCCCATGGCTCATGAGGGTCTATCCTGTTGCACGCACAGCGGAGCGCCGGCTCTTCAATGAACGGCTCTCGTCGGCTTGGAGTGTGGTGGAGTGGGCATTCGGGCTGCTCAAGGGGCGTTGGTGTCTGCTCATGAACAGGAGCCAGTTCGATCTGCAGCATACCCCCATTCTTGTACTGGCGGCCTGCATCCTGCACAATGTCTGCGAGACTGGGGGAGCTGCCCTTGACTACCCCCCACTGGTGCAGAGAGAGGGTCCCGTGCCCCTCTACCAACATGGGCCTGTCTGGCCCCAGGTCTGTTGGTTTTACGCTGAGCCTGTAAGACTTGGCTGTTCTCCCAGGCCTTCAGAGGAGGGGAGGGGTGTGGGTTAATCATGGGGGAGGGGTGGTGGGTTTTTAGTTGTTTTTTAGATGTTTTTAAATTGTTGTGTTGATGTTTTAAATTGTTTTTATTGGTGTTGTAAGCCATCCCGAGATGCCATGGGCATGAGGGGGGGGCAAATAAATGTAATAAAATAAATAAAAATAAACATGTCCAGGGTGGTGCATTCTAGCGCATATCTGAGGAGAACTGGGATGCTCTGTGTCGGTGCATTGTTGCCCAGATGGCAGGCAACTGAGTAGCCCTGTTGACAGCCCCCCACCCTTCACAATACCATGTAATGGGTAACAATAAATCCAATTATGTCTGTTCCCACAATCTGCCTGTGGCCTGTTGTTTGGGTTGTAGGGGTTCCCCGGTAATGTGAGTTGTGTGTCCCACGCCACTGGATAACCCACTGCCTTCTAGCCATGGCGAGCGAACTGCACCAGGGCTCGGCACCTCACTGGCTGTCTGGTGGCATGCCCGGTGCTCCAATGCTGTAACTGTGCAGACCTGTACCCAGTCATGGAAGCACTGCTGTTGCCCACCCGGCTGCCTGCAGTCCAGAGGAGTATGCTTCTGGCACCTGTCTTGTGAATGCCCTGCCCCCGACTGCATGTGGAGCAACCCCTTGCCCCCCACACAGCAGCCCCTCCCCCATCCCTCTGCTCTTCGCGATGCCCTCCCCACTCCCCCCCCTTTTCTGACAGCTATGTGGTCTGGGTTACCAGAACTGGTGGGGCAGTCGGCATGGGTGGTTGGTCACCTGGAGGTTCTGGGCTCAGCAGGGGAGACCATGATTCCTAGAGGGGGGTCTTGGAGGCAGCTGTGAAGGAATTGGGAGAGGTGTGGCCTGGAACGGCAGCCCCACGGGTTCGTGTTGATGGGCTACGTTGGGGAGAGGGACCCTGTTGACAAGACCGGGGAAGGGGTGCTGCTGGGGAAACCATTGTTGGCCAAAGTGCATGGGGGGGGCACCTGCACCAGTGGGGGGGGTGCCCCAGTGGCAATCACTTGCCATCCCTCCACCCGGGCCTGGAGGGGGCATGTCCCACTAGAGTTCCCTCCACAGAAGGCCCACCACCTCCCCAATGAGGTCAAGGACCTGTGCGGAGGTCCCCTCCAGCGCGACACATCCCCTTGCCTTCTCGGCTCTGTCGACCTGCATCTCACAGTGGAGGGAGGCAGTATGGCACCTGTCTCACAGATGCTCAGTGCGGGACTGGTTTAGCATGGCTGCCAATCCCTCCCTCCCCCATTTGCACCTCCCTTGTGAGGGCAAGCTCCTCTGCGTGCACCTCGGCTAACCTTCTGATTTCCTCCAGCAGCTTCCTGCTGAGGTCCTGTCTCCTCCACCTCTTCCAGGCCCGCATCTCCCATTCCTGTTGGCACTGCCGGTGACAGCTCCCCTCACCGGACCGGGGCGCTCATCTGTGGGAGTGAGGTTAATAGGTTGGGGTGTGAGGCTTCACAAGTTCGTACTCTATGCCCATAGCTGTGCCTCCCTTAGGGATGGGGGAACAGATCGGAGTTCGGAAATTCGGTTCGGTTTGGTTTGGTTTGAAATTCGAGTTTGGAAATTCGGTTCGGTTCTGTTTGAAATTCGAGTTCGGTTCAGAAGTTCGGTTCGGTCAACCGAACAGACCAAGTTCGATTGAATTCCGAACTTCCGAACCAAGTTCGGCCATTCAAAACCAGTTTTTTTGGTGTGTGTTACCACTAGGGATGGGCGAACAGAACAGAGTTCGGAAGTTCGGTTCGGTTTGAAATTCGAGTTCGGTTCAGAAGTTCGGTTCGGTCAACCGAACAGACCAAGTTCGATTGAATTCTGAACTTCCGAACCAAGTTCGGCCATTCAAAACCAGTTTTTTTGGTGTGTGTTACCACTAGGGATGGGCGAACAGAACAGAGTTCGGAAGTTCAGTTCGGTTTGAAATTCGAGTTCGGTTCGGAAGTTCGGTTTGGTCAACCGAACAGACAGAGTTCGGTCCGAACTCCGAACCGCGTTTGCCCATCCCTAGCCTCCCTGTCGCCCCGGGGAGTGCCCGCCCCCCCCTTCCTGTCTGTCCCTATGGTGTATGTTACTGGTCGGGCAGGGTCCCGTGCAACATGTCCCCTCTGTTGGGCCACAGAGCTTGCCCCATCAGGGGCTGCGTTCACCCGGGTCTGTGCTATTACAGCTCCTCCTAGGGGCCTGTCACGTGTTCCCACCCCCCTTGACCCCCCCCCCCCGCAGACCCTTCAGGGGTTGTTAACCCGTATGGCTTGGTAACCCACCGGTTCCGGTCACCGGCACTTCCCTGTCGTACATGGGGGGCGGTTGGTTCTACGGACTGACCCTGTGGCTGGCCTGTTAGCCCGTTACTGGCCGGGACCCATCCCTTGTGTGTTGCCTGCCCCAGGGGAGGAGTTTTGTGCTTTGGAGGAGGAATCTAATGACTAAGGAAGAAGGAAGCTGATGGATCTCTGCATGCACTGCACGTCCATTCCTCAAGCACTCTGGACTTTGAACAGTCAAACACGGACTCAACATGGAGAGCTGTAGAACCTTTGAGGAACAAACTGAATGCATTGTCAAAGCACTGCTTTCGGGTCTCTTAGAAAATGAGGGGATATCTTTCCGTAGCCTGAAGGCAGACTCTGCAGGGGGGTCACTTCCAGGTAAGGTTGCCTGAGGTTAGATCTTCCTCATGAACCTTCAGGGCAACTTGAGCTGTAATGGGAATGTGGATCCATCAGTCCATCCCTGCTGCCTGGCTTAGGCTCCGGTCACTGTGGCCAGGACCGTTTCCCCCCCACTGGGCCCGTCCCCCCTCCCTGGGCCCTGGTTGTGTTCCTACCTGGATTGTCTTCCTCTGCTTCCTGGGAGGCATCCCGGGTCTCCGTCCACTCCGCGTGTGCCCCCCTTCCCCAGGGCCCAGTGGGTTTTGTGGGCGCACGCAGAGGGCGATGTTTGAGTGAGTGGGTTTCCGGGGCACCTCCTCCCCCTGTGTGATGGGGCTGTCCCCTCCCACAACCTGCCTTGCCTCACCAGGGGCAGCGGCCTCCCCCTGCTCTGGAGGGTCAGGCAGGGGGGGTGTTGTAAGCACCCTCCGCTTGCCCCTGGTGAAAGCCATGCCATGTAAGCGGGAGGTGACTATATCCCCGTCCATGCAGAGGAACCTGTCTAGCTCATCATGGAACTCCATTGTCCACATGGCATGGCCAGACTTGAGATTGTTGTCCTTGATATGCTTATATCCGGACCTCAAATCCTTTGCCTGCTGCATGCACTGGGTGACATCCCTATTGTACCCCTGCCGCTGCATTTCCTGGGCAATGGCTTTATAGACTTGTTTGGTTTTGTAGCTGTGCACCAGGTCGTACTGGACCTTTTCAGCCCCCCACACGCATATAAAGTCCCATGTCTCCTACCTTGACCAGGGCTCCCCCTTTTGGGTACCGCTTATGGGGGACTTACCAGCTTGGTGCCCACCCGGTAGCTGTGGTGACAGTGGATCTGGCCATCTCCTGTTGCTGGTATTGCAGAGGGGTTAACATCTGCCCCATGGCCCCCCTGTGCTCCCTTGTGGGGGGATCCCTCCCCACTCCCCCCGGGGGGCACGGGCACCTTATCTGGCTATCACGGAGGCCCTCCTTGGCCGTCTCCCTGGTGGTGCATTGCTTCTGTGTCTGCGTGCTGACCTGGGGGTGGAAACTGTTAGCAGTCAGCTGCCTGTCCTGTGCTCCCTCGGGTTGTTTTCTGCTGTTGGTGTGTGGGGCCCCCCTCCCCTGGTTTTAGCGGTCCTTCCCACTTCCCCCCCCGGCCTATGTGGCCAGCCCCCCTCCCCTGGGCATCCCGGGGTCCTTCTGCTTACCCTGGCCCATCCCATGCGAGTCGCAGTGCTGGCTCCCTTCGTTTTGTCAGCAGCTTTCCTTCCAGACATATTGGGAGTTGGCGCACCCATGTCCTGTTTCAGATCCCTTTTAAGGGCTCCCAGGTGGGCGTCCGGTGTCTCCCCAGGTGGGTGTGTCTGCTTGGGGGCCCCTGCCTGGCCTCTCTAGCCATCTCTCTGTGGTCTTGGTGGACCCGTTCTTGTGGGTGTGGGTGTTTTGGTTTTTACATGGACGGGCAGGTGTTGAACACCCTTCTCCACCCACAGAGCATGCCAGCTCCTTCCCGGCTGCTCCGTGGATGTTGGTGGGTGTCGGTGGATGGGTCGTGAACGCGCACCCACCCACTTGTGGATGTTTACACGGGCAGTCTCACACCCATCTGATGGGTGTTTATGGGTGGGTGACGTCCGTGTAAAAACAACCTACATGTCCTAGCTTGATCTATTACTTTTAAACTTAAGCTCTGGTGCTCTCTGGTAACCCCTCCCTGTTACTGACCCTTTTTACACAGGCTGAGGTGTGTGCGTGTGTGGGGAACGGGTGTGCTGCCATGGTAGGTGGAGGTGGGTGTGTACCTTTTTCCACGGACACACACCCTCCATTCTTCTGGATGGCTCCATGGGTGGAGATAGGTGATGGATATGCACTGGGAGCGCACACCCATCCCCCCCCCACCGCCATGACATTTACACGAACAACGCCCCCCACCACACACCCACCCACACACCCAGCAGGGGGGAAAGGGGGCGGCCTCCATGGCCGTTTTCACATGGGT
Organism: Sphenodon punctatus; assembly: GCA_003113815.1. NCBI lineage: Eukaryota > Metazoa > Chordata > Lepidosauria > Sphenodontia > Sphenodontidae > Sphenodon > Sphenodon punctatus. The sequence continues at coordinate 1,061,055 of QEPC01013938.1, forward strand.
GGCCCCACCCTCCTCTGGGTGTTCTTGTGGGTGTGTGGTGGTGGTGGGGCATCCATGGCAAGAGGCTGGTGGGAGTGAGCTGGGGGTGTGCCCATGTGAACACTATGAGTGGTGGGTGTTTGTGCGTGCGTCCTCCCAGTGCACACCCACCTACACCCATCACCCAACCATCTCCACCCACGGGACCATCCAGAAAACTGGACCTTTTCCACACAGATACTCTGACACTGATCAAATGGGTGTTAATTTTATTATACATGTTGCAGGGCTGCATGGGTGCCCTGAAACATGCATAATAAAATGTAATACCAATTTTATCAGTGTTAGAATGTTTGTGTGAAAAGGGCCCCGGAGGAGGCCCCGTGGGTGGAGGTGTGTGTGTGTCTGTGAAAAGGGACACCCACTGTGGCAGCACACCCATCCCACCCCCACCTGTGTAAAAACGGCCCATGTAAAAATGGCCATTGTAACACTGGTTTCAGCGTCTCTCTCCTCTTGCCCTGGTGGTGTTGTGCTGTGCTTCTTCTAAACTCAGGCCTAAGAGCCTTGCCTTGTGAGGGATTGATTTCCCAGTAAACACAGAGGTGACTCCCAATGATGAGATCTGGCCACAGTTTAGGGTGCAGCCACATGAGCAGCAGGGGCCCAATCCCTCACGTGGCCCTGTGGCATGCAATCGCCATTGCCACACTGTGGGCCAAGGACAGGGAGTCAACTGCATGGTGGCAGGGAAGCCGCAGGCCTGCTGCTGATAGGCAACTGCTGGGGGGGGGGGCGGAGGTCACACGCTCCTCCCCTACACACACACATGGAAGTCTTACCCAGTTGGGGTAAGACTGCTCCGTGACGCATCCTCAGAATGAACATCTGGCAGGCCCTAGGCACATGAGCCACTGCATCGTGTGGCTTGTTTGCCCAGGGAGGGGTAAGGCTACTAAAGCGTGGAGGCCTCCCCAGCTGCTGGGGTGGTCAGACTCTCGTCTGTGGGGATTGGAGATGGACGGTTACATGTGGTGGTTGTAGAACTTAGTGTTTTGGCATGTCCCCTTGGGGACAGTACCCGACAGCAGCCCCTAAAATTGCATGAGCCTCTTTTTGCAGCTACATCACATTGCTGATTATTTATTTATTTTTATTTATTTAATAGATTTATACCCCGCCCCTCCTGCTAAAGCAGCCCAGGGCGGCTTCCAACAATAAAAACACAATAAAATTTATGTTCAGTTTGTAATCAACCACAATTTAAAGATGTGCTGCTGCCAAGCCCAATATCCCTCATTTTATACTTGTGCACGTGGTTTTTCTTCCCCAAATGCAGAACTTCACACTTCTCAGTTGAATTTCATTTTGTTAATTTCAGCCCAGATTTCCGCCTTTCAAGATTTTTCTGAATTCCAATCCTATCTTGCAAGGTGTTAGCTCTTCTGTGCCCTCCCAGTTTTGTGTCATGTCATCTGCATACCCTCCACTCCTTCATCCGTGAATAAATATGTTGAACAGCACTGGCCTTAGGACAGAGCCCTGTGGGACCCCACTCGAAATCTTTCTCCATACAATTTTGTACGTGTGTGAGAGTGAAAGAGCGAGCATCTTTCTCTGGCTAGTATGAGCTACTCACATCTTCAGTATTCAACTTCCCTGTTACAAAATCTCAGCCTGCACTAACTGTCCCTTGTCCCTTCCCCACAACACTGAAAGGGCACCATAAGGTTTTCAAATACTTTTATTGAGTAAACAAAATGATTAACAACGTTAATGACTTTTTTGAAAAAAGGAGGGGAAAAAAGAAAAAATTCCTTCTATTTTCTTCACAAAAATAAATGGCAAGAAGCATAAGTGCAAACAAAGCAGCGTCTCTTTTGCAATGATCCCAGATACTTTTAGCTAAGCTCCGTCTTTTTTAGTTTGATTTCAGAACAGAGCTTCTGAAGCCTCAATTTAACCGAGAAGCGAACAGCACTGCTGCAACTCCAGTGCGGCCAGATTCTGTGTAATGAAACAGGAAGATAAGGCACACTTTGGCATTGTGGAGGAATTTTTATAATGGACCTTATGGAATTAAGTTACAACTAGCGAGAGTAAAATGGAAGACAGATGAATGCTGGGTAAGAACCAATCTTTGCAGAAATGAGCTTTGGCCTGCTTGACAAGATATAATTATTAGGTTAGTTTTGGCTTTGTTTCACAGTGCAAGGTCTGGGAAGCAGTTTCACACTGAATAGAGTAAGGCCGCTCTGTTCTCCCCTACAGCAGATAGGAGAAGATGGCCTTGCAGCTGTTTTGAGTTAATTGGCTTGTTTAGGCACCTCATTTTATAAACAGTCTAGCTTATATTGTTTTGAGAATAACTTGCTGACTATGTAAACAATTGCTGTAACCTTTTACCTTTGTATAACGTTACTTTGAGTGGCATTCCTGTATCTTTCTGCTTGAACTGTAACCTATAAAATACCTATGTAATCTGCTATCCAGCAGACCAGTCTGGATCCTTGCATGGGTTCAGTTCTGCTCTCTCTCTCTGCGCTTTGAGATCAATAAAGAAACTTCTGACAAATTTTACCAACAACAGTGTGTGAGTATAAAATATTCCTCGACAGCATTTAACCCTAAAGTCCCAGCACTTTGGTGATCAGGATGCATGTGAGATATCTGTAGGCCCAGCTCCTCAAGTGCAGTTGCTCTGCACTGTACAATTAGCAGTCTCTGCACATAAAGGCATTATGGGTAGACTGAAGGATTACCCTAGCATGAAGGGAATCAGCTAGGGCAACAGAGCCAGCATACAGTCTCTAGGTCTACTCTCCCTACTGCCAGTACAGGTAGCAAAGCTGGAGGAAAAGCAATGCTTCAGCACCTTGGGCCAATCAGGAGCTAGCATAAATTTCAGCAGACCATATGCTGCTCTGAATTATGCCTATGACTACCCTGCACACAATAGTACGTGCATCAGAAAAAAAAGTGAGACCTATGCCACCTCTGCACCCTATCCTTCCAAATTCTGTTGAGTGCCGCTCAGCTGAATTCTGTGCCCTCCTCTCGCTATCTGAGATCAAGCCTAAAAATCCAGAATGCAGTTGTCCCCTTCAGCAGCATCTAATTAAAGCACTTTACGCTGAATGACAAGTCACTCAAGAGTACCCTCTGCAAAGTTCTTCCTTGTGCAGGCAGCAAGGAAACCCAGCCACTTGCATGGACCCTAGGGCCCAGTTACTCATAAATAAAGCCAAGCTTTCTGCTTACTGGAGTTCATGACTCCTCCTGGCTATATTTAGCCATTGTGTACCCAAGGATTTGCAAGAAACAGCATGACTGTGTAAAGTTAATTGAGAGTTACACACTAAAGATTCTGACAGCTACATTCTCCCTTGAAACATGCTTCCAGGATGTTCACTTGGAGTGTATCTAGGATTTAGTTACTAAAAATAGTTGCATGGTGTTTGGAACCTGCCCTATTATCTACAGCCACTCAGCATTAAATCTGTAGCCCAGGGGTGGGGAACCTCAGGCCTGGGGGCCAAGTGCAGTCCATGGCTAGTTTTTATATAGCCCCTTTTCCAGTTCCTGGATCTGGTTCCTGGATCCAGTTCCCACCACCAAGCACTGAATGGTTGAGCCCAGTGTAAGAGAACAGAGGGTGTTAACAAACATGACAGTGGCCTGTTTTGACTCATGATCCACCTGCACCTTTGTTTGTGCACTGCCAGATGTTCGCCTGGGATTGCACCCAGGCGTGTCAGCGGCGAGTCCGGGTTGTGATCCTGGAGACCTCCAGGAGACCTCCAGGATCACAGCCTGGGCTACAGTCCGCCCAACTGGGCCAGAGCAGGCTACCACGTTTGTTATAGCCCGCCGTGACCCAGTCTGGATCAGGTTTGCCATTGGCCGCTATGGCTGCCTGTCATGGCGGGGGGCAGGGCACCATGCCTAGCTACCAGCATGCTTGTTGGCTGGACCGACCCAGTCGGGATCATGTTGGCGGCTTGGGTTGTGACCCGGCTTCGGCTGTGATGGCGGTGCTCCACTGTCACTTCTGTCAACACCCAGAGATGAGGGCATGCACACAGGGACAGGGGACAGACCCATAGCACAGATATATGATCTGAACCCTCCTCCTCCTGAGCACAACCCTTAAGCACTCACACTCCCAACTTCTGCAAGGCCCTTGGAGCTTGTACTCATTTTCAAAGTGGCCCCTGGGAATGAAAAGGTTCTCTATCCCTGCTATAGCCAAGCAGCCAGCCACAAAGCCAAAATGGGCAGATTATATCTTTTGTTGTGATCTTTCCAGTCTCTACCATTTCCCATACCTATGGGCTAGTTAATAGTGCAAACATATATTGGTTGGAGTTAGTACTGGTTCCACGACAGAACTCAGCAAACTGGGACAAGTACAAAGAACAGAAACAGACAGGAGGGAAGCCATCAGCCACTGATTAATCCTTCAATTTATATTGAACTGTGATGTCGCTTTCTGGCTGTAAAATTCCAAAGCCGTATCTTTCCTTGTCAAACCCTGGGATTCTTGAGTTAGGATCTTTCAGTTCCAAGTCAAAATAGGTCAAGAAGATGAAAACAAACCTAAAACAATACAATGATCAGATCAATAGGGTATATATTGTCTATGTGCCCATTTATGTGCTTAGAAGGTCAATATATGCATGAAATTATACAAGTAAACTCTAAAGAGATGGAGACAATGTGGTTCAAGTACTATCTTTTAATAGACTAACCGTAGTTGGTGAGATTATGCAAGCTTTCAGGCAGGGCCACACAGGGCCCTTCCTAAGACATGTAATAAGTCAGAACTATAGAATGAGAAAATGCAGGATAGTTATATATGAGACAAGGCAGTGACTTGGGTAGGGGTGGATAGGAAAAAATAACTTGGGAAGGAGTGTAGGTAGAAATCCCCCCCCCCCCCAATATTTAAAACCATGCTGCAAATAAAAAACAACAACATTGGTGTAGGAAATCCAGAAGCAATAGGTAATAGTAAATGGCAAATGCTAAAGAAACAGCACTAAGTTAAAGCAAACATTTTGGAGAAGGGGGGTTGGGGTAGTAGTAAACAGCTTTTCTAGGTGAAAGAAAGTCACATGTCAAAAGAACTGAGTTCAGAGCAAACTCCTGCAGTCTCGTGGGAGGGTCAGTACGCTCTTTGCCTAAGGGGTAGATTTTCAAAGGCAAAAAAGGCACTTAAATACCTAATTCCCACGGAAGGTCAATAGATATTAGGCCCATAGGCACCTAACACCTACAGAGCACTCAAGTGCTATGTTTACGTTTGGAAACCCTAAATAAGGATCTCACTAAGCAATGGCTAAGGTTTTATGACCAAAATCACACTGATCATTAACTCATATGAATTCTGTGACTTACAAACCTGCCTGTAATTGCTTTGAGAAATCTCTCTCTCAGAGAATTCTCTTCCTTAAAAAGATGTCTTGTGAGCCGACAGATGCTGAAAATCAAGGATGGCAATCTTGAGATGTACAACAGGCAGATTCAGAATGGTTATTTACCATTTATATAGCACTTTCGGGTATTCAAAGTGTTTTACAATCCTTACTGAGTTCACTCTCACAACTACCCAGTGAGCCCAGGACTAAGATCATTTTTAGATGGGATGCACCCACCCAGGTCCACCCATTCCCCATGGACCCGGGCACCCATCTGAAGGCGGGGTGGGTGGAGGCACGCTCCTGTGAAAACCTGGGCTTTTTTCCCATTGCTCCATGTGGGAGCATGAATGGATGGTGCGTGTACACGGGCACACACCAACCACACACCCACCCACCTCTGTCTAACCTCCTCCCTAGAAGTGTGCGGCGGCACACACAGATCTGCCCCCACCCCCCGGGCAGCTCCATCTAAATACAGGCTAAGACAGGATTTGATCCCTGGTCTCTGAGGTCCAAATGCAACACTTAATGCACTAGGCTACACTCCCTCAATGGAACTATGTACAGCAGCCATTTTGTATTCTAAAGCAACAGTTAAAATTTGTCAGTATCAAAAGCAGCCGCCTTCATGCATACTCACATGCAATACTTAAAAGCTCTTGTGTATGTTGGAGTAATAAAACCACACAATCTGGTGACTTTTGGTCCCCTGCCCCGCTCTACCATGAAATTCACTAATAACTGGGAAATTCTGAACTATGAGGTAAAAAGAAAATCATAGTTCAGAAAAAGATAGGGATGGATTTTTAAAATAGTTTATGTGATGTGGGAGAGTTAATGCAGAGTTCACAAATGGTTACACACAGGAGTAATTAAATGCATAAATGGTTTTAAGGAGTACACACAGGAGTAATTAAAATGCATTGGCAAAACACTGGATTTTTTTGGTTGGTTGGTTTGCAGTTCTGATTTCTAATGCATCTCCACAGGTGGTCTCTTTGGACTAATAATTAAGTCTGAGGTAGCCACTCTAATAACCAAGTGAGGTTCATCTAGATTTACTTACTGTTTGATGCTATTGATCGCATGGAACTTTCCAATACAGGTGTTAATTCCAGCTCCCCAAGGCATGTTGTAATACTTGAGCCTTTTCTCTCTTTTATAGAAGTCTTTCTTCTCAGTGTTGTCTGCATTGAGGAATCGGTCATATCTGAATTTCTGAAACACAAGAAATCATTTCTCCCAGTTACACAATGTGACACCACTGTTATAAATGTAGAAAATTGTTATTTGTTGGGTAGTATCTTGGCTTACTGCAAAGGGAGATACTCCAGGCTTTTAAAACACCATAGGAAGACATGGAAGATCATAGAGTAGACATGTTTCCAGAAAGAGGATGGGAGAATATAGATCAGAGGAGGACAAATGGCAGCTCTCACCAGAAGTGGCTGCCTGACCGTGTGACCATGTGACTTCGTCAGGAGCAAGAGAAGCGGAGCCACCATCTCCCCTGCTGCTACCGCCAGAGCCTCCTGGGGCTAAGGGAGCAGGGGCAGCATGCCCTGAGCTATTACTGCTGCTGCCCAACGCCTTCAGACCACATGGAAGCCAGAGCTTAGACACTAAATCAGAGGAAGCCACGCTGTCCTGTCTCTGCAACTGGGGGAAGCCAAGGATCAATGTAAAATGTCTTGTGGTTCTCGGTGATATGAACATATTGGGATGTGGTCCTTGGATTTGGGAACACTGAGTGTTTTGAAGATAATTTACACTAAGGAATTGGTTGAAGCTTTTCCAAATGTTACTATACCTTCCCGCCTTTATCTAACCCTGCCCATTTCAAATTGTGAAGGAGAACGAGCTTTCTCCAAATAATCCTTTATTAAAAATAATTATGGTCAACAATGCTGCAGTCAAGATTGTCATCATTATTTGTTCTCTCTACGGAATGGGATCTTCTGAGAGAAAATACTTTTAATAATCTCATCTGAATTTGCTGCCAAGTAAGCTAGGAAAGGGATGATAACTTTTGCAATAACCGGAATATAGTTTGTGTCATTACGTGTAAAGATTTTCTTTAACTTTGTATTTCTGATGTTTACATGAGTTGATGAAATGTGAAGCAAAGATCCCATGTGGAGAAGGTGCTGTACATTGCTAGTGAATCCAATAGTATTGTTTTTGTATTTCTGTTTCCGAGACATAAAATCTTAACATACTGCTGTACTGAATTCTGATGTCAAATAATATAGGTGGCTTTCAAAAAGATTATAGGCATGTCTAGTTTTTTTCCAAGGGAGAAAAAGATGACATTGATACAGGGTGGTGGTGAGAAGGAACGGAGGGGGAACGCTCAATAGGACCTTCTGCCCCTGGCCTCTTAGAGTCTTAACAAGGCACTGCAAGCCAGGGCTGCTCCTGACATACTATCGTTTCCACAGTTTCATCAATAAGATAAATCTACCTCATTGACCAGCCTCTATTGCGATGTAAGCTGTGTGAGATGAGCACACACAATATATTCCAAGGAAAGCTCTTGTGAGGGAAGTTAGAAAGGAATGTGGGATCAAATGGGACCATAAAGACAGCCAGTGTATAGGATCCCAAACAAGGAAGAGCGGGGGAGAGGAACCTTTCCCCTCCCAGCAAACATGTTGAAAATTAGTACAAGCTCCAAGCGCTGCATAGACGTTTGGGGCTGGAGTGCTTAAAGGTGTGCTCAGGAAGAGGAGGGTGTAGTCAAAGCCCGTTTTTGCACAGATGCCCTCCCACTGGGTGTGTGTGTGTGTGTGTGTGGGGGGGGGCGTATGCCGCAGAGGTGGGTGGGAAGATGGGTGTCTGCCCGTGGAAACAGCACGGGCGGTGGGTGGAGGTGGCTGATGCGCTTCCAGCGTACACCCATGTCCACCCACGGAGCCATCCAACAAAATGGATGGGAAAGGGGAGAACACCAACCTCCACCCATCGCTGGCACACACCCATCCCCCACAGCGGTGCCATGTGAAAACGACCAGTGACTTCCCATTGACTTCAGTGGGAAAGATATGGAACCGAAAATCGGAACAGTAATGGGCCTGATTTTTGGATGCGCTGGTTTTAAACTGAAACAGCCATATTCAGACTGTTTTTTTGGTTAAAACCGAAATTCCTACCTCTACTTATAAACCTGTGCCAAAGAAACTTCCCTTTCTGATCGGTGTCCTGCTACATTTTCTCCTGCAGAAATCATCTCCTATTTCCAATCTTCCTAATTTACATTTGCTTGAAGCAGCCTCTTATTAACTTACAGCCACTTGGGCCCCTGTTATTACTTCTAACAATTCTGATTTTTAATTCTTAAAAATCTCCCAGTGAGATTTGAGGGCTATAAAAGACATGAGGAGTAGTAACACAGGCTAACAGCATTCTGATATTATTATTAAACTGCAAACATTAAACAATGAAATGATAAAATAATATCAGCTTGTGGCCACACTGCTACACAAGAGAGAGCAAATGCTGCTGGTAGGTTTGAGAAATGAACGTGGGGGAGAGTGCGTGAAGCAACAGAATTGAAGCATCGGCAATCAGGTCCTTTGCAGTGTGCATGTGAATATAACCACACACAAAGTGGGTTGTTGTGGGTGCTTCTACACAAGCATTATCCCAGGATAAACACCTCTAATCTCAGGATTGTTTGTGTGGACAGATATCCTGGAATAAATAATTCCGATTCCCAGTTTTATTCCAGAATGATAAAACCTCATTTTTCAGGATTTATTTATTAGGGATAAAATAATACCGGGGTAGTGCTCATGTAGATGCTTATCCCAGGATGAAGCTCCCCCCCCCGCCACCATAGAGAATTTCAGGTAGAGTTTACCTCCGATTTACCCAATGTCTCTATGGCCATTTTCACAGAGTTCCACTGGGTGTGGGGATGGCTGTGCGCTGGCGGCTGTGCTCTCTTTCCCACGGACGCACACCCATCTCCACCCACCTCCACCCATGGAGCCTCCTCCATTTTGTCGGATGGCTCTGTGGGTGGGTGATGGGTGGAGATGGCTGTGTGCCGGGAGCACATACACACCTCCACCCACCCCCCATGGTATTTCCACAGGTGGACACCCATTCCCTTCCCCACCACACTGTGCTAAGGTGAATGGGGTACACTGTATGAGGAGGCTGGACAATGGAGCACAAATGGTTATGATACGTGAGGATCTAGTCCCCAAAGAGAACATAAACACGCACAGAAAGGTTGTGGTATCCCTGAAAATGGGAATTAAGGATATTCTGCCAACAGCAAGGGTAGACTTCGAGTGGGAGGACTTAAAGTGGCCCATCGAGGTGGCTGTCCTCCCCAAGAATGCAGAAAATGAAAAGCTGGTGGGAAATGCTATCTGGGGCTGGTCTACAAAGGTAGCTGCAGCCCAGAGTCCTTCCCAGGAACATGGAGAGACAGAGAGCAAGCCTAGTGGAGGGGAAGACGGGTAGGAAGGCTCTGGGAGCCTTGCAGAGACTGAACCCCAACCCCTGAACTCCACTCAGGAGCAGCTAAACCCCAAAGAGGAGTCACCGGCCCACCCTAGAGGCATGGGAAGACGGGACTCGGGGAGTGAACTGCATGTCCCTGTCTCACATGGGGAATGAAATGAAGTGAAGCCAAATGGCCAATCTGATTCTGAAACCCAAGAGTTGAACCCCGACCTTGAAGGGAAGGGCCCAACGTCTGCAGAATCAGACCGGGTAACCATGGGGGGGAGAGTTAGAGGCTGGGGAGGCCCCTACTGAACCCAGGGGGTTGCAGACAGGCCAGGAGGTGGTGGATTCTACCTTAAGAGAAGGTGAGACGCTGATGACTGAAACGCAAGCAGATTTCAGGTCAGAACTGGCTAGGAATGAAACCTTGCCTGGTATGGATGGGGGAGGGATGGGTGTCTCTTCCCAAGGGATAGAAATGCAGCAAATAGAGTCAGGTACCCAGCCTGTAGTCCTAAAAGAGAAGGAACAGACAGGTGCTGCGGATTATGTTAAACCTTAAAAAGTAGATAAAGGGGGGGAGGAAACAGTTAAGAGTGTCCAGTATCTGATTACTGGCCTTGGCAAACCAAATCCAGAGTCTCCTGGAGGGGTGTCTCAAATAAAACGTGGGGGGTCTTCACACCCAGTCCAGAAAGTCACACTCCAAGAGAGGAGACATACACAGTTGTACAGAACCAGGGGATTGTGGGGGGACAGAAACACTTTGGAAGCAGGGCACAAAAGATGCCTGTCACAATAGCCCCTTCAGAAAAGCAACGCTTGAGCTGGTGATACATTTGAATGCAAAGACATCCAAACACAGCATTACAGCCATAGGGGAAATGCAAATGCCAAAGGACAAAAGTCCACTCATGGGGAATTATGGCAATTCTCCTGGTGAAAAGGGTTCTCACATGCAGAGTTACACAAAAAACAGGAGGGAGGTACTCAGTAGTGTAAAAGGCCTCACACTTACTCCATACTCTCTTGTGTTTCCTAATTATGCTTATGGTCTGTACGCCTGACAGTCCAGGCAGATCAGATAAAAAAGTTGTGACATGGCGAAAAGACATAAGGTCAGTGACAAACAGGCTACCAGGGAATTTGGGAACATGGCCAAAGTTTGTAACAGGAGAGCAAGGGATGTTGGCATGGTGTTGCCATCCCTTTGTCACAGTCTTATGCAAACACATAAGAACCCCATTGCCCATACCTCTGTATCTTGAAGGTTATGTGCAAAGGGAACCTAGACACCTCAGGGTATGCCCCTACAAGATAGTGAAGCCAGAAAGAGTGTGTCCTGAGGATCAATCACCTCTGACATGGCTTAATGGTGTTAAAAACTCTGAACTGTTGAGATGGACCCGTTTTTTCACAAATTTGACATGAGAATTGAACACGTAAAAGGTAAACACAATGTGGTAACAGATGTACTATCACGAGGGACACACCAATCTGATCATGTTACAGGACTCTGTCGTGTCCACTCCACATGATGTCTTAAGGGAGGGGGGTGGGTTGTCAAGAAGAAACTTACACATATATGTAATGTTAAGGATAAGAACTGAAAACTCACTTCATGTAATCATGTAATGTAAAACTGAGAACTGTAAACTGACTTCATGTAATCATGTAATGTAAAACTGAGAACTCGAAACTCCAGAAAATGGAAAGAGATAAAGAATGTGGATTCATTACAGAGAGCCAGACAGAAACATTTGAGTGCAAATTAAGCTCTTCCTTTGCCTACGTGACCACAGCCCTCCAAGCTTTTCTGGGCGGGAAATGCAAACAAAGGACACTGGAAAGGTATTTAAACTGAGAGACAAGACAAAGAGAAATCCATCTCCTGCTAACTCTTGGAGCCGAGAGCTCATCTGCATCTTGCACGCCAGCAAACGAGTCTACTGGAAGACATGTGGTGAGAGGAAGAACTTTGCTTTCTACCAGCTAAGAGATAAGTGCCCAGCCCTTACACCGGGCTGAGAATAACCTCAAGCTTATGGACTTTCTGTAGGGTAAGATCTTATATTGGGAATTACCCAGTATAGAATAGGAATGCGTTATATTACTTTTCATTTTATTAGTCACTCTGTATCAAATTATCTTGGCTTATGTAATCAATAAACTTTCTTCTTTGATAAGAAGTGTTCTGTGGTCTACGTTGAGAACACAAGTGAGCGCCTTGAGTTTTCAAGCTCTTGCGAACCTAGAGAGAGAGAGTGTGTGTGTAAACAGGAGGCTCCCTGGGAGTTTGGGTAGCAAAAGGATTATCCCCTTTGCAGAACTGGACCAGCCAGAGAGAGAACTGGTTCAGGTGGGCTGCAAGTGAGGGAAATTGAGTCACCCAACCCGTGACAGACACCCCCCCTCCACACACCCAGCAAGGGGGGTGGGCATCCTGCAAAAACGGCCTATGGTCTTCTGCAATCTCTGGTGGCAAAATGTCACGGGTAGGGATTTACAACAGTGAAGGCTGTGACAAAATGCTACCCATGCTGCCTCCAAATCCACTCTGATCCTGCAGCGGAGAGAATCCATCCCACCCATCCGCTCCAGGGACCCAGGGCAGCAAGTGAAGTGACATAGGCACAGCAAGGATGTTGGAAGGAGAGTGGCTCACAGCTGCCCACACAGCAGCCAGTAGAGGCACTCAGCCAGGAGAGGAGATCCTGCCCCTCTCTTTAGGGTAGAGAAAGTAAGGTTGCCATATTGGTCCCAAATATAGGCAATAGAGACAAAGTAGTACAGTGATATCAGCAGTACATAAGTAGTACAGTACTTCTTTTTGTTGGTTAAAATATGCTGCCATTTAACTTCAGAGTATCCCCCCTTGTTCTCTCATTACGAGAAAGGCAAACAGTAGTTCCCTATTTACTTTTTCCACACAGTTCGGCTCATGATTGTATAAACTTCTATCATATCCTCCTTAATCACCTGTTCTCCACGCTAAACAGCCCTAAACTGCTGCGCCTCTCCTTATACGGAAGTTGATCCAGCCCTTCTATCATCCTGGGGTGATTTCAGACGTTACGCGGTCCCGATTCACCACAGGGGATTCCTGGCGGGGGTGAACCGAACAACCACCCCCCGTGGTAAAAAAAAGCCCAGAACAGACGTGACGGGACCGGGACCACGGCAGGGAATCGGGCTGCCAGATCATGGCCCGGGGCAGCGCCACAGACGTTACACCGATCCCGGGCCGGGCCATGGTCAAAGCACCTGGAAGGCACCGGGGCAGCTCGTCCCAGCTGCTGCTGTGTGCCCTTTAAATCTCCCTCCCTGGCTTGTGTTGTTGCTGGTTGCCTGGCAGTGACGCTGCGTGCTTTGTCCCCGGCTAGGAATCATTTCCTTTTATTCCAGTCGGTGGTTGCCGGCCAGAAGTTACTTTTTGTTGGTTCCCGTCGGGAATCTCTTTGACAATGCTTTCGGAGATGGTCGGGGGGGGGGGGGGGGGGGGGGGGCGGGGAGCTCTGGAAGCGTGGTTGATTTTGACCTCATGTGGGTATTGACCGTGATGAACATCTGGTGCCCGCGAAACAGACGTTCAGGGCACTTTGGCCCCATTGTGGGATTGACCGTGGTTCACTGTGATTGAGTGTGATCTCGTAACGTCTGAAAATACCCCTTGTTGCCTTTCTCAGAATGTTTTCCAGTTCTATTCTATTGTTACAGACCCCCTGGAAATGGAGATCTGGTCTGCCCCAACCCCTGAGAATGTAACTCCCTGTTGGGAAGGATTCATCCCCCTGGATTATAACTCATTGTATAGGACCATCAGCCACACCTGAGCACACCTGCCAGTCTCTTGTCTTATAACAATGGTTCTGGGCAGGTGGGGCCAAGTACTGGGTGGGACAGTTTTCAGTCTTGACAGAGAGTGAAGAGCTGCAGTCTAGCTGGAGGTTGCATGCTAGAGTTTGGGGGCAGAAGGCTACAGAGAGAGACAGCTTTCTGAGGGACCCTTGGGATGCTGGGCCTGGAGGGTTCAGTGGGGCCTGACTGGCAGGGCTGGCAGCTGGTTCCAGCCATTCTTCTCAACTTGTACATTTGTAAATAAATGGACTCTTATATTACACAGTACATTTCCAGTTTCTCTCTCCTGCCAAAGGCTGCCCCTGCAACTTCCCACCGCTCAGGAAAGTGGGGTGTGCAGCAAGCAGCAATATCTTTCCTGGGATGGGGTGACCAGAACTGCACTCGATAGTCAAGGTGAGGTCGTACCAAAGATTTATACAGCGGCATTATAATATTTTCCCTTTTATTTTCTCTTCCTTTCCCAATAAGGTTTGCCTTTTTGATCGCTGCAGCACACTGAGCCAATGTCTTCACGGAACTGTTCACAATGCCTGCAAGATCCTTCTCCTGGGTGGTTACACCCAGATCAGAACCTAGCATCATGTAAATGAGGATAATGTTTCCCTATGAGCATCATCAAATACACTAATCCAGTGTCCCCACAATCACAGTAAATGTGCATGCAAGCTAGGCACAAGATTGTGGTTTTAAGTATTTCCAAAACCCAGCCCTTATTTTTAGGATGGAATTGTTAACTGCAAGAGGAATCTATGACCCTTTTCACATGGGCCACAGTGGGTGGTGGGGATGTGTGTGTGCCAGCAGTGGGTGTGCACCCATTCCCATGGGTGCACACCAATCTCCACTCAACTTCACCCATGGAGCCTCCTCCGTTTTGCCGGATGGCTCCATGGGTGGGTGATGGGTGTGTGCCAGGAGCATGCACACACCCCCACCCATCGCCCATGGTGTTTCCACAGGCGCACCCCACCACCACAACTGCGGTGTTTACACAGAAGCGCCCCCCCACTGCACACTGGTCCACACACCCAGCAGCGGGGGAGGGGGGTCTCTGTAAAAAAGGGCCTATGAGAGAGCAGCTATCAGTGATACCAATAACATACACACTGCATATGGTAATCTGCTACTTTCAACTCAATGGTATTGGCTAAGTCGCTGGAGCTGGTCCAGTGAGAGGAGGCAGCCTAGACTATTGTCACAAGATTAAAGATTCATAATGACACAAAATTACCTCCGGGTCCTCATAGATTTCCGAGTCCATCTGAGGGCTTAAATACGGAAAGAGGCAGAGCCTATCTCCCTTTCTCAGGCTGTACTCCCTGCCATCTGCCAGTCTCAGAGGCATGGCTTCGAGGACTTCTCTGCTGATGAAAGGGGCTGCCGTCAAGCGCAGCGTTTCATTCAAGGCACTGTCTGTGCAAGTGGAAGAAACAAAGAGAGAATTACTGTAGCCGTGATCAAGGAGCAGGCTGCTTGCTTTACTCTTACGCATAGCAAAGAAAATTGTTTGAACAAAAGACATTGCTTTGCAAAACTCCACTGTGGAATATCCTGTGACATGGCACGTACCCTAAAACAGTAATGTCCAAGCTTTCTGTCTGTGCAACCACATTTAGAGAAATACTACCCTGTGCCCCCTCCCCCAAAAAGCAATGTATAACAAATACCAATCAGACCATGACTCCATTGGGGGTCCCAATTCACCATCTGGGAGTCTCTCTCCTAAGAGAACCCCGTATTTCCTCCCTTCTCTGGAAATCCCAACTAGAAATAAAGAGCAATCTACAGACAGGCATACTTCTTATGACCCTCCGTGACATTTCTGTGGCAGTAAACTAGGAGTTCAGCAGCTAAACATCCAGGGCTGCCAAATCTCAGTGTTCTCTTTCGTATTCAGCAGAAGCCCCTCTACTTTGCCTTCAAGGCTCTTCATGGTGTTGCTAAACACTATCTTTCCACACTTGTTGCCCATGATGTTCCCACCAGAAACTTATTGTACTAATGTTCTGAAGCACCCCACACACCACTGCTGGGAGCAGGGGCATGATATAAATAAATAAATAAATAAATAAATATTATTAGGATAATTTAAATTGATTTTGTCATTAATCTTGCTCTGCTTCAAAACCAAGTCTCAATATTAAAGCAGACGCAGGCTGCCGTCTGTGAGTGGCCGGTATTTCAAGTTTCCAAACTGTACTCAAAAGATCCCATTTCCTACGTTAGTACAGCAACTCCCATATGGCCAGTAAGACTTCTTTAAAGAAGTTCTCATCAAATCTGTCCATTGTTACTGCTAAAATTGGGTTGATTGGTCTCGGCAGCCCCGCTTAGTCACACTATACGTGAAAGATCACAATACAGAGCCATTTCATTGCTCTTAGAAAAATGGAACATAGACAACCAATAAATGTGAATGAAAGTAAAGAGTATAACAAAGGTGAGGAGATGTTTCCCAGTACAGAGAGACTGGGGTAAGACTGATACTTCTCTGGGGTTTTAAAAGTATCCTCCCTGGCTAAAATGTTATCGCTAGTCCTACTGTCTTGGGTAACAGCATAATTTATTGACCCCTTTTTTGCAACTAGTGTTAATGCAAGGCTTGTAAAACTGTATGCACAAGATTCGTGATAGACCAGGATTTCAGCAGCATTAGGGATGGGCGAACGCGGTTCGGTAGTTTGGTGTTCGGCCCGAACTCGGCCTGTTCGGACTACCGAACGCGAACCCGAACGCGAACATACCAAACGGAACTGAACACCGAACGGCGAAACTGTGAACATACCGAACAGATCCGAACACCGAACGACGAAATGGCCAAACAGTTTGTTCAGTTCGGATCGCGCTCGGTTGTGTTCGGATGGCTAAAACGTGGTCTTCTGTCAGGTCACTGGAAGGCCAAATGTAGCAGGGAGGGGGAAGTCATTTGACTCAGCTAGGAGCAGACTTCCAGGCACCAGGGGTGGAGGGTGGAGAGTGGCTTG
>QEPC01013938.1:1090492-1148064 GCA_003113815.1 Sphenodon punctatus
GGGGGGGGGGGGGGCATGTCTGAAAGTGGCCTAAGCCTCCTCATCTTCCAGAAGCGATGTAAGATCTCTTTTCTTTTGCCATGGTTTTAGCACACTGAGATAAAGACTGGGGTGGTTTGGGATGAAGAATTTTAACTGGCTTTATTTTAAAAAGTCTAATTTTAAATGTGTATTTGATATGTTTTCATATACTGTACGTAACCTGTCCTCAGCCCTTGGAATAGAGTAGGATAAATAAAAATAAATAAATAAATAATGAATGTATTTCCATGTGATAAATACACACCTTTCGCAGAGCCATCAGTCAATGTAATCTACTGGCTAAGGTGTTGGCCTGAAACCAGGGTTCAAATCCCATCTTAGTGGTGTTCTCATTGGGTGGCCTTGGGCAAGTCACTATCTCTCAGCCTCAGTTCTCTGTCTGTAAATGGGAATGATAATGATCTATCAGGGGTTGCCAAATTAAAATAAAGGACACTACAGAGCTGAGGGATACTGAAATGTTCATTATGTTCCATGCAAGTGTGGTGTTCAGAATAAGGGGCATCCATTGTGTTTTATAGAGCTGTAAGGCACTGAAATAAGGAATGCTCCCTTAAAATAAGGGACACCTGGCAACCTAATAGTGCAGATGTGCTATGGAAGGATTGTAAAGCACTTTGAACACCGAGAGCACTGTATAAACTATTATTAATAACACCACAACATCCACAATACATTATAACAGGGATAATGTTGACCCATAATATCCCAGAGACAGGAATTTCCACCCACCGCCCGGCTCCCTGCCCCCATGTGCAGAGACTGTATAGGCTTGTACATCGTTTAAGCCTTTTGATTCCATCTGTGGAGTGTACTGCTGCAGCTCCCACTTATAAACTCAAATTATTTTCAACAACAGGTTTGTGAGAAAAAAGGATAGTGGAGTAACAAATCTGAGAGGATTCAGAGGAGAGGGATGAAGATGACTTATGAAGCAAAAGCTGGGGCAGGCAAAGACAGCTGCGCATAGATAGTCTCAAGAAAAGACGACTACGAGGGAGACGTGATAAGTTTTCAAGTATGTGAATGGTTGTTGTAAGACCGTAGCACCAGTTGTGCACCATGGCGACAAAGGGAAAGACCAGGAGCAATGGACTTTAATTACAACAATTGGTTAAATGTTAAGAAAAGCTTTCTGATTAGAAGTTGTGGAATCTACATCATTGGAAGCTTCTGAGAATACATTGGATAAATGTATCCAACTGTATAACTGTTAAGGATAGTTAGTCTAAAAAAATTTCTACATCAGTACAGGAAGATGGATCCCATTATTAGGACTACAAATTTGTCACGGTGGTGATAAAAGTCACGTTTTTAGTGACTTTTGCGATCTTCCCATGACTTCCATGATTTTGCCAAGTTTTTCGAGATTTCCCCCAAATTGAAGAGAAGAACCGGCAAGAAGAGCAGCTAAGAAGACTCACGCTGCAAACCCTGCCCTGGCTGTGGAGACGCGGTGGCACGGCAAGAAGCCAGCAAGAATAGCATGCTGGGCTCCACCGGGTAAAGCCACGACTTCTCCCCGGAGCTCCAAACCCCTCCTCAGTGTTTCTTGTGGAGGACGGAACTTTGGGCTTGGTCAAGTGGTGGCGTGGTGGGGCGGCGGGATCGGAGGCAGAGAATGCTACCATTGTCAGAGCTTCAAGAGGCTCCCAGGAGGAGTTGGCAGTATTTCCTCTGCCTTTATCCCCTGCTTGGGCTTACAATCTAAGGGGAGGGGTCCCCTTTATCCCCTGCTTGGGTTTACAATCTAAGCCTGGGGCTTTCAAAGGGCTTTACAATCCCTGGGTTTACAATCTAAGGGGTGGGGGTGTTTTCCTCTTCTTCTATTCTGTGCTGGGGGGGTTACAATCTGTGCTGGGGGGGCACAGTCTGTGCTAGAGGAATTACAATCTAATCCCTGGGTTTACAATCTAAGGGTGGGGGGTTTACACATTTATACAATATTGAATAAAAGTTGTTTTTTTTAATTACCCATGAGTTTTCCACAACTTTTTCTCATTCCTGTCATGACCAAGTCATGACTTTTTAAGAAAATGTCCACAACAAATTTGTAGCCCTAATTATTATTAACTATTAATTAATTATTATTATTATAAGTTTATAAGCCATCCATTTACCAATGGACTCAGAGTGGCTTACAATAAATTAGAGAACAATATAAATCAGTTCTAACCCCTACAAACAAATAATCCTTCCCTCCACCCAAACCCCAGTCTAATCCCCCGACGCACTTCCATACCTCTCATGCACAGGACGTTTCGCTTCTTCTCTTAGGTCCCTTCCAGTCCCTTCAATTCTAATTGCCATTACAATGTTATTGTGTACAAACACTGTTAAGAGCTAAACACAGCACTGCCAAGACCCATTTTTTTTTACAGTGAGCCTCGTGCTATTTCAATCTTTCCTTAAAGTCACTGCTCCTAAAATTCTGTGTCTCAGGTTTCATTTAAAAAATAAAGAAACTTGGGATCAGAGTTTATGTTTCTTGTAATTCAAAAGGCAGGGCCATAGCAGTGGACTTTGATGGTGCCATGGGCGGGACCCTGGTGGCAGTGGCAGCACCAAGCAGGCTCACACGGTCTGCGCCGGTGCATGCCGTGTTCCATTGGTCTGTGCAGCACACTCTTGGACCGTGGAACAGGGGGTATTTTCAGACGTTACGAGATCACGCTCAACCACAGTGAACCACAGTCAATTTCGCTGCAGGGCCAAAACGCCCTGAACTTCTGTTCGGTGGTCGCCAGATGTTCACCATGGCCAATTCCCACATGGGGTCAATTTCAACCACGCTTCCCGGGCTCCCCGCGGGCCGAGCTCCGAAAGCATGGTCAAAGTGATTCCCGGCAGGAAGCAATAAAAAGTAACATCTGGCCAGCGATCACGGCCCGGAATCCCTGCCGGAATTCTGGGCTGTGGTCAAAGTGGCTGGGCGCTGCAGTTGCGTTGGCTGCGGCGCCTGCCTGTCTCCCCAGAGGGCGGGCGGCGGGGCTGGGTGGGGGGCNGGCGGGCGGCGGGGGAACGTGGGGGGCGGGGCCATGCGGCCGCACGTTGCGCTGCGCGGCCCCACCCCCTCCCCGATTCCCCGCTGGGATCAGCTGGCATGTCTATTTGGGCCATTTTTTGACCACGGGGGTGTGGTTATTTCATTCACCCCCGCCGGGGATTCACTGGGACGAATCGGGACGGCGTAACGTCTGAAAATACCCCCTTTCCACGGGCTGCTTTAGCAGGAGGGGCGGGGTATAAATCTATTAAATAAATAAATAAATAAAATCACCCAGGGTCTACGCTTCTGACAATCCTACTAGAGTGAGGGTGTGGTTGCCACATTGGTCCCCAAAGTAATAGATGGAGAAAATGCAGTTCAGATTATTATCTTTTATTGGACCAACATTTGTTGGCAAGGCTATGCAAGCTTTCAGAACATGCAGAGCCCTTCCTCAGGCTGGTAACAAGTCAGAACAATCCTGCACTCAGGCAAATGCTTTGAAACACAATTACAATGAATCCTCAGGGCTCAAAACAAATGACCCAAAATAAAGAACTCCCCAATCTCACTATTTCAAAATAAAACCTCAGTATTTGAAAGAAACACAAGGTGTTGGAATGGAGGGGTAGATTGCCCATGAATTCTGAAGAACAAACTACAAAGGTAAGACCTTTGTGCCTATAGAGTGTAGGCCACTTCTCAGTGAGATCTCAGATGGAAACACAGTGCAAAGATTTTGGAAACAAGAGAAAATATCCTCTCACCCCAAAGCAGTTGAAATAAATACTTGATGGGCCAATACTGTGCATTTTTGTTTGCGGGTTTGCTTTTTTAAAAAGAAATTGTGATGATTAAGTGAAAAGCAAAGTAGTATCGCTGTCAATACGAAGCACATCTTCAGTACATTAAGTCTAGGTAATTTAAAGAGCAGAGTGCAGGCCATAAATAATTCATTCTGTTTTGCTAAGCGTAATGCCATTTCATCCGCCTAAATTTTCAAAAAGGGTGGCTGCTTTTTTTAATTAAAGTGCAGGCATTAAAAAAAATGCACAAGGAGATTTAATTATTCATGTTGCAAGTGAAGAGATTTAGTCAGGCATTAGAATGAAATAAAGTATCTGTTATCTCCTTGGAGACTGCATTCCCAAAGTGACAGTAGCAGAGAAAGGACTTGGATGAGTTTGCCGTGTGATAAAAGGGAATGCTGTGCAGGGCAATGTCATTTGAGGCAGATTCATCTGCAGAGGTGAAACTGGGAAAGAACAAAGCGTTGCAGAGTCAAGTCAACAATGAATATAGAAGGACTGTCATAAGGAGCTCATGCACTGTGATCTCGCCTCACAGGAGCGCAAAGATTTCAAAGAGGTTGAAAGGATCATTTTGCATCCTACTGCCTCTACAGGCCATACACTAATTACAAGCCTGGCCTAGCACCCACTGAAGTGAATTGGAATCATTCCATTAACCTCAGTAGGTCTTGAACCTGCCCTTTGTGAAGCTTAAATCAACAGTTGTAACAAAACGTGAATCCGTGGACCATTAAGCAAAGGAACTTTAACTATGCCAAAGAAATGCTACCACTTATTTATTTATTGGCATTTTTATGCCACCCCCTCATGCCCACGGCATCTCGGGGTGGCTAACAATACGATAAAAGAATAAAACACTTGGGTATTAGACACTTCTAAAAACTAGAGCCAGGGGGGTTGGTTCTAGAATAGGGCAGACTGGACAACTGAGGAGGAGTCTGTATGTTGTGTGGGGTGTGGGTGGCGGCGGGGTGTGTGTGTGTGTCTTGCAGGGGCCTCCAATACATGGGATTCATGAATAAACTTGAAATGACAACAGGAGTGTGAGAAGCGCTAGTGTAAATTACAGGCCCACAGGGCATCAAATGCAGAATCCTTGGCCTTTACGCTTAGCATATGGGGCCCATAAATAAACTAGAGGCAACAACATATCCCTGAAGAGGATTAATGTTATGTTTAATGGAACATCAAAAATTACAGTAACACGTTTCATTTTATAAATGGGCACATCAATGTGTACCTGCCAAACATCCCCATGTTAGGAGGGGATGCTCTTCATCATTTTCACAGGGATCCAACACTGATTGTACCCAAGTGACAGAATCCAAGCCAAGGATCTTTTGAAAATAAAATTTGGGTTTCAAAGAGTTTTCACTGAGGTATAGGTCACAATTCTCAAAAGACTTATCCAGAGTAGTCCTACGGAAAGATATTATTATTTTAAAGACGCTCTCATCTGAAAGATCAGCTCATTCCTTTGTCCCACCACAGCCTCTGAGGTCAGCCGGGAGAGCTCTTCTGTGGGTACCACCTGCCCGCCAAGTTTCCACAACAAGGACACACAGAGAAATGTTCTGTGGCTGCCTCACAACTATGGAACTTTCCTCTCTTGGAGATTTGTCTAAGTCCAAGCCTGCTCATCTTCTGGAGGCAATGTAAGATCTTTCTATTTGGCCAGGCATTTGGCAGGCAGGAGTTGGGCTGGGGTGTGTGATACCCCATGCTCTTCCTTGCAAATGACTAGTGTGACTCACAGGATTTGGCTGACTCTTGGCTGGTTTCCTTCTCTACGGTGGGGAAAGATCCTCTTGTTGGCACTCACTTGTTCTCCACTTTGACTGTGGGACATCTCCAGCACTGGTCACAGATGTTACTCATCATGGATGTTACTGAGATTAGAGAATTAGCTCCTGGTGTGGGATTGCCCCACCAGGGGCCTCTGACCATGGGTGCACTCTTACATAGTTTGGTGGTCTCCTTCTGGGGGAATGATGGTCACCAGCTGCCTTGGTAACAGTCCAGAGTTGTAGGTGGTTGGGACATCACCCTCAATAGCCCCATGGCCTACTCTCATTTCAGTTCTCCCTGTCAACACTAGGGCTGATGTGGCAGCAGCTGTTACCGCGCCACAATTCCATTCCACCATTTCGGAATTGCCCGCACCACACCACGGCTTTTCTGCAGGCATTCCGCTAATTCCGCTGGCATTCTGCAAATTGCGGAAAAATTGCGGAAACTGTAGGAAAACCGCTCTTCAGCTATTTTGTGGCGCTGGCGGAAGTAGTGAAAATGTCATGTTTCCGCTATTTTGCAAAGCCCATGGAAGTAGCGGAATGAACTGCGGAAGTAGCGGAATGAAACTAGCAGAATGAAAGCCTCTGCCACGCCGTACCACTAATTGCAGAAACGCTGTTTCCGACGGAAATAGCTACCGCTGCAACATTCCGCTACAGCCCTACTCAACACCTACATTCAACTTTGACTCCTGGGATTGGCCCTGGTACCTTAAGGGTCCCTAGCCCCATGCCTCACAAGGTTCTCCCTGGTTCACTCCCTTGCAGCTGGCCCTTTCCCCATTAGGGTTTGGAGATGGGCATCCTCTACACACATCCATCTTCCACTTGGCTCCCTTGATGATCCTGGTCTGCGTTGTTGGCCTCATCTCTGGGAACCTGGCTGGCTACCATCCCCTCTCCCTTTCTGGGATTGCTTGCTCCCTCTTCACTCTGAGCCCTGCCTTTGGTCGAGCCCTCAGAACATACAGGATGGACTTGCCAGCCTTATCATTGGGTTGCCTCAGGTCCCACCTTAAGATTAGCTGGTATCTAGCCCCTGTCCCCTTGCATCAGGCAAGTCACCAGCTATTCAGTCCCTGGCCTGCTCTCATTTGGCACAAGGGGTGCCCCCATCTTCTGCTAGGGGCTTCCCAGGTGGCTTACTCTTTCTGTAGCCCCTGTGGTTACTAAGGTCCCGCTGGCCTAGAGTCTGTCCCTGTCCTCTCAGGGAAGCCAGGGAGAAGCCTTCAGATCCCACAGAGTCACTACTTGCTGCCTGACAGCTAGAGAACAGGCTGGGTTATTATCACATGCAAAGCTCCTCTTTGCAACTGCAACAGCAGCCAAATCTCCCAGTGAGTGCAAGAAAGGAAGAAACCTTTCCCCAGACTTCGAGTTTTAATAGCCTAGATCCTTGTCCCCATTTCCACTCTGGAGCCCAGTCCTGGTGCCAGAAACCCTTGCGGACAGGAGGGAAGGGAGCCAGAAGCTGAGCGGGTGGGGACACAATGGAGTGTTTACCTGCCCAGTGGCAGTGATAGAGGTGATAAGGAGGCTGCCTTACTCCCACTGGGAACTAGTGTGCAAGTTCCACCCTGAGTGGGAGAGCCTCTTGCCGTGCCTGAAGCATGCACATAACTCCCAGAGAGGGAACAATCTTTGCTGGGAATTCTGCCATCTCCAGCACTAATCAACTAGCCCCAGCTGCTGAGAGTCTGGAGGAGCCCCACACAGGTGGGCATCAGCAAGAGAAGCGAGAGGTTTAGCATCTCACCTTCAGTGACCTTGCTGCACTTTCCAAACTCCCCCCCCCCAAATTGGGATACCTGGCAAATCCTAGATCTGTTGAAAACATTCAGGGCTTGTGCCCTGTAGTCACCCCCTAGCAATGCCCCTATCAGTGGTGCAAGGAAAATAAATAGGACACTTTGGGGAAGCTATATTTCATCTCAAATATAGATTTTGAGCTTGAGCTTAGGAATCTGTCCATTTATGCCAATGTGCTTTGAATCAGGCCCATAATAATAAATTGCTCTCATGAATTCAGATCATTACCAGGACTGATATCAGAGATACTGGGTCTGATCCTCTTATCCCAGGTTTATGCCTGCATAAACCCAGGCATAACTCCACTGGTATCAGTATTTTCAAAAGTTGTCTGTAATCTTAGTTTCCTGAGTAGCTAAACATAGGATGAAATCTTGGCACCACTAGGCTCAGTGATAAAACACCCACTGATAGTAACGATGTCAGGATTTCACTTTTAGATGACTATTTTCAGACACTCAGCTTTGAAAATTCTCACCTAACTCATTATTCAACAGATAGTTCCCTATCCTGTGTGTCAGGAGAAAATGAGACACCCCTCCCGAGCAGGTTTTGGGGGATGCATTCATTTTCACACGCCAGGTGCCCAGTCGGACTGGAGGTGTCACCTGCTTGATTGCCTCTGGTAAGAACTCTTCGGTTAGGAGGGGGAAAGAGACAATAGAACTGACAGGCTGCAGAAAGGAGAAAGGTCCGATACGACCAACCGCTGTTTAGAAAAGGTCTCTTCTCAGAAAGTCAGGGGCGATGATAAAATGTGGACTGAAAATGCACGGAGACAGACTTTCATCTGGAATCCACACTGCCAAGTCCCAGTTATTTCTCCTGGGAAAGCAGCACCCTGGCCAAGGACACTGACGCTTTTTAAATTCAGTTGCATACTGCCCCCCAGTGGTGGCTTAGTTTACCTACCTGGCCACTAGGTAACTGTAGAGATAAAGAGACATACCCATGTGCACAGCTTAATTTGGGGGAAGAGGGGGGCTTTGCAAGGGGGTGGGAGGTGGGGGACGAGTTCTGGGAAATGTTCCCAATAGGAGTGTGCACCCCAAAATGTGACAGACAAGAAAAGATAGAGGCTGCTTTCTGATGTTACATGGTGAGGGTGGGGTGGGGTGGGACTTGCGCAATTGTAACCGTGGCTCTGTGTAATTGTGGGATTAGCACCTGTCAGAATTCACTAATCTCCAGGGAAGAGGAACAGTTAGCCCTTAAGATCATGAGGGAGGAAGTTAAGACCCTTCTCAAGATGCAAAAAAAGGGAAAGGCACCAGACCTGGATGGGGTCCAGACTGAGGAGGCATTCAGACGTTCAGTTTGTGTCCGAATTTTACAAAATTTGAATGTATCTTGCATGTCTGAAGTCCCTAAATTTTAATTTTTTTTATTTCTATACTCTCACCCCCCTGAACCAAGCACGGGGCCCTGGGCGGCTGCCCCTAGCCGCCCCGCAGTAAGGCCGGCCCTGGAAGGCAACTGTGCTTCCAAGTGCACTGTTTTACTCCTGCCCCTACAGGATGCAGCAGCACAGCGGGGACAGACTGGGAGATAATGCTGTTTGTTTACAAAGCCTCCCCATGGGCGTGATCACATGGGGAGTTGTTTGTAAACAAACAGCATGTCTCCGCTCTCTCAGTGTCCCCGCTGCTGCTGCTGGAGCACTGCTAGGAGGCAGAGGCAGGTGAGGGATGGGGTCCGGAGCCAGGGAGGGGAGGTAGAGGAACTTATTGGGGGAGAAGCTGGCTGCAGCCTGCTGCACAGCCATGCTGCAATTTCCTGTAATTGAACCGCACGGAACAGGCGGGTAAGCGTGCGCTCCAAGAAGGTCTGAATGCATTATTTCGCTGTTGGGAACGACGGTATGGCACTCATGTGAATGCAACTGGCATTGTTAACAGCGAACTAGAACCAGATAATTGCTGCACATGTGAATGAGCCTTGAGTGTTTCTTACTGAATTTAGATTGGTGGGCTCCAGTCTCGACTAGCTGGTTTAATGCCATAATCGACACTGCAAGAATCCCAATGTATGGAAGGGTAGCATTATTGTTCCGATATTTAAAAAGGGGTCTAGAGATGACCCAACCTCTTATTGTCCAATAAGTTTGATAAATATTTCCACAAAGATCTTTGGAAGGCACCTTTTAAAACATCTTACAGCATAGGTTATAGAAAATAATATAGTGTACGAGCACCAGGCCAGTTTCAGAGCAGGCTATTTGACCAGGGACCATATATACACACGTTACAATACTTGAAAAATAAATATACGATCACTAAAAAAAGCATCATTGTATGTGGCATATGTAGCTCTGACTGGTGTGTTTGACTCTGTTGACAGAAATTTACTATGGGATAAATTATCGTGATGGGGGTTGAATTCTTCCTTACTGAAATTACTAATGGAATACTATAAAAATATGTGGACCCAGATTAGATGCGGTCTCCAAGGCGAGTTATCTCCTAGAGTCTGGACCAAAAGGGAGGTTAGACAAGGTTGCATTTTAGCTCCATTACCATTTACTCTTTTCATAAATGACATAATAGGGGAAATGCAGTCTGTGGAATTTCACCTTCCTTCTCTTTTCTCATCTCCGATCCCAAATTTAATGTTTGCAGATAACACGGTAATCATTTCTTAAACTCTGATTGGCCTTCAGAGGGCCTTGACCAAATCTGAATACCTTTTGGGGGCAGCTTGGTGCACTCGTTTGGGTGGTGGGACTGGCAGAGGGACATCTTCCTGATCCTCCTCCCACAGACCTACCTATGGAGGAGTGTTTGCGAGAATGATTGGGGGGAGGAGGGGAAATCATGCCTGGCCCAGGAACTGTTCCCTGGCATGAGCACAGTGCAGAGTGGGCTTGGGCACTTTCCCCAGGAGTGAAGTGCTTGGGGAACCAGGACTGGCAGGTGATCGGTCTGGATCAAGGCTGGCATGAATGGCCAATGGTGGTTAGGAAATAGCACCTGTCACTGAGCAACAACACTTGTGGTCACAGCAGTAACATGCTTGAGCAGGGAGCTCTGGAGCTGGATAGACTGGGGAAGACAGCTTGGAGTCTGTGCCTAAAACTCACTCATCTTCTTGCTTGCCTTCTCAATCACACTGTCCAACCACTCAAACTGCTGCCAGAGGTGGGTCCAGTGCCTGTTCTCCCGCCGGTGGTCCAGGTGGGCCTTGGCAGCAAAGGCCTTGTGTTCTGCCACCCCAGCTGCCTATGCTCCCTGCCCATGTTGTTAATGGTGTCGCAAATCTTGTCTGCCTGCTACATGGTCTTCCCAAACAGCTCTCTTGCCAAATCCTCTCTGCACCGCTGGTTGCAGATCCACAAGTCCTGGTTCCGATGGACGCTTGTGGCAGCAGGTTATGCCTAACGATTGCACTGGCAGACCTGTAGCAAGGCAACAAGGAAAGCCATTAGTTCAGAAGTCATCTAATTAATTCTGAACTGGGAATTCAGATCTAATTAGTTTAGAGCGGGGGATCTCATTAGTTCAGAACTAATAGCCCGCCCAATATTCAGCCCTCCACCCACCTGAAGGGAAGCAGGAATGAATACCTGGTCTATGTGGCTGCTGGGGCAGTTGCTGCAGCGGGAGGATCCCAGGACCATGCAGTTCTCCTCCCGCAATCACTGACTATGTTATAGCTGTATGTTATAAGTGAATAAGATACAGAAGTCAACCAGCACCATTCGTGCCATCCCCCTCCCCCCATTTTAGTTCACCCACCAGGTGCCGTTTTGGCTCCCCCCACCCCTTGCCAACATGCTGTTCCGCCATGGTACCTTCCCACCCATTTCCCAAGCTTACTGTTTCTGTCCAGTGGAGCTGTTTCCTGGTGATTTTCCGCTACTCTTCCACATTCTCCTGGTCACACATCAACACAGTAAACAATAAAAAACATAATTAAACAATAAGTGGAAGTCTTTATCATGCAGTCGTGTACACAGAGCCCCCCTCCCCAAGGTGCATTAACTTACCATTCTCCTCCACCTCCACTGTCTGCTCTACAATGATCTCGATCAGAACCTCAGGTGGCTCCTCAAAGAAAGGCTGGCTCTTGAGCTCAAAGGGATACACCATCAGTCATGCTGTCCGTGTCCATGTTGACCTATGTTCACTCCGGGGCGGGGATGAGCATAGAGGGATGTCTGCCGGTGGTTGCAACTTCCATGGCGGAACTGGGAGTGGTTGCAGGAGGACTGGTTGCAGTGGGATTGGGCAGTGGGGAGCCGATCCACCCACTTCCTGCCATCGGTATAGTCGCAACCATACAGGCAAATGCAACGATGGCTCTATCCACACACAGAGAACCAGTCCAGGAGCTCATAACAGAGTGATGTTTGCCTCTTGCAGTCGGAGGTGAAGTTGTTGTGCCTGAACTCTTTGTATCCACACCTCAAGTCTTTGGCCTGCAGCCAGCACAGTTTCATGTCCCAGGGGTAGCCCTGATGCACCATTTGGATCAAGATCTCTTGGAACACTGCCTCGCTCCTGTAGCACTTCACCAGGGCATATTGGACCTTCTTCTCCCCCCCCATAGAGCGATGAAAGCCTTGGTCTCTTCAGTCCAGGAAATGCAGCGTTGGCAGGCAGACTGGTAGGCAGAAAGCGACTGCGATTGTGCAGTGGTGGTAGCACTGCTGGTTGTTGCCTGGCTGTTGGTTTGAGCCATGGCGACGGTAATCCTCCACAAGTTGTTATGGAGAATTCAACAGCTGGGAAAAAGTAAGCACCAGGCACATACTGACAACCAGGAGGATCCAGGAGAATGCATGTGTGAAAATGGTACAGTGGGCTTTTAAGGCAGACATTCACTGGTGCGCACATAAAGTAAGAGTGGAGAGAGGGGCTGGAAGCCTCTAAGCCAGAGGTGAGCAAAGCTCCCATGTCCAAGAGCTGCATACCAAAATTTTCATATTGTTGAGAGCCACAAGACATCCGACATCGATCTCAGCTTCCCTTCTCCTCCATCAAAATTTTGGCTCCCAGGTGCTGCTGCCCGAACTGGTCAGACCAATAGCAGCACATGCCTTGCTCCCATGACACTGAGGTGGCTCTGGCAAAGGAAATGGCAGATCGGCTTTTCTTGCACCGGAGGAAGCTACATGGACACATCCCCAGGCAGCCACCTCTGGCGAGAGCCACAATACAGGTGTCCAAGAGGTGCACATGGCTCCAGAGCTGCCATTTGCCCACCTCTACTCCAGGCTTTTCGCCTGCAACTCTATGGTGCTGGCTGACCTGTACACGCATGATGCTGCACACAAACTAACGGACGTGGACACATGGGCGCACCTTAGCCCACATCCGCCCGCACAGCAGGCTCTGCATGCTCCAGGACCCTGCTGTGAGTGGGAGCTGTATGGTTGATGGGCGATTGTAAGGTCCTGTGGGTCTTGAACCCCCAGCTCCTGGGGTGCTGCCTCAGCCTCTTGCACCACTCCATACACCTGACCTGAGCCTGGTTTGTCCTTCCATTGGTTCCTTCAGTGTTTCTCCAGCCCTTGCCTGAGCCATGCCCTTTTCAGGTATTTCCCCCTGGACCCCAGCTCTGCCTCCCAACTTCCTGATTGGGTACCAGCTAGCATAAAAGACATGCTGGTACCAGCAGGAAGATGGGCAGAGCAACTCCAGCGCTTGCTCCCTCACACTTCATGCCTTCGTTCTCGTGTATCTAATTCTCTCTGTTCCCTTCCTCCCTTATGCTCTAGTTTTCGATTCCTTGTTTCCAGCTCTCCTGCCCCTCCTGCCGTTAGTATCCTGGCTCCCTTGTCGTTTAGACCATTTTTTTGGCTTCCCCTCTGCCTAATCCCTTTATCCTTGCCTCCCTTATTCCCATGTTCCTTTATCCTCCGTGTACTTCCCTTAGAACATCGATGATGAGCTCAATTCTCTGCTGGAGATCATAGTTCTATGAGGGGGTTTGCTCCCCTTGACCTTGGGAACAGCTATAGGGTTTTCCTCCCTTCCTTTGTTCCTAGTCGCTTTGTTGGCCCCCAGACTCCTCCATTCTCCCTTCCCCCCTTCCCCTAACCTCCCCCTATCTGCTCCCTTGTGACTCTCTAGTTCCCCGTATCATCTAGTTTTGTCCCCTAGGTCCTTTGCTCTGGCCTC
Source organism: Sphenodon punctatus (assembly GCA_003113815.1). Taxonomy (NCBI): domain Eukaryota; kingdom Metazoa; phylum Chordata; class Lepidosauria; order Sphenodontia; family Sphenodontidae; genus Sphenodon; species Sphenodon punctatus. Next base: position 1,104,060 of record QEPC01013938.1, read on the forward strand.
TAGTCAGCTTCCCTTTCTCCCTTGTCTTGCTCCTAGCCCCTGTTCTTGACTTTGTCTCCTGCTTTCTCCTGGCTGGTCTCAGGCCTGTATCCTGACCCCCTATGGCCCAGACAACCCACATCTGGGGCTCTTGAGAGTGCTGGCTACGTGGCCGGTGGGGGAGAACACTTAACAAATGAGCAGGTGGACCCATCCCCCCTCCCCAAACTGGTGCAGGTTATGGTCTCGTTTGGTAACACCCATGGATCTCGCTTGCCCCAAAATCTGTCGGGGGCAGCAGGGAACAAACCAGGCCCAGGGCTGTTTTCCATTTGGCCCCTTTCCAATTCCTGGATCCAGCCCAGTCTCTCTTCACAATCACTAAATGAGTGAGCTCAGGGAAAGAGGGAAGATGCTGTTAGAATTTCCTTTGAATGTTACAGAAACCTCCCTGGTTCTCCAATGACACCAATCCCAGGGAACTCATAGGGTGAAAACAGACGTAATTCTTAACACCACTTTAACATTTCTTATGCATGTTGCGGGCTGCATAGGGCACCATTACAGCCTTCCTTTGGTCTTATTGTCTCTCTGAGGAAAGGGATGCATTTTTACCTGTGTAGCCCAAAGCTGCAGCAGCATGGCTCTACTATGCATTTCTTCATCCACTCCTAGTTCTTGCAGGTGCTGCCCATATCTATGGATCCAAGAGCTTTTGTTAGCTTTGCCATTAAGTCTTTTCACAGACAGTAGCTCCCAGAGATGCTTCTTGATGTTCATGGCTTTCTTCTTTTCCGCTGTGCATAAACAAAAGCAGAGTTTTCATTACTGTTGTAAAGACTAAAAGGCAGTGGCTGAGTTATTTTAGCAATTCCCGACCAAGAGCATAAGGGACTATGCCCAGAGGTAGCTGAAATGGAAAACTTTCACAACGGTGCCATCTACTGCCCAGAAGCGCTTTTCTGGATTGATTTCTGTTTAAAAGCAGGGCCCTGATCAAGAATGGTTTCGTTTCCAGATCAGTTCCTGGAAAACAACCCTTTCCTGTTTGTTCTCAGCAGCAGTGCCATATTCACCAAAGTGGAGGCCCTATGCAAAATGGTGATGAGGGGGCCTTTCCTAGCACAGTCGTCGATGTTTGAGTCATCCTTGTCAAAATAAAAGTGACACAATAGGATTTCCTTTTGCAGAGGTGCTGCTTCTTCACAGCCAGGCCCAGGCGTGGTGCTACCCCCAGGGGCACTGCCCCTACTGGCCTCCTGTGCCCCCCAAACTGAATTACCTTGTCCCCCCCGGGGTCCTGGTGCGGTGGACACGTTCAGGGCCCGGCGCAACTGTGTCAAGCTGCTCCGGCACTCCGAACTTCCTGGTAGAAGCGTGCTTCAAGACTGCGCATGCGTGTTCCTTTGCTCTGTGCATGTGCGAACTGCAAAGAGCCAATGCCGATGCCTCCCTTGGGCCAGGTCGCGAGGGGGAGGTGGATTCAGCTCACAGTGCAAGCAAAGAGGAGGTGACAGTGGAGAGGGAGACCTGTAAGGGTCAAAAGTTGGCAGAACGTGCTTTGGGCAGCTAGTAAGTGCCGTCCACCGCATGCGCATAGCAAAGAGCAATGCATTTGCCAGGATTGCTTGGGGCAGTATTTTATGGAGCTCTATGGAGAGGCAGCCGGCAGCAACAGTAACGTTATATGGGCAGTAGTCCTTGGTGCCCTGTGGACAGGAGGGAGGAATGGATGTGTGTGTGTGTGTGTGTGTGTGTGTGTGAGAGAGAGAGAGAGACTGTTGTGACGTGTGTGTGTGTGTGCTATTGGCCGGTGGAACAGCAACTGGGGGGGGGGGATGGAGAGTGCTTTGTGTGTTTTTTTGTGTATGTTTTGTGTCTCCCTCAGCGTGGGCTTTTTCTCTCACGTGATGTGAGGGTGGGTGCTGCCTGCTGCTCCAGAGACCAGAGCATATATAAAGGTGACTCCACAGATGCCCAATTTTATCTGTCTTTCAGTTGAGAGAGAGTTTGCAGTTGGCCAGCCAGCTGGTGGTCAGACTGAATCTTTTTCATTCAAATTATGGATCACTCTTAGGTTATTATTATTATTATTATTATTAACAAACATTTATATAGCGCCAGCAGTGTACCTGGCACTTTACAAAGTAATAAAATAGACAGGGTCCCTGCCCCTAGGGCTTACAATCTGAGAGACAGGAGCTGGGGGAGAGACTTAGGAAGGGGAACAGAGGGAGAGACAACGGGTCTAACATTCATGAAGATGCGAGGTCTCAAGTGCACGTACTTGGCTTGGTTACGATGAGAATGACAGCAGGCAGGTCCACATTGCAAGGATAAGGGTAAACCGATCGTAGGTATAGGAATAGTGGCTCAGCAGGATAAAGAGTCAGACAGAGCAGAGCAAAAGAGGTGAGTTTTAAGGAGAGATTTGAAGGTATGAAGGGAGGTTATATTTACTTATATATAATATTTTATTAATAATAATCATCTCAAGGAAACAAGTTAGGTAGTGCCATACTGAGTCAGACAAAGGGTCCATCATCAAGTCCAGCATCCTGGGCTTGATGATGAGGTCCCAGGAGAGCTTGGCCCAGAGGCAGAAGCTGCAGGGAGGATAGCCACCTACACCTGTGTGTTTCCCTGTCTCCTCCCCCAGGTAAGCTGCTTATAGCAGAGGGCTGCACTCAGGGCGGTGGCCGAAGGGCACTGCCAAAGGGCGAAGCAGCCGTTGGCGGAGCCGTTAGCGGAGCCAAGGAGGCAGAGGCGGCCCACTCTGCATGAGAGCCGAGGGTGAATGCTGTGAAGTCCGAGGGTTGTGGGAGTGCGGGGATACCAGCTGGGAGAGACTTGATGGCGGCGGCACCATGGACCCTTCCCACCTTCCGGGATAAAGACTGCAGAAGGCCTGGTCAGTTTTCAACTACCTGCCATTTGTGGAGGCGGCGACGGCGGCCGCAGAGCGGGTTCCGGGGGGGGGCAGGTTCGAGGAAGACACTTGGGGGAGAAACAAGACTGGTACGTGGCTGTGGCCGCTTACTCTCCTCCCTCTATTTTGTACATGCCCCAGCCGGCTTCAAAAACAACACGCCGTCGGCTGCGGGGCCGTTGTCCGCGAGCCAAAGGGCCGCAGCCAAAGGGTGCGGCCCTTTGGGGCCAGTTGGGGGCCGAGGGGCCTGTTGGTGTGGTTAGGTGGGAGGGAGTGGTTGGGGTATGGGGAATTGTACAATTATTAATGTTGAATATTTAATATTGTTCAGGGGTTTGCTCGGGCCGTTGTGGGCTTTCTGTAGGGGTATATTGTGGAGGGATGGGTATTGTATTGAAGAGGAAGTGGAAATGGCTTTCTCCTCCCAGTGAGAGAGGGGTGGAGTCAGCAGTATACCCTGGTGGGAGCAGGGTATGGTAGTGGGGGTGAGGGGACCATTGACCTGTTGTGTAGGCGTGGTCATAGGAGGTATTAGTTGGGGGTTTTGTTGACATGTATGATATGTATGATGATGATATTGTCTGCTGGGTCCCCTGCGTGGGAGTGAACCCTAGCAATGTATATTTATAATGTTGTACGCTGCCTCGAGTCTTCGGAGAGAGGCGGGATATAAATTAAAATGCGATGCGATCCTGTCCTTCAGTGGGGAGGAGATGCTGCTGAGCTCAGACTGCCCTGTATGGGCTCAGGCCTGCTAGTTGAGTACATTGGGGACCCAGCCGGGGCTTGGCCTTGGCTTTTTTGGGGGGCCCCCGGGGCTGGGGGACTTGTCTTGGGAGGAGGGGGGAGTAGTAGCCAGGAGGGGGGAGGTTATAATAAATTGTGATTATTATGGGATGATATCACATATGGTTATTACATACAGATTGGTTCTGCCCTTTTTGTACATTTTTTTAGTATTTTTAAGATATTTTAAATTAATTTTTAATTTGTGAGCAACAGTATGTTTTAATTATGAATTGTAATTGTTGACTGTGTGTGTTGTGCCCCGAGCTGCTCTGTGAGCAGGAGGGTGCGGGATAAAATTGAAATAAATAAATAAATATGATTGTGCTGCCAGCTGCCTCAAGACATTAATTCTTAATTGAGTAAAGTTGAACTTGCTGCTGTGTGGTGTACTCTAACTTGAAGGAATAGACTTAAAAACCACAACTACTACTGATACTAGTAGTAGCAGAAGTAGCTTTTCAGCCATTTCCATTAGGTAATGCAATAGTGGTTTCCAAGTGCTAAAAATATCCTATGTTCACACTAGTAGTAGTATCTCTGCACTGCAATAACCTTTAATAAAGTAAAGGCTATTGTTGCAGAGATAGATACTACTACTAGTGTGAACAACTTGGGTTTTTCTTTCTCACTTGGAAACCACTACTGCATTTTCCTAATTAAGATTGATGTGCCTTGTGTCTAAGAGTTAGTTGAAGCCAAATATTCAGCTGCTGACCTAGAATATCAAGTAGATGTTCTGAGGTGATCAGCTGAATATTTGGCCTCTAGCTTGGTATGATCTGTGCTAGTTGCAACGCATGCTGCAAGGGATGTACTGCTGGTTTCCCTCCTCTGCTCTCCCAAGCCCAAAGCATGTGCAAAAAAGACAGTGGCCATTTTGTGGAGCTGGAGCCCCCACAAAATGGTTTGTTGAAGTCAGTGGTGTTCTCTTTCTTTGCTGTTTTCCAGTCTAATCTGTCTGCCGTCTCTGTGTTCAGTGGGGGGATCTAGGGGCTTTGATGGAAAAGGTTTCCAATCTTTGCTGCAATATTTTCTGCATTTGAAAATGGCCCTGGCCTGACCTTTTGAAGTCTGGGCATGGGATGTTGTAGGTTGTCTATGAGAAGGCCATGCCACAGGTTGGTTCACTAATTAGTAGTTCTTACAGGAAGGTTCGTTGTAGCAACTCAGACACCTTTTACATTGCAACAAAACTGTGTGTAGCATGTTTTCTGTTTTGGGACAAGTGGAACTCCATCTTGTTGTTTTCGTGATGTGCAGTGCTAAGAACTTCACATAATACTGTTGGGTCAACTGCCTAAGATCTGATTTCTGGTTTGTTTTGCTTGCTCTGTGCTTGCATGATGCAGTGCTGCTACCCTTCTCCTCCCAAGCATGAAGAGAGGCCATTTTGTGAATTTGTGGGTCCACTGGTAATGACTACTCTTGTTTAAAATGGTTCCTTTGCTATTTCACTGCTGTCCTCTGCTGGAAAGTAGTTTCTTGCCTCTCTGCTTGTGACTGTGCTTTTGACAATCTTGCTTGCCGGTTTTGTGGAGAAACAGAATTCATAGTTTGAATTTGGTTTATTCAGCCTCATGTGTTTGGTTGCTATACAGGCCTGCAACTGGCCAGATGTTTTAAAAAGGGCCTGTTTGCTTGGAGAGGCGTTTGGCTGTCGGGGATAAGGTGTAGCTACTAGGGATGATGGTCTGGATGGAAGACTACAGGTGGCCAAGGATGCCATGAAAATTGAGGATTCAAGGGTTCAGGATAAAGGTAGGTGATGGCAACCTGATCTATTTTTTTTTAACCTACTATGGTTAATTTGGACCCGGTGGGAAAGAGAGTGGACGGGACCCCAGTAAGAGGGCTCTCTATCCCCCGGTGGCAGTGCTTCACACAGCAGCATTCCCAGCGTTAATGTAATGTCCATCCAATGTTAACCCTGGGAACTCCTTGCTGCTGGGTTATGCCACGCCACTGGCCTACCATTGCCCTGGCTCTGCCTACCATTGCCCTGGCAGGTTCAACCCGCCCACTGCCCCACCAGCCTCCAAAGCCACCAGCCACCACTGGCCAGGCCATCATAAGGCTTTGGCGTTGTGCCGAGCTGACCTACCTGGACCAGTGACTCTGACTCCGTGTTGGCCCCAGAAGGCTGCGGCCTAGCACCTCCCCGCCCTCCACCCCATCATATCCCCACAGGAACTTCATCTCTGTCTGCAATGGACCTGCCCTGAGGAGGGGAAAACACTATGCTTAGGCATTGGCCTCACCCCTCTGAATGCCACTATGGGCTACTCCTGACTCCCACCAGCCCTGAAGGGAGCATCTGTGCCTTGTCTGAATTCCATCTCCTCTGCAACACCTGGGGCCCTGTGCGGTCATGCAGGTTGCACGTCCCTAGATCCGCCCTTGCTCAATAGCCCTAAACGACAAGAGGTTTTCAATAGCTGCTGGCAGGGTGGCCAGAAAGAGGACATTTATGAGAAATACAGGTTGCAGGACTGGATTGGAGACAATGCAGCCCTGCAACCTGTATTTCTCATAGGTGTCCTCTAAAATTTATATATCTGGCCGCCCTAGCTGCTGGGCTTAGGAAAGGTGGGGAGAGGGGAGATTAAAAGCAAATCCAGGTGTGGAAACATTACAAGATTCCCTGGGGATGAGAGGTGTTAACAGCTGAGAAGGGGGGAAGAGAAAAAAAAAAGCTATCCCCACAGCCCTCCCCCTGCCAAACAATGCCTGTACTTTGAAAATGAAATGTGCTAGTTAATTTGGTAACTACAACTCAGCCACTTGTGTAAACAAAGCCAATCATGTTTAAAATGGGTTTGTTGGCTTGAATCTAGGGTTGAAAACCAGCTGAGGCATACACCTAAATAGCCCTTCCTTGGGTGCTGAATCCCACTGTCCCTCTTTCAGGAAAGAGAGAGACAAAAAGACCCGTAGTCAAGCCTCAGACACCTCTTTCCAGGTTGCCTCCCAGGAAAAGCAATGGAGAGGACAATGGAATGACAAAAAACTAAGTGGAATGAGAAGCAGTAGAGCCTCTGCCCCTCTTTATACACTTGGAATGATGGGAGGGGTGTGTGCAAGTGTGTGAGGGGGCGGAGCATATTTACTGAGGGGCAGAACCTATTAACAGAACGGGCGGGAGTTGTCCCTCTTTGGCCACTAAAAATGTTAGCAGATATGGCTAGCATACAGCTTACTTGCCTGTCTAGACAGATCCTCATCCCACACTATGGCCCTTTTCAAATGGGCTGTGGGGAGGGGAGGGAGGGACGGGACGGGAGTGCTCCATGTGTGGGAGATGGGTGCAGGTGGGTGTAGTGCAGAAGCGCACATGCACCCCCACCCATCCCCCGCAGCATTCCCACGGGCACCTCCACGCAGCAAAACTGCGTGGAGATGGGTGGGGGCATCTTGTGTGAAAAGGGCCTATAATGCTGCCACTTGGCTGAGTTGGACATTCACTTTCCCAGCAAGGAACTTAGGTAACTGGGCTCCATGAAAGTCAGCAGGGGAGGTGTAGCCTGCACTCCCATTTCAGGGCTGGGACGCAAAGCTATACCACAGTGCCCTCTAGGCACCTCTCCAGTCATGGCAGGATATGCTATGTGGGTCATAAACATGGCAGCACAAACCTAGCTTGGCATGCCAATAAAATATCCATGAATTAAACCAGACCCCCTCATCCTGGCTCACCGCTGTCACCAGTCTGTCTCCACACCAGCCCATGCAGGCCAAGCTACAGACTGCTATGGGTGGCACTCAAGACATGCCCAGAAGACTGCATTGGCCTGTTCACCAGTTGACACGCCTGTAATGCAAAGCCCCACCGCCTACAATATCACACAAGGCAGCGGGTTCTAACAGACATTTTAATTTTCCCTGTAGCTGGCAGTAGACCCATGCTGGCAAATGCCTGTTGAACAGATGTAGATGCTATTGGGTAGCTGCTTGAACTTACAGTGGCTACCCAATAGCCGATACAATGGGTACTTTCACACAGACACAGGGGTGCTCAACCCCAGAGCAAGTCCGGGGGTGCACCCCCACGTCTACCCACTTGCAGCCACACCTGGGTCCATGACGGCTGCCAGGGCCCATGGTCCGTCTGCATGGCACCCTCTCCCACACCATAGCGTTGCGGGCAATGCTATGGCATTGCTGGGGCAACCTCCAGCCAAGGAGCAGCGGGGCTGCAGCACCGAGCAGACCGACAGCAGCCCCACCTCTGCCACCCCGGTGCCCCAGGGATGGGTTGCCCGCTCTCCTGGCTGTGCTCCGGAATGGTCCAGAGCACCATTGGTGGGGCAGCCCTGCAGCAGCGATGGCCTTCCCCATCTCTGCTCCACCTCCACATCTGGCGGGCCACCTTTAAACGGATGGCCTGCCGAGGGGCGAGATGGGGCAGAGGCGTGGCAGCTGTCTGTGTGAAGACACCCCTTGGAAGGGGATTACCAAGAGCAGTGGTGGATTCCTGGAAATCTCATGCTGCTGTTGCCACTGATGCTGCTCCTGCTGCTCCCAATGTCCCACTACCACTGCTCCCAGGGCCTTACTACCATTGCTCTTCCAGGGTACCCGCGGCTCCTGGTAAGCCCCTGCTTCACTCCACCAGGCTCCGGCTTCACTTCAGCTGGGGTTACTGAGAGCCCACATTATTCTAGCTACATGCAAGGGCTTGCTTCACACAGTGGGCCTGCAACACTTAGCAAGCCTGTAGCAGCCAGACACACAGCAGGCCTGGTCCTATGCACATAAGAAAAAGATGCATGTTTGTGAACTAAGTAGGCAGCTAGCATAATGTCCGATAACACCCAGGGAGACAAGTATCCGGGGTACCAAGGCCCTAACCCATTCAGGGCTTTATATGTTAAAAGCAACACTTTTACATTACACTGGAAATGAGCACCATCAGGAAATGCAGGCAAACTACAAATGAGCAGCTGCATTCAGCACCACCTGAAGTGTCCAGGAGGTGGATGCATAAAGCAGATTATTATAGTTTTGTTTGTGCATGCAATTACAGTGGCTGGATCTGCAACTGCGGGTGTTTTCAGATGGACAACGCCTCTGCTCTGCCTCACCCCCTGGGTGGCCTGTCTGTCTAAAGCCTGCAGGCCATCAGATATGCAGGTGGAGAAGAGGCAGAGTAGGCTGTCTGCCCTGCTCCAGCCTGAACATCCAGAGCACCACCAGTGGAGCGGGCTTCCCAAGCCTGGGGCGCTGGCCCAAGGCAGAGCTGCTGTCTGTGTGGCGGATGGATGCTGCAGCTCTGCTCTTGGCTGACGGTTGCCCCAGGCAACACCATAGAGTTGTAGGTGGCAGCCTAGAGCGTTGGGCGATCCGCTCGCAACTCAATGGTGTGGGGGAGGGGGCGCTATGTGGGTGGACCGTGGGCTGTGGCAGCTGCTGGGTCTGTTTAAACCCGACCCAGGTGGGGCTGCAAGCTGGCAGATGTAGGGGTGCACCCCCAGAGGAGGTCTGGGGGTGACCAGCCCTGCGTCCATCTGAAAACACCCTGCACATCAAATGGGCTGATCTGGTGCTACCTGAGAGAGCTTGCAAGTGGTTAGGCAGATATTTGCAATCCCCTATGCCAGCCCACTGCCCTGAGAGGTACTGACCTTGGAGATGGGTGGCATTCAGTTGGTGATTATGGGATAGGCTACAAACTTGCTGTTTTTTCTTATACCCCTGTGATACCACTAACCTGCAGTTAACAGGGAGCGGGCAGCTTTCATCAAAAGCCGGTCTAATTTATAAAATTCATTGTAGACTTCAGAAGAATGGGCCAAGTCTTTAGCTTGACCAGAGGGATCATCGTAAGCCTCTGCTTCGTTGCCATAGAGCGTCAAGTATCCAGCTCTGCCAGTGGATGGATAAAAGAAAACAAGATGTTAAAAATAAAGCATTATTGTTGTTTTAGGATACAATCTGGCTAGATTGAAACCCATGGTAATTTAGAGGCGACAAAGTAGTTCATATGATCTCTTTTATTGGGCTAATATCTGTCGATGACAGTATGCAATTTTTGGGGCCACCCAGAGCCCTTCTTCAGGTAGGTGAAATACATGTCTGAAGGAACGCTCTGGGTGGTCCAAAAGCTTGCATACTCTCAACACTGGTTGGTTCAATAAAAGGGATCGTCTGAACTACTTTGCCTTCATCTCTTACACTGGGGACCAACGCAACAAACACAGTCCCTCTAAAAATCGGAATTTTGCCATGGACTACAATAGTCAGAATTGAACGTTTAACCTCAATGTAATATACAGTAAAAGATGGCCAGTAATATATAGTAAAACCTATATACATGATATAGATAATACCTACATCGGAATCCAGAAGCTACGGCATGAATGCTGTTCTGATGTTTTAATTTGCAAACGTTTTGCTTTGCTTTTTGTGGAGATATTTGTAGCCTACATTATCCAGATGCTGACTGCATCCCATTAGCAAATACAGGCAGGTAGATATCAGGCCTGACCCTGGATTTTACGTACGTGAGTGGAAATGCATCTGCTTTTTATTTCAATGGAAATCATCAATTTTAAACAACTGCATATTCTCCTGAACCATCTGCAATCCAAGCACAGAAGTACTGTGATTTTCTGAGTATTACTGAAAGGCTTTATACCACACCAATGCCATTGGCATTCCCTCTAACAGAAGAGAAGGGTAGTTATCAATGCCTGTACTCAGGCTGCTTTTAGATGAGCGGTGCGATAGCAAGGTATTTAATTTGCGGCCGTAAAGGATTGCGCGAGTGGCAATAAGGCGCGTATTGTCTCATCTAAGCCACGCCCTCCCCCCCCGCTCTTTTACCAGGTGTGTGGTTTTCCTGAGCAAGCGCGTGCCGCTCATCTACAAGCGTCAGCTCCAGAATGCATCCTATGGTACCCAGGAGTTTTTACTGGATATTAAGTTTTCAAACTCAACACAAACTAGACTGATTAAAAAATATATTTAAGAGCAGATATATTTAACTGCATTTTCCCCATTGGTGGGGAAGAGAACACAAAAGTATCACTCTCAAACCCCACGCATGGTGGAAAAAGCACATGAGCATCTCATGCGCACCAGTGCAGGTGGGTCTCTGACCCGCACGCAAGCTACATAGTAAGTAAATGTATTAAGGCACTAGCTTTTGCCACGGCCAACAGCCAGACAAAACTGAGTAAAACAAAACAAACCGAATAGCAATCAAGTGCATAAATAAGCAATATTAAAAAGGGCAGTTTATGGATTGCCCAAATAACATATATATACACAACTTTACAATAAAATAAAACAACAAATCAGACGCTTCCTATATTATTGACATACCCATGTCAACTTTTATACGCAAGATACATCCATGTAAGCCGCGCACACAGGGATTTGGGATTGAGTCCAATGGAATGAAGTCGTGACTACACTTAAACAAATACCAGAACATCCAAAGAACTAGTATCTCTATAACAACAACACTTTTCATAGCACTTTAAGCTTCTTACAGCACTTTCTGGGTCTGAATCTTCTGCCCACTTGACAACTCTATAACTACAATGGCTCGACTAGTTTTCTTCCTTATTTAAACTTATTGTAAGTGCAAGTCAAACCAGGTCCTGTCTTTTAAATGCAAGGGAGGGGAATCTTAAATGCAGAGGCCAAATGCAGCCAGCAAATAGTTTTTATTTGTTCCCTTTCCAGTTCCTGGATCTGGTCCCATCCCCAAACACTGAAAGGCTGAGCTCAGGGAAAGGGAGTGGAGATGAGGGCATGTATATAACCCATGGGGACAGGTCCATGGCACAGAGTCATGATGGGTAAAAACAGATGTGCAGGTGGCATGGCAGCACTCCGACCCAGCCCGGGGTGGGAATCGGTGGCGGTCACTCTCTGAGTCGGTGGGAAGCCCTGAACGAACGTGCCTGCTGTTGGGAGAGTCGTCCTACTGTGTGCACAACCCGGGGGGGGGGGCGCAACAGACATGTGAGCGGCCAGTCCTGCCCCACTCCCAGTGCCCCGCCCCCAGCCATGACAGGCAGCCTGGCAGGGCCGAACAGATGCGTTGGCCTGCTTTGGCTTGCTTGGGCGGCTCTTGGCCTGGAATGGGTGCACAGGATCTTCAGGAGGACTCATTCTCTACCCACCCCGGGGCCATCCCAGGCCAACAGCTGACGGCGCGGGCCACGTGTGTGGTGAGTCCTGGGCAACAGTGGGCCCACATCACCTCTGTTTTTGAACCTTCCTCTTCCTGAGTGAGCACCTTAAGCAACTCTGTCCCTATGGCCCTCGGAAAGCATCCTAATTTTCAAAGTGGCCCCTGGGAAGGAGACGGTTCCCCACCCATTCAAAGCACAATGCAAATGTCAGCTGGTTAACAATGCATCACAATTTTAAAATCCCTGCGACACTGGCATTCACCTTCTAATCCTGCTGGAAGCAGCTTCTTAAAGCAGCACTCACCTGAGCATGGCACTGTAGGAGAGATGGAATAACCCTTCCTCTTTCCACTGCTTACTCTGTCTGCTTGGATCAGAAAGCAGAATGGTCTGCAGGTTGAGAAACCAGGCCTTTGTGAGGGAGGTGAGATTTTTGCTTTGTAGAGTCCTGTAGAAGCAGAGGAAATTTTGTGATGACCCTCCCAGCATAACGCTTAGTATTCCATAACCGCTGTTTAGTAAAGGCCAAGCCGTAACTATTCATCACTAAGACATCTGAGCTCTATGCATTTAAGTTGGTCACACTTCTCCCACTCATCCACCAAGCAGCCTGCAAGGCTACTGCCATCGCAGCCTTTGGGATGCTGTAGCTTCGAAGTCCTGAAGCAGGGGGTCTGTTTTGGCCCATTATGGAGACTGACAGGATAGTCCTCCATCATTAAAGTGAACGGGAATTTTGCCATTGACTTTAATGGTGGAGAACCATGCTCCAAGATCAGTTGAAATGTTCAGAGCTAGCCTGGAGGCGAAGTAGCACAGAGCTGGGGGTGGGGGTGGATTTTTGCTTATGGCCCCATTTTTGAGGCTGTGAACCAATTAATTCTGAACAAAGGGAGGCCACCACTGCCGAGTTGTATGCACGATTCATACCCCCAAGTGCACTCCTCCTCAGTACTGGCAAAGTGAGCACTGCGAAAGCACTAGCAGGCCCTCAAGCATCCCCTGGTTGCCTTCAGGAGCATGCTGGCAATGTAAGATCTAGTTATCTGGCCAGGCTTTTAGCAGGCAGGGATAGGGATTCGGGAGTGATTTTAATGGAACTGTATTTTTATTGGTCTTTTTGTGTGTGTGCATATTTGATGTCCATTTATATCTCCACATATTTCATGTTATGAGCCACCCTGACCCTTCAGGGAAGAGTGGGATAAAAATCAAATATAAATAAATAAATAAAATGGCCATAGAGGGCATGTGTAGAAGAGGCTTGCGGAAGCTGAGCCTCCTTTACCCAATCATCCAAGCAGAGTATGGTGCGGGGCCTGGCACGGGGGCTGCCCACAGAAGCCTCAGACGGTCACTCCAGGGAGTCCCCTCCCCCTCCGGGGGCAGGAAGGGAGGGAGGGCTACCTGCCTGAACACTATGGGCTCTGCCACTGCTCCATGTGGTCAACAACGGCGCCTCGGAGTTCCCTGGGTGTTGGAGCAGGATCTACCAGTCAGAACGGGGCTTCTGGCATTAGTTCTCGCCTTCCCAGAAGCAGACCTTGCAACAGTCACTGTTTAGGAGGGACTAATGAATACCTCCAAATGTTGGGAGGTATGCAGAAGGCAAATCACAGAGAAAGGGCAGTTTGCTCTTCCAATTCTCCTGCCATCTATCAGAGATTCTCTTATGGGACTGTCCATAAAACATGTCACATGTCCAAAAAAAAAAAAAAGCAAATGGGGGGGTAGCAAAAAAGAGGTTTTGCTGCCCTGCCCCTATCTCCGCTCTGGCTGATCTGAGGGACTTTCCAAAATGGTGGAGAGCAAGGTGTACATATAAGTGTGTAGTGGGGGGGACCCTCAAATACCAGAGACAAGAGGAAGAGAGGGTGCAGTCTGAAAGTGGTTTTAGATGAGGTGGGTGGGCCCGTGATCAGTGCCGGGGGAGAGCGTGTGGGCGCTGTGTGCAGGGGAAGGCATCACACGAGCGCTCTGACGTATAGTCACCCACGCACTGTCCACTCCATCCGTGCACAGGGCACTCCAGCTTTTTGCCAAAAGCCCCATGCGTGAGGTGTGGTGGTGGGGGTGGTGATGCGTGGAGGATAGGTGGGTGCAGGAGCACTCACCTCCTCCACCCCCATGACATTCAGACAAGATGGGCCCCAAGCAGGGACAGGTGTTCCTTACATGAAGCTGTCTCATTTAAAAACACCCTAAAAAGTTTCAGAACCACGGGATTATTAGGCGCTGTGTGGTGCTATGACACTGAACTTGGCCTTTCAGATGAGCAGCCTCATTAACAACATTAGAAGCCCTGCTCTTTTGGTGCTGCTCAATTGGTTTCCAAGGGACTGATTATGTCCCGTTTTCCTTGGCATGCCACGTCCGCCTGGGATTTCTGAAAGCAAGACTTTCGCGAGGGATTCACCCAGCACTGTACCCACACCAGAGGCAATCCTCTGGGGTGCAGCTCTGCTGATTTACACTACCTGATTCAATTCCACTTGCTGCTCATTTCAATTTACCCCCAAAACATGAACAAGTGACTCATGATCCCTTTAAATCTAGCAATGGCAATAACAGCATTAACCATCCACAACGGGAGTGCATACACCAGCGCCTCTCAGTCAACACACGATGTCAGGGCACACAGTGGATAATTTGAAAGCAGCCTTATTTTATCCATTCCCATTTCCTCATAATTTATAGGATATAAAGCTACCCCCTCCTGACAATTGTATCCCAACGGAATTTTAAAGCTATAGATTAGCGTGTGATACTTGACTACAGATCCATTTACATCAGGGTTTACCAGAACATAAAAGTTTTGCTGATCACAAAAATCAGATGAAGAATTGCACCTTCCAGCTATGTTCAGCCATTCAAGGCCCTGCGTGATGTTACCATTGGCAAAAGCAGACCTGTTTCCAAAAGTTCAAACCGCAGTCTCTCCCTTTTTTATAGTGCCATTTGAGCATAAACATGCTCTTTCACCATTCCAGTCCCACTTCCCGTGCTGTGCTGAACAGGCAGACTCCAGGTTTCCCTTTATTTACAAATGGAAGCTATGTGGCCGGCATATTTATCTTCTGCAAGGTTGCTCCCCCTCCTTTTATATGAAGGTTTTAAACAAGGCTCTCTGCTAGAACACAGAACTTAAAAATAGATCCTGGGGGCTGGGGGGGAAGGCCCTAGAGCAGAGCTGCACAACATATGACCCAAGGGCCACATGCGGCCCGCAACAACCTTTCCTGCAGCCCAACTCACCCTGGCCACAAAGATCTTCCCTGATGCCCACCATGCCTCCTCCTGCTCTGGCAATCACCTTTCCTCCAGCACTCACACTGGTGCGAAACCCTCCTTTCTCTGGGCAACAAGCCTATTAAAGCCGCTAGACGGATCCCTCCTTCCTCCTCCCTGGCTCCAGCTTCCTGCTGCCGCCGATATCTCCACCCGAGCCCCTCACTGCCGCTTCTGCCACACAGATCCCAACTCCTTGCTGCCGGGGGTGGGATTATGTAAATTGAAGGTGGGGTTATGCAAATTGGAGGCAGGGCCACATCCGGCCCAGGGTTGAGTCCAAACCAGATTTTCTGGCCCTCAGCACCAATCAAGCTGAGCACACTTGCCCTAGAGTGACGACAGTCACAGATCTGGGGTTCTTACTGAAGGTGGCTTTCCAAGAACTGGAGTTACTCTGGGATGGGGGACAAATTGGGACAGGAGGAGGAACAAAGATTTTGCCTGAGGTTGTCTTGGTTACATGAATCCTAATATCCTGAGCAGAGTTGAAATGGGGTGCTCGTTTGCTACTTGTGGGTAATACCTGCAATTTAGAATACCATGGCAAGTACCCGATGGGCTACCAGAGTACCAATCGGACACCTGATTACCCAAAAATACAGGGTATTTCTGTTATTGTTTTACAAATCAGTAAAGTGGTAAGTTGGTAAAGAAGTCAAGACTGGAAATTGGAAAATTGGTCCCAGAAGTTGGAAAATCTGGGAGAAAAATGGTATTTTGGTCCATCAAGTAGCCCATCGGGCACTAATCAGGTACCAATTAGTATCCAACATTACCAGGCTGAGGACTGCAATTTAGACAGGTTTACCTGTTTTTGTGGATATTCATTTCAGCTGTAATCTTGAGCAAGGTACCACAGGAAGAGTTGAGACATTGTGGGCATTAACAAACATGATGGTGGCGCCATCACGACCTGGGAAGCTGCCGCCGACACAATCTATTCTAGACCAGGTTGGGCTGTTCAAAAAACCTATGCTGGCAGCCGGGCCACTGGGGAGCCGCACGAATGTGCGGCCACTCCTTTCCTGCCACTCCTCTCCCCCCACCCCAGCCAGCCATGGCAGACCCAGGCCAGGTCATGGCAGGCTAAAACAAACGTGACAGCCTGCTGTGACCAGTTTGGCCTGATTCGAGAGACCTTAGCTCAGGCTGTGACCCCGGAGGTCTCCAGTACCACAGCCCGGACTAGCTGCCGACACAGCCTGGGGCAATCCTGGGCCAACATTTAGTAGCATCTGTACAAACGTGCCGGTGAAGTCTGGGCCAAAGCATAACTGTGCGGGCCAAAGTGGTCCACCGTCACATTTGTTAACACCCAGAGTTGAAGGGTGTACTTTGCTGCTACATCGAGCAGGAATGGCTACCCCATCCGAATAGCATATAGCTCGCTTGCGCTCTTTCAAGACAAGAGGCCTGAGTCAGCATGCTATGACTAGAAGCCAAACCATAGGAGGAAAGGCATCAGATATATTTAACCTAGAGAAAAGAAAGTGGAGGGCAGGGGGTGGAGGGAGAAGGCAGGGGGTTTTCAAATATCTACAAGGGTGCCACACAAAAAAGATGCCAGTGCCCTACCCACTGGGCTGCCTTAGGGCCAACTTGAAATTTCAGCCCAGATTCCGTTGTTAATGGATCCGACTGTTTCGACCAATTGGATGAAATGCAGACCGGAATCCGTGTTTTGCCAGAACGATCAGAATGATTTTGCTGCATATGCCAGGTGGCAACAACTGTACTGCACATACACGAAATGGCGGCGCAGCGGAGGCTGCCGCCAAATTGCGTATGCACAGTGTAGACTGCTGCCATTGTGTGCATGCGAAGTATGAGGCGATACCATTCTGCCTCATTACGGGCTGCCCTTGATGACTGTTTGGAAGCTGCAGCTGATGCAGAATGCGGCGGCTCGACTCCTTTCAGGGACGAGTTGCCGGGAGCACATTACACCGGTGCTCCAAAGTCTGCACTGGCTGCCTATAAGCTTTCCAGGCACAATTCAAGTTGCTGGTTTTGACCTTTAAAGCCCTAAATGGTCTGGGCTCCACATATCTGAGAGACCGCCTGTCCTACCATATTCCATCACGGTCCCTACAATTTGGTGGGAATGCCCTCTTGCATTCGTAGGTCAGGGGTGCGCAGGAGGACATCCTTGGTTGCTGCCCCAGTTTTATGGGATTCCTTTCCCCGGGAGGCTTGCTTGAGCCAGAGCCTGAGCATCTTTCGGAGGCACAGTGTAAAACTTGTTTATTTGGAAGAGCATTTGGTGGGAGGGGAAGTGGGTTGGTTGGGTAGGGTTGTGCAGAGGGTGGGAATTTTGAGGGGAGTGAGTGAGTTTTTTTATTGTAAATAAATAAATAAATAATTATTGTAAGCCACCTGAGCCTTTGTGGGAACAGCAGTGTATAAATATGAAAAATAAAATAAAATAAATAAATAAATAAATTCCTTTGGAATTTTGCTTGAAATTCTGCCATGGATAAAAAATGTTGGAAAAATGTACAAAGAGAGTAGGGCTGTTTTGATTCAGCCCTATGCTGCCTCAAGTAGGAGTGCTTGTGTGCTGGACACCAATTATAGTTTAGCCGTGTGGGCTACTCCACTTTCTGTCAAGACAGTGGATGCATTGACACCAATCCTCCTTCGCATCACACTTACACTTTTAGCTTGGCCTTTTCCTCATTAGGGTCATGATCGGGCAGCTTGACATCAAACATTCGATCCATTAAAAGGCGTGCATATTTGTTGAAGTCTAGCTTGCAGCTCGATTCCCAAAGGACTGCATCGTATGAGTGAGGATCCAACAAGAAGGTAATAAACTTCCCAGCAACTCGGACCTTAAAACAGACAAAAGCAGAGAATCATAAAAATACAAGGCGAATGGGGCCCGCTAGTAACTTAAGAGAAATAATAGCATTTAAGCACATAGCAAACAACAAGAGAAACACAGAACCAAAACACGCAGCATTGATGGAGATAAAACCTTCCACTGACCACAGCGATGTCAGCAGAAGAGATGAGATTTGTCAAGAAATGCATAGGATTCTGTCTCTTTATGCTACTCTTCAAAAGTCCAGCACATCTGGGGCCAGAGCTACAACTGGTATCAATCAGTATAGCTTCACTGACTATAATGGACTTTTACCAATTTATCTCAGCAGAGGATGGATACCAGTTATTCTAATTTGCTAAGTTGATTCCATAGTTGATGGACTGAAATGCTTTGTGAACAGGGTTGGCCTTAGAAATGGCGGTACCCAGGGCAAAGACAAAAGGTGAAGCCCCTCAGCTCTGCCCACTTTCTATGGCCCCACCCACTTTTCAATACTCACACTAGTCTCACCTCTCTCATGCACACTTACCTCTCTCACCCACACACTCTTATTGCTCTTACCCACACATGCTCTCACTTCTCTCACACACACATTCATTCTCAATCACATACACACAGAGTCACTCCTCTTTTTCTCTGCCCCCCCCCTGTCACTCTCTCTGTCACACATAGGGCTGATGCGGCAGCAGCTTTTACCGCGCCGCGATTCCGTTCCGCTATTTCGGAATTGCCCGCGCCACACCGCGACATTTCTGCGGATATTCCGCTAATTCCGCCTGAATTCTGCAAATCGCGGAATTGCGGAATAATCGGGGAAAAATCGCGGAAAACCACTATTCCGCGTTTTTTTGGCGCTGGCGGAATTGCGGAAATAGCAAAAATGTCATGTTTCCACGATTCCACTAAGTTGCGGAATTAAATAAGCGGAACCGCGGAACCGCGGAATGAAACCGCGGAATGAAAGCCTCTGCCATGCCATTCCACTAATTGCGGAAACACTGTTTCCGCCGGAAATAGCTACCGCTGCGATATTCCGCTACAGCCCTAGTCTCACACACTCACTTCTCTCTCTCGGTCTCATTCTCTCTTCTCCCCTCTCCTGCCTTCTCTCTGTCTCCTCTCTCTCTCTCTCTCTCTCTTTCCCACTCTGTCACCTCTGTCTCACTCTCTGTCACTCCCCCTTTCTCTCTTCTCCCCTCTTCTGACTACCCCCTTTCTCTCCTTCCATCCATCCGTCCCTCCCCTCCCTCTACTATCTCTCTCACCCTTGCCTCCACTCTGATGACCGTCCTGCAATGCCTAGGGCCCGCTGCACCATCGCATGCATGAGCACACAGGGGCCATGCCACCACCTTTCCTAAATCTGGAATGATGGGACTACATTTCCCACAAAATACACAGTATACCTGCTTTGACTCTGATCCAAATTTTATACAAAATAAATATATACTCCAAACAGAAAGGTCCATACAAAGAAAGCCTGCTTCAGAATATATATCCGTGTGGTTTTTGGGACTACATTTCCCAGCATTCTAGAGTAGGAAACATGGTGCGCCTCCCCCAGGATGTGCATGTATATGGCAGTGCAGCAGTTCCTTTAAACTACAAGCACGGTGGTGGTGTTCCTTCCTTTTGCCAAGGGGACCCAGGGACAAAGGTCTCCAAATGGTGGCAGTGGCGGGCGAGAGGGGGCGGTGGTAGTTCTTCCCCTCCCCACCCAGGCTGCTGCTGAGGGGGGTTGGGGTTGGTGGTGAAGGGCAGCGCAGCGCAACATGCAAGCGCCGGACGGGCTCCCAGAGGCAGTGTGCCGGGCCTCCCCAGGAGTGGGGGTCTGCCCTGTGGTAAGGCTGGCCCTGTTTGTGAATCATTTTCAGCCAGCTGCTCCCACAGAGATACACAGCTGGCTGATTAACATGGTGTTATCCCTGGACAATGTTATTTATGTATCTGGAGTTGGATGCACAAGAAATGAGAAAGTCACCAGAAATTTATTTCATGCAGTGTGAACTCTCCTACCATGTGGCGAATCCATGGGAATCTATAGTAGAGGTTCTCCTGATTTACTATGTGGCAGAAATGCACATGAGTCACAAATAGGCACCAGAATTAATGACATTTGAAATTACCCTTTGGGCACCTTCAGTCACAACAGAAATGGATGTCTGGATGTGTGATGACACCATTGTTTAGCCACGTCTATGTCCCTGTGTTTGATGCATTGCAGTACTTACACAATGAAATCTACCCATGCTTACTTAAACACTGGATGTCAGCAATGACATGCAGCCTGCCACAGTGTCCCCAGATGATATCCCATCATGCCCTGCTCCCCCCTCTCAGTAAAAAGCATGATATCCCATGATGCACTGCTCCCTCCCCTCGTTATACAGTGCTGTCACTTTTAAATCCCAAGGTTCTCCGAGATGGCTCCGCACAGTCTCACAAAGGGATTTTTTGGATCCATGTGAAGGACACATAGAAAGAGCACATTGACAGGAGCCAGGGTGAAATTATGGGGAGTGGGGAACTCTAATGAGTGCACACAGGGACAGAGTCATGCAGAACGAGACCGTGTCAGAGGGGCCTGGCCGTCCCCGCTGGGACTGTGGATGTGGGGAGGAGGCTGACGGTGGGCAGTGCTTCCCAGCTTCTGACTGGGGAGGGGAAGGAAGCAGACAAAAGCAACTTCAGTTTTGCAGAAAGTTGCAAGACAAACTAAAACCACTCTATGTGTTGAACTCTATGATTGTTCACCAGAAGTAATGGCAAGCACACTAACACACCACCTGAAATCGTTAGACACAACGCTGGACACAGGGAGAGGGTAAACACGTTATGTCTGCCCACAATACTTTCTGGCAGCAGATACAGGTTAAATGGGGGGCTATCAGAGTGCCAAAAACATTTAATTGTTTACAGAACACACACAACCCCGTGTTTCGCGCTGTAACCACCTAATCCCTGTTGAGACTAAAAATGTCCTTTGTTACACTGATCTGGCTTTTGTTGAACCTCCATTAATAACTCGGAGAGACAGGAAGGGGACTGTGAGCATACGGAGCTGGGAGGACGGGAGCTGTTGTCGGGTGTGGATAGTGGAGCAGCTGGGCGGCACTCAAGCAGGACCTGAGCACAGAGCCCCGGGCAAGTAAGCAATTTTTCAGCCGTTCCCGTTAAAGCACCGCAAGCCCAAGGCAATGCTGTGGGTGTGCGCCGCGGGTGGCATGCCTAAGGGCTGCGCGCTGGCAGGGCGCTGGGGTGACAAATGCTGAGCTAGCCCACTCTGCCCTTTTTTCTGGAGACAGAACTGGTAGACATGTGGTTCTCGTTGACTTGCTGTACCCCTGCTGATGTAGGATCTTCTCTTGCTCCAGGATCCTTTTGGCAGCAATTCTTGGTCTAGCTAAGGCTAGAGTTGGACTTTTTTGAGTATCTTGCCGGGTTTTTTTGTTAAGTCAAATTGATTGTTAGCTGCTGTTTAGCTTAATGCTATGTTCAATTATTGTGGGAGGGTTGTATCCATTGTGAAATTACTTTAAGGGGGAGGTAAATTTGATTTTTCTTTTTGGATTTGGCATTCTCAATAGAGGGATATACGGCACTGGTTCCTGGGGAGGGTTGGGCTGCATTTTCTGACAATGAGTAGGAAATGTCAGAGGCAAGCCCAGCAGGGAGCACAGCTCCACTCTAAGCAACTTAGATTAGATCCCTACCTACTCGTCCCCCCACCCCCAACAGAGGGTGATTTACCGAAGGCAAGAGAAGCTAGAAGGGAGGAAGATTCTGAGATTTCCCCCAATCCCTCTGGAACCCTGGGTGATTTCAGACGTTACGAGATCACGTTGAACCACACTGAACCACGCTCAACCCCCCCGCGGGGCCAAAGGGCCCTGAACGTCTGAACGGCGCGCGCCAGATGTTCATCACGCTCAATACCCACATGGGGTCAGGTTCAACCACGCTTCCCGGGCTAGCCGGGGGAAGGTCCCGGGAAGCGTGGTCAAACCAACCCCCACAGGGAACCAAGCAAAAGTAACGTCTGGACGCCAATCCCCCAGCGGAACCAAAAAAATGGAGCCCCGGCCGGGGACGAGGCACGCAGCGTCGCTGCCAGGCAACCAGCACCAACACAAACACCGGAGGGAGATTTAAAGCGAGAGCAGCAGCAAGCAAGCGTGGCGGGATGGAGCGAGGAGGGAAGCGGAAGAGAGCGGAGGCACGAACAGCGACAGCGGCGGGACAGGAGGCGGAGGACGTGCAGCCAGGCCCAGCGATGCAGGCGGAGGGGGCACAGGTGCAGGAAGGGGGCACACGGGAGCACCCGACCAGGGAGGCGCCCCGGGAACACCAACCACAGCTGCAGCCGGGTCGCGCCGCCCCGGGGACAGCGGCCGGAACAGGCCCACAGGAGGCACCCAGGAAACGGGTAAGGGCACCCACTGGGAGGGGAACAGGGGGCACAGGGGAACCCCCTGTGGAGGGGGCCGGGGGGACCCCGGGCGGAAGGCAGGGGGGCAGGGGGACCCCGGGCGGAGGGCAGGGGGGCAGGGGGCCCCCGAGAGGGCCCACACCCTCACCCAGCAACCAACCACCCCCCTTCCCCCCCCCAGACACGAAAGTCGGCCCGGGCGGACGAGCCCCAGGAGGAGCCCGGCCCCCGGCCCCCGGAGGCGCACCCCCAGGAGGAGGTGGAGGAGGAGCAGAGGCAGGTGCAGCATGAGCTGCACCGGGAGGAGGAACAGCAGGGGCCCAGCCGGAGGAAGGCCTATCACAGAGGGGGACAGTGGGGCCTCCAGGAGACCCGGGACTTCATACGGATCTGGGGGACCCTCGAGTACCAGGTGGAGCTCGCAATAAACCAGCGCAACGAGCATGTCTACCGGGACATCGTGCGCGACATGGAGGCGGCGGGGCACGAGCGCACTGTCAACCAGTGTCGCTCGAAGGCCAAGGAGCTCAAGAGGGGGTACAAGGCCCTCAAGGACAATAACAGCCGCTCCGGCCACGGGGCCCGCACCGCCCCCTACTACGATGCCCTGGACCGCATCCTTCACATGAAGGGCTCCATCGTTGCCCCACGCCTGGTGGGCAGCGCTGTGGTCCAGGGCAGGGAGCGGGCCGAGGTACCCCCTCCCCTCGCCGCCCGCCCGGTAGACACGAGCTCAGGGGACCCCCACCCCCAGGAGGACCACCCGGGACCCGCAGAAGCCCCAAGGCCCCCCCCCAGCAGCAGCCCGGAGACATCCCAACGCCGGGCCGGCCAGGCGGAGTCGGAGGTCGGCACCTTCACCACCCTCAGCCAGTGGTCCCAGGGGGAGCACTCCCAGGGTGAGGCGCCGGGCTCCGAAGGCTCGGAGACGGACATAGAGGGTAAGCGGGCCCCCAGGGCAGGGGGGGGCAAGACCAGGGGGCCGGTGGCAGGGGCGGGGGTGGGGGCCCTGCTGCAGGGGCCACAACCAGCCCCCTTCACCCGCTCCCCCCTCTCCCGCCCGCAGGACATGGGGAGCCCCAGGACCGGGCCAGCGAGACGGTGCAGGCCCCCGCGGAGGGCACAGGAGAGCAGGTGCCGGACCCAGGTAAGGCGGGAGGGCTGGGATGGCGGGAGGGCCCCCCGGGCGCCAGCCCAGGGGGGCCTCCGGCCTCAGTGGGGGAGGGGGGGCAGGGGGCCCCGGGACCCGACCCCGCTAGGGGACAGGGCCCTGCACTGACCCACCCGCCCATTTCCACAGGGCAGCCCCCGCGCGCGGCGCCTCCGCCGGCCGCGGCCCCAGCCCAGCGGATGCGGGAGTACCGGGCGCGGGTCCGCAGGCGCAGGGAGGAGCAAGCGGAGGACATCGTCCGCAGGGCGGAGGAACAGGGGGAGCGCATGATCGCCTCCGTGGACCGCATGGAGGCGGCCATAGAGCGGTCCATGGAGAAGGCCCTGGAGACAGACCGCCGGCTGGAGGCGGAGGTGCGCCTGGAGCGGAGGCGGGAGCGCCGGGAGCACCAGCGGCAGCAGGGGCTGCTCAGGGGCCTCCGGCAGGACATACAGGGCATGGTGCGGGAGCACAGTGCAAAGATGGACAGGTCCCACGACATTGGGACCTCCCTGCTCCTGCATGCGGGCACCATGTGTGCCTACGTGATGGCCGGCGCACCTCCGGGCGCCCTGCCCGCCCAGGTCCCCATGCCGGGCCCCTCGGCGCCCCCGGGCCCAGCCCTGCCGCCCCTGGCGCCCCCCCGGCCCCAGGGCCCTCGCATGCGCCTCCCAGTGCCCCCGGGCCTCCGGAGGGTCCAGCCCCCCCGGGGCGCGACCGGGGCACCGGGCACAGCTGCCCATCCGCCGCCCGGCCCCCTGCCGGGGCCGGGACCGGCCCAGGACACGGCAGGGGACACGGACAGTGGGGGGGAGGGGAGCTCCCAGAGCTCGGTGGGCCCAAGCGGCCGCACGAGGGGTCGGCCCAGGAAACGCGGGGGGATGGTGGGAAGGGGGGGGAGGGGGAGGGCCACATGAGGGCGGGTGGTGGACGGGGTCACGGGCACGGGGGTGGGGAGGGGGCACAGGGTGATTGTGTGAACTGTGTGGGCAATAAAGTGTTGTAAATAGACAGTTGTCCCCGGCCCGTTTGTGGGGGGGACAGGGCTGTGGGACCGCGTGTACAGGGGCATGGGCACGGAAGGGGGGGTGGGGCCCCCAGGGGCGGGAAGGCCCTCACAGCGGGCCCCCCCGGGCGATGTGGGTTGCAAGGGCGTTCCGGATCCTTTTGGCATACCGGTACTCCCGGGGGTTCCCTGCGTTCACGTACAGGGGAACAGGACCGGGGGGCCGGTGGGGCTCGGGGTACTCCAGGGCCGCCCCCTCGGTCTCGCACACATTGTGCAGAACGCAGCAGGCACCGATCACCAGGGCGGAGGTGGGGACGGTGAAGTCCAGGCGGCCAGCTATACTCCTCCAGCGCTGCTTCAGGGCCCCGAAGGCACGCTCCACCACGGTCCGGCTGGCACACAGGCGGGTATTGTATACCTGCTCCGCAGGGGTGCTCGGGACAGGGTAGACCTTCATCAGCCAGCGGGTCAGGGGGTAGGCGGGGTCCCCCAGGATGCAGGGGGGCATGGGAACCCCCTCGATCCACCTCATGCCCATGTCCGCGAAGTCCCCCCGGTACATGCGGGCATAGAAGGGGGAGATGGTCATGATCCTGGCGTCGTGACTCCGGCCGGAGTTGCCCGTGTAGATGTCTATGAAGCGGGCCCGGTGGTCCACCACCCCCTGCAGGTGCAGGGAGTAGTATCCGTGCCGGTTCACATACTCCAGGGCCTCCCCCGCGGCCGGGCGCAGGATCTCGATGTGTGTGCCGTCCACGGCTCCGATGCAGTTCGGGAAGCCCCCGGCCGCGAAGCCAGCCATCACAGCGCCCTGGTCCAGGAGCTGGATGGTCCTGTCGAGGAGCACGCCCTCCACAGCCTCGCACACATCCCGCACGATGCAGGCGACCGTGCTGAGCCCCACCCCGAAGTGCTGGGACACGGAGCGGCAGGAGTCGGGCGTTGCGAGGGCCCAGACCCCTATGGCCACCCGCTGGACCATGGGGATGGGCTCCCGCATGGAGGTGTGCTGCCGCTCCAGCCAGGGCGTGAGGAGCTCCGCTAGGCGCAGCAGGGTGGCCTTGCCCATCCGGAAGTGGGACCCCCACTCGGCCTCCCCCCAGTGGGCCTGGGCCCGCTCCCACCAGGCCTGGGGCCGCTCCGTGACCCATAGGCTCCGCGCTATGGGCATAGCCAGCAGCGCTGCCCGGCGGAGGGTCTGCGTTGCCCAGCGGAACCGCCTCGCGGCCCCTCGGAGCGCAGCGGGCCGGGTGAGGCTCCGGCAGGCGGCCAGCCACGCCCCCCAGGCCCGGCGCCGAGCCCTGAGCCGGGCACGGACTCTCCTGCGGGCCTGCTGGCCCCGGAGGCGCACGCCAGCCCGCAGGGCCAGGACATAGCGCAGGCGGACGGCCAGGTGCACCCTCTCGGTCAGGAGGCACAGCTGCTCAGTGTGGTCACGGTGCCACTCAGCCGCGAGCGCGAGGAACATCCAGTTCCCACCTGCCCTATCGCGCTCCATGGTGCTGGGGCCCCGGTGGGGGCTGGGAGCGCTTATGGCGGCCCGGTGCTGGTGGCTCCGCCCGGGGGTCGGCCTCGCGGGCCTGCGCGCGCCCTGTGCCGGTGCGTTCCGGCTGCTCCCGCCCCCAGCACCCCGGGCCCCCTCCCCTCGCTGTTTGTAGCGGGATGGCCTTGAAGGTGCGATTAGGCAGACAGAGAGCTCGCTGTTGTTCTCTGCAGCTGTGCCGGGCCCGCACCCCACGCCTCGCTCTGTTGTGCTACAATGTTGCGGTGCGGGCCCGTGTTCCCTGTCCCGGGGGCCGGGCCGAGCCTCTCCCGGCCCTGGGCAGTCTGTGTGCCCTCCGGGCTCCGTGTCCCATTCCCTGTTGTGCTGGACCATGGCTGGCTGCCCATCCATGGGGCTCCCGCTGTCCGGCCCCCAAGGGGCCCCCCATATCTGGGCCTTCCGCGAGACCATGTCTCTGTGCGACCTGTGGCACACCCCTGCCGTGCAGCTGCTCCTGGCCGGGCCGGGGAGCCGTGCAGGTGCCTACGAGAGCCTGAGCTCCGGGCTCCGTTACTTTGGCCATGTGGTGAGCGCCCGTGATTGCCGGCTGCATGCGGAGGCCCTGGGGCTGGCTCGTTTCCCCGAGGGGCGCATCCCGGAGGTGCTGTGCGCCCATGTGCCCTGGAGCGCCTCGGAGACCGTGTCAGCGCTGGTGGTGTGTGGTCTGGGCGCCTACTCGGAGTGCCTGGCCGAGGGTGGCCCTGCCTTGGCCGTGAGCTACTTCTCCTGTGTTCACGGGGCCCGTGGGTACCAGCGCACCCGTGGGGCGGCGTTCCAGCGGCTTCTGGAGCTGGGGCATCTTCCGTGGCCCCCTTCTGCTGCCTGCTGTGTGCCGGAGCCCTCCGCGGTGGAGATGTCATCCCTGTTGGCGGTGTGGGCGCGTGTGGATGTGCAGCTGGCCCTCACCATGCCCGATCCCTTCGAGGCCTACTACCTGATCGCCCACTACATGTCCTTGCAGGGGTACCGCCGGGGCATGCTGCACTGGCCCCACCTGGTCCACCGGGCGGGCCACCCGGGCCCTGGGGCCAGCGGGGCCCCCGGCAGCGGCCCGTGAGCCCCGCGTCGCTGGCCTGCCCCCCCCGGCGTGGTGCCCCCGTGTGGGCTCCCGCCCCGGCCCGGGGGGGGGCCCTGGTCCCCGCTGGCCGCTCCCGACCTGCGGACCCCACCTCGGTGAGCTCCCGCCCGCCTCGCTGCTTGCTGCTGCCCCTGGCCGTGGTCCTGGGCCCCCTCCATCCCCGTGACTCCGTGGGTGCTGCCTGAGCGTCGCTGGTGCTGCGGAGGAGCACCGCTGGACCCGGCTGCCCTGCCTGTGCCAGCCTTTGACTGTGGGGCCCCCTTCCTCCTCCTCCTGGCGCCCCTCCGCCGGCCTCGCTGTGCTTTGGGGGCCCCCAACGTGCCTTGCTCCGGGGGTCCGCCCCCCCCCCCCGAGACTGCCTCTGTTCCTGTGGGGGCACCTCCTTGGACTGGACTGGACTGGGGTGGTGTGGGGGTGGGGGTTGCTGCTGTCTGTGCCTTGCCCCGTGGTGGTGCCCCCCCCCCCCTGCCGGTGTTCCGGGTGGGGTTTTCCGGGCGCCCCTTCCCGGCCTTTCCCTGGTGTGTGTGTGTGTGTGTGTGTGTGTGTGTGTGTGCGGGCGCCCGGGCGTGTGCCCGTGCATTGTGCCCCACTGCGGGACCGCTGTGTGAGCCGGCTGTCAGCCTGTTCTCGCTCTTCCCCCCTCCCTTCCCGTTTCCCTTGTGTGGGCGTTCCCTTGTGTGCCTTGTGGCTTCGTTTGCCCT
The DNA here is from genome assembly GCA_003113815.1 of Sphenodon punctatus. Taxonomy (NCBI): domain Eukaryota; kingdom Metazoa; phylum Chordata; class Lepidosauria; order Sphenodontia; family Sphenodontidae; genus Sphenodon; species Sphenodon punctatus. The sequence continues at coordinate 1,131,932 of QEPC01013938.1, forward strand.
CAGTCGGCCATGTCTGTGTCCCGCCCCTGCCCGGTGCCTTGTGGGGGTTTAGCGCCCGCCGGGGGTTCGGCTGCACGTCTGTTGTGCTGCCACGGGCCGTGATGGTGCGGCCCGGTTCCGGGCCGTGGTCCCGTTCCCGGCACGTCTGTTTGGGTCGTTTTCCAACCCCCGGGCGTGGTTGCGCTGTTCGCCCCCCCTGGTGGTTCACTGTGGTGAACCGGCCGCACGTAACGTCTGAAAATACCCCATGTCTCCCAGTCAGCACCAGCCTCTCTCATCCACCAACCCCAGGTGTCTAAATTCATCACAATCAACGGGGGATGAGCCCACCCTTTTTGATGGTTTCTCTAGAGATGGAGTTTCTCCATTCGAACTTCTTGGCAATAAATGTTTTTTGATTGCAGATTTGATAAAGAAGTTAGTTCAATAACTCACAGATATAACAACACACTTGCAATCCCAGAAACTACAGTTGGGGGCTGTGACTGACTTTGTGTCAGAATATAGGGCAGTTTTGCTGGGGAATGAGGCTCAACGTCACCTTGCAGCCACCATAGCCCACGTTTCGGTGGACCAGACCTTAGGCCCACAGAATGGGGCGGAGAAAGTCCCAGTGAAATCCCAGATGAAAACCAAACATCTAACATCCACAAATGTAAATCCCAGTATACAACCCACACAAGTGGAAACTAAGGGGAAGTTGGTTAAATTCTAAAGCTCTAGCCTTTAGGATCCGCCCTTTACCAAATGGTGTTTTTCCATTATAGAATACTAAAAGGGCTACATGCCAGCATTTATCTAGTATCCTCAGACAGAACATACAAATTTGGCAACTAGAATCTTTTCAAGTCTTATTTATATCTAGACATCTTCAGAGGCTGATAATTTATTTCCGCAGTGGAGATTTGGTAGCGCATTTGCTATCTTTTACCGATAGGGAAAGGTTGCAGATGCTGATAGTAAATCCCCTATCTAGCTACCCAACGGCACTATTTAGTCTCCTAGGAGACTTTAATGCCAGGTTGGGTGCTACTGATGATCAGCTAGCAATCATAAGTGGCCTCGAAGCACATTGCCCTCCGGATTATCTACAGACCCGATCTTCGAAGGACTCTAGAGTCAACGCTTCAGGTCTGCGGCTAGCAGCCCTCCTGCAGTAATTTGACCTTTGGGTCCTGAATGGCTCGGCACTTGGGGACCTTGAAGGGGAGTTTACTTTTCTGGATCCGCAGGGTGCTAGCGTTCCAGACCAAGTAATAACTGCCACCAATACTCTCCCATTCATTAGAGACTTTCGAGTCGGTATCAGTTTGGTTAGTGATCATCTCCCATTGAATCTTGTTTCTGACATTGGACCAAATCAGCTAGCTGTTTTTGAAGATGTTCAAGATAGGTTCTCCTCCCCGAGTTTATTTCCAACAGTTAGGTGGAGCCTGAGCCTTGATCAGCGCTTGGCAGTACTTCTGAAAACCGATTCTTGGCTTAGTTTAAGAACATCAGTTTTGGAAGGAAATGCAGGATCTGAGGCCATACAAATAATTACAATCTATAATTACCTCAGTAAGGAAATCCTGAAGGTCTCACTTGAGTTCGGGAAAAGGAGAACAAACCGGAGGTTGACAAAGGTCAACCAGCCCTGGTTTGATGATGAGTGTCAGTGAGCCAAAAAGAGTCTTATAGAATTATACATGGTCAGTCTTCACTTTTCAGTGAATATTTCTCTCTGAAGAGAGACTTTAGGCACCTGTTTAGGAGGGGGGAAAAGAGCTTTTGTCATGGCCCGTTGGCTTAAAGTGCTGCAGGCTTGGGAGAATAAGGATTCCAGGACCTTTTGGAGGATTATAAAAATGGTGGAATTAGCAGAAGAGGGAATAACTGGTCCTTCCCACTCCCTTCTAATACCTGGGAATCATATTTTGAGAAAATGGAAATGGTTGCTGAGAATTCTTGCCAACCCCTCTGCTTACTCCCTGAGTTTAAGGATTTACAACCCTGGCCTCCAGTATCTCAGGAAGAAGTGGGGAGTTTGATTAGCACATTTAAAAACAATAAGGCCCCGGGCCCTGATTCTATACAGATAGAGTTTATCAAGGCACACCTGGATTGGTGGGTCCCCTTACTTACGGCTCTTTTTATGACTGTTAATACGGGGAGAATCCCGGATGGTTGGGCTACAGCTATAGTAATTCCCATTTATAAAAAAGGCTCTAGAGCAGATCCTTCAAATTACAGGCTCATTAGCCTGCTCAGCATAGTCGGGAAACTAAACGCTAAACTACTGCTGAGTAGACTGACCTACTGGATGGAGCAAAGTAAGATCCTCCATCCAGAGCAGGCAGGGTTTCAGGCAGGACAATCCACAATTGAGCAGAGCCTAATTTTATTCCATCTTGCGGATAAATATAGGAAACTCAATGGGAAACTATACGTAGCCTTTTTGGATTTAAGGGCCGCCTTTGACTGGGTCAATAGGCATTTGCTTTGGGAAAAACTTGACCAAATGGAGATGGATAAGGACGAGCAGCCTTTTGTCTGCTTACTTTATCAGGATATGGTGCAGGTTGTAAGGTTGGACAAAGCAGGACATTCCTCTAGGGAAATTATTATCAGTCAGGGAGTGAGGCAAGGTTGTGTGCTGGCTCCCTGTCTGTTCAACTTGTTCGTAAATGACTTGGTTCCGGCCATGGCTAGAATGGACTTTTTTTCCTCCTAGGCTGGCCTCAAGACATGTTGGTTGTTTAATGTATGCAGACAACATGGCGCTGTTGTCACAAACTAAGGTGGGACTCATGAGGCAGCTTAGGCAATATTCAAGGTACTGTCAGACAAGCCTGTTGACATTCTGGCAAAGTTGTAAAACCTGGTTGTTCGCCCAGGCCTTTGGGGAGGGGGGGGAGGGGGTTGTTAATGGGTTTTTATCTCCTCTACCTTAGTTATTGTTTTAATGTTGCCTGGGCCCTGTTTAACATTTTATATTGTGTTGATGTGTTTTAAATTATTTTATATGTATTTTATGATGTTTTATTGTTGGAAGCCACCCAGAGTGGTTTTCAGGAGGAGCGGGGTATACATTTAAGAAATAAATAAAATAATAACATCAGCTACTCTAAATCCAAGATCTTGGTGTTTTCTAACAGCAGAAGATCTCATTTATGGTCTCTTGATGACCAGTCTCTCCAGCAGGTTCCATCGTTCAAATACTTGGGGTTACATTTTCATCGCTCAGGAGATTGGAAGGATCATATTCGTAAAGTAACCTCTCTGGCGAAGGGTACTACTTCTGCTATACGTAGGGAATTAGCAGCATCAGCTGTGGTCCCTTTGGATGTGGCAGGGCAAATTTTGAATGCCAAGGTAGGAGCTTTCCTTTTGTATGGTGCCGAACTTTGGGCCCCTTTGGTGCCACTTAAAGAAATTCGCCTGAAGCAGATCCAGTTTAGGAAGATTCTGCGAGTGCCCATCGGTACCCCTTCAACTGTCATACAATCTGAGACCGGCCAATTAGGCTGGAATAATGTGGCAATGATTAGAGCTGTAAACTTCTGGTTGAAGGTAACCAGCATGAAAGATTGTGGGTTAGCCAAATTCTTTTCTGAGGACCCGTACAAAGATAAATGGCAATTAGCTATCAAAAAATACCTGACAAGGCTGGCCTTTTCTATTAGATACTCCCAAGGAAAATCTATTCAGGCATTAAAAGCAGAGATTACAACAAGAATTAAGGATACTGCTTGGCAAAATGAATCTGCATTAATTAGGAACACCCGACACCTGAGAGATTACCTATTGTGGTCCCCAAAATTAAGTGATCCAGCTGCATATTTAAACTTCGTAACCACTTTAAGGAGCAAGTGGCTTTTCATGGCAGCTAGACTCAATGCCCTCCTGTCAAAAATCACGGAGGGTCGAAGGGGAGGGATTACATATAGTGAGAGGTTATGTCCCTTTGATCAGACTGTTGTGTGTTGTATGTTGTTCTAATGCAATGGCCAATGGCTACACTAAAATAAATCAATATTATTATTATTAACTCCTACACTGACTAGGGAACTGGAAGCTAGCAAACTGGGAGTTAACAAATTGTCTATACCAGCCTCCCCTAGAAAATTCATAGAAAAAATTCACAAATGGGATGGAAATTTTAAATTCCAGTTTGCACTTGTGAATTTATGAAAATGTGCATATACCTTTCCACCATAGCTCACAGCTGGTACTTACTGTGAAAATATCTCCATGCTTCTCCTTCATTGTTGACAGGAACTTGGCTGCATCTTTCCCAAATTCCATAGCATGTCCCAGCCAAGGAACAAGACCTTTGTCCAGCGGAGGTTCACCTTGTAGTCTGGAAGAGAGAACAGCATCAAAACTTTTAAAAGCACTGTTGTTTAATAAACCTATATATGTTCAACAATGAATTTGTTTCTTTGCTTATTAAGATGAAGAATCAGCATGTGCTCTTGGTTTTCAAATTCCCTCCTTTTAGACTGTACTGGTTCCATGTGGGAAGATAATACCAAGTACGCCGCATTTTGTTTTGTTGCTGACTCATGCATTGTAACATTTTTGGCCCTTTTTACACGAGCCGCTCCACGATGGACACCCATCGTCCATGGGGGGAGCATCTTGTGTAAATGCATGGGTGCATGGGTGCGCACTCCCGCAGTCCATGTATCTACACCGACCTCCACCCATCCCCATGCACAGTTACAACCGAAAACGTTGGTTGATCCATGCGTGGGGGCATCAGCGTGAGCCCGTGTACACCAGCTCCCCCGCACCACCCACGATGTGGTGTGCCCATACACCGCCTCTGCCCATTTAAAAAGGGTCATAGAATGAGGACACACAGCCAAGTCATATTCCTGGTTACACCTGTGAAGTTGCCATGGTTCTGCAGGTGTAACCAAGGAGGGGATTGCGAAGCACCGATGTAGTTAATATTGCTACTATTCAACAATATTCCACTGATTACCATGCACATTTGCAAAATAATGATATATAATTGCATATAACATGATGGATAAATGGCATGCAAAATTGTATTAAACTCAGTGAAAGGTTTGTACAGTGATGTATGCACACAAAGCTGACTGGTACAATTAGCTGACTCAATCAAATAAGCTGACGTTTTCTCCAGACCCCACGCAGTGTGAACAGGAGACTCATAAGGCATGAGAAAATGTTTCTGTTATCGCTATGTTGAGTCAGAAGGGGACGATCGCTAGTTAAAATATCAAAGGAAGGTGGTTTTCTTTAATCCAGTGGAAGTATTTCCGATTTATACTGATTAGCCAGAGAAGCAGCTGTTATTTACTAATAAAGCTACAGATCAATAAGATCTATTGATTTGGGTGGTCGTCCTCTTCTAACATGACTAATATAAATGAAGAAATTAAGTTGAAATACCACAGTTCAGGAAAATATTGGGTTGGGTTGAAAAAACCGAAATATAAGGGGTTTTAATGCTGTTGTGCGATCTGCAACTGTCAATATATCTGCCCCCATCACTGTAATAGCCCACACTGGGTATTTCCAAATTTAATAGCAGCACCATTTAACTGGCCTTACCTCGGGTTAAACTGGGTGCTGCCATCACATTGAAACGTGGTCACCAGATGTTTGCCCTGTCTTCTTCCCGACCATGGTGGGGATTAGCCTGGACTGTGACTTGAGTAAAGCGCGCTTTCACATCTGAAAACCCGCTTTACTTAATGCGGACTGGAGTGGTGGTGGGAGGGGCTGGCTGCCATGACAGCCGTTAGCCAGGGGATGGGCTGCTCTGTGCAGTCCAGGGCTGTGCGGACACAGGTCCGTGCATCTCCCTGTTGCCTCCCCGGCCCAGTTGCCGTAATGTTTATTTGGCAGCTGGGCCAACTCTTGGCCTGAGTGACAGCTCCTGCCACAGCCTGGAGCAGTCTGTGGCTGTGGCAGGACCCATCACATCTGCAAACACCCAATATTTAATGCATTTATCTTTTCATCAACACTCCCTTGTGAGACAAAGAGGTGCTACAATTATGCTCATCAGTGTAGTTAGGGAAAAGGTGGACCTGTTAAAGGATTAGGAGGATAATAGTAGCAATGAAATGTCTGTAGGCAATGAGGAACTCAACCAGGTTCTCTAGAGACCCACTCAACCTGAACCACAAGGCCTGCCTTTATCCTCCTACTATAATAATACGCTCTAACAAAACAAAGGTCCTGAGCCAAGGTCCATGGGTGTGCACACATTTTGTAGACCTTGGATCAGGGGCTAAGGACACAAATCCCTTGGGACCAGGCAAAAAATTCATTATATTAATTCAGTGTGTTCGCTATAATAGGGTTTGCCAATTGGCTGCATCAGAATAATGAGGGAACGCCCAGTCTAACTTGAACATCAACACATTTTATTTTAATGAAGATTACATTGCCTTGCTCAACCTTTAAAAATGGTACATTTTAAAGTAAACTGTAAAAAAAAAAAATGCAAAAAGCAGAACTGTACACTAGCAGGCTGAATACAAAACTGAAAATTACATAGTCTCTCTCTAAACGTCCCACACAGGATATTTTCAGATGTTACAAGATCACGCTCAACCACAGTGAATCCCCACATGGTGATCGTAATCCAGATGTTCACCCCCGTGAATCACGGGGGGGAAATCACAGTCAACATGCAAACGGAGGTCCTGGACAGACCATCTCCGTTTGCGTGTTGAATGTGATTCCCCGCCAGGAGCGGCCAACACATCTGTTGGCCGTTACATGTTGGACCCGGCGGGGAATCATTAGGGTGTTTCCGTGGCGGGGCAAATTGAGTCACGTCACGTCTGAAAATACCCACATGTTGTTTGTGCGTCTGATTTTTTAAAAAAGTTTTATTTGCTTTTCTCAATACATTTTTTGCACTCTTCGTAGTCAGTGTAAAAAAAAGTGTAGGCTAAACACCTGTCGGGCCCTAATAGGGTTCATTTCACCAGGGTCAATCCTGCCAAAGTGCTGGCTATAGTGGGGCTAATGTAAATGGAAAGTAATGGTCCTTGACGCAGGTATTGTTGAAGAGGGGGGTTCATTCTAAGCAGGGTTTGGTACAGCGAACTTTGACTATGTGTATGAGCAGGTAGAACTATATCAGGGGAAAAGCTAGGTTGGAATGGACCCAGGTGCAAGGAATGGACTTGAAGCCATTACCAGCCTCTCCCTGTCCCACTCCCTCCCCCGCCCCAGCGACTCTCCCTTCCTCTGCTTACTGTGTCTGAGCTCTCAAGGCTGCCTCATGCCACTGCCACCACCAGAGTTCTTGCTCCGCCCCAGGTGTGCTGCGTGCTGCAGGCACTGCGACTTCTGCTCAGCTCAGTCTCCACCTGGCCACGCCACAACAGGCCAGGATTTATGGCCCCCGCTCCTCCAGCTTGGGCCCTGGGACAAATGTCCCTCCTGTCTCTAGGATAGCGACACCACTGAATTCCATATACCAACAAAGGGTTTTTAAAGGGTTTGAGCATTAAGGGCAGAAGAAAATATGCTAGGGACAAAGATTACACCCCTCTTTCCCTGCTTTTCTGAGTTATTTGGGGTTGGGTTTTTTTTGTTTTTTTTTAAAGATCTTCCACACTCTGCTCTATAAAAAAAATCTAGTGTGTTTGTGAGTATTATGTCAAAAGCAAGTGCATTTTGGATTTCATCAGCAGAAGCACCATATCCCAGACATGAGGAGCAATAACACCACTCTGCTCAACACTGGTTAGGCCTCAGCTCGAGCACTTCATCCAGTTTCGGCACCACATTTTAAACTGTAGAGTCCAGGGGTGGAGACCTTTTCCCCTCCCATGGGCCACTTTGAAAATCAGTACAAGCTCCATGGTCCAAATGAGAGTTGGCAGCAAGGGATCTTCGCCTTGGATCCATCCACTATCATAAAGTTCATGCCCTCATCTCCACTCCCTTCTCCCTGAACTCACTCTTTCAGGAGTGAGAGGCAGGGTTGGATCCATACACAGGCTAGATCCAAGATTGGGAAAGGTCCAAATAAAGAACAGCCACAAGTTGGATTTGACCCAGGGGCCAGTTGTTCCTAACTCCTTCTGTAGATAAACAGGTGCATAGCTAGGTTGGAATGGGCCAGGGAGTGCTGGGGGCCTCAGGTCAGGGGGCTGATATAGCTGCACTGCCGGTCCACATTATAGCTACGTGTGTGTATTCAAAGCGGAAAAGAAAGCAACAAAGATGATAAAGGGATTAGAATGGAAGAATTATGTGAACAGGTTGAAGGGACTGGCTAGGTTTCAGGCTAGAGAAAAGATAAAGTGGCAGACATGATAGCAGAATATTGAAAAAGCTGCCATAGTCCCACTGAGGGTAGGATAAGAGGTAAAGAGTTTAGGTGGCAGGAATTAGGTTTAGGTTAAATTGTAGGAAAAATATTTAACTTCCCTAGGGAAGTAATGGAATCTCCTTCGTCAGGGCGGGGTTTCAAGAGGTTAAACATCTTTCAGAGCTGGCTTAGAAATAAGAAATCCTGCCACAATGCAAGAAATAGACTAGGTGACCCCTGAGGTCCCTACCAGCCCTAAAATCCTAGGACCCTATGATCACATATAGGATACGTCCTAGTCACCATCAAGCTGCCAAGGTTAAAGTTACCCAACAACAATAGTTTTTAAGATTTCCTTAAAATCATGGGAAATTTCAAAGCAACAACGGGGCTGCTTAACATTGCACCTCACCAGTTTGAGACATGGCATGATGAATAATGTATGCAAATGAAACAGCAGGAGTGAGAGGATTCAGAAAGATGGAATTTAATTACTGAATTTGGAAGAGTAGATGTGACTCTCTGGTTCAATGTCACGAGCACTTTAAAGAAAAGAAAAAAAAAGATAATCTTCTACTCAAAGTGGGGCTATTGCTGGTAAATACTAGGCCCTACCGCAGAGTACAATAATGCTTAGATACAGGACACGTAGGCCACTTTTACATGAGCGGCCAGGGAAGTGTGTGTTCTTCAACGCGCCGCTAGGAAAAGCCACGCAGGATGCATTTACACATACTGGAAGTGGCTGCCGGTCATAAGAATTGGCGGTGCGCACAGTCTCCCGCGGACTCTTTAAAGATGTTTTCTTGAAACCTCAATATCGGGTTTTTGCAGAACGCGTGGAAAATCAATAAAATCAATGAAGATAAATCCTATTCCCTAATATTTGCAACATCAAAGGAAAAAAGAGAGCAGATTAAAAAATTATCGCCCTTTCCAGAAAACCCAAAAGGCATTAAATATTTAGGGGTTACACTTACTCCAGATTGTAAAGATCTCTACAAGGCTAATTTCCCCCTAATTTTGCCGCAGATACGGAAAGAGTTTGCACAATGGAAGAACCTGATGTGTTCCTGGCTAGGTAGGACAAATTTGTTTAGGATGATTGGATTACCTAAAATAATATACAAATATTTAGCTTTACCAATTAATAACCCAGACTAAAAATGGCTATATTATTAAAACCTACTGATATGGGTAGGATATAGTCGAGCCTTACCTGATGTAAGGCTCTACTATAAAGCTGCAGTATTAGTCACAATACAAAGTTGGCTCAATCAACCAAAACACCCAGACTGGATTCAGATTGAAAAGGATTTATTAGGTGTAAATATATTCAGTGACTGTTTGGTTGATGGAGTAATACCTTCTCAATTAAGAAGAGAACATCCATTTACACAGGCAGTGTTTAAACAAGGAAGTTTGATGATAAGCGTTATGCATCCCCGTATTCTCCAGTTGAGAGATTATGCATAAGGGACAAAGAGGTGGCTATCCAGCTGAGGACCCAACTCAAAGAGAAAGGAATAAATAAACTAAGTCAACTATTTACTGAGGTTAAATTTTTTAAAAATACAAGAATTGGCGATGTTAATACAAGGTAAAATTAATGCGTTCCAATACCTACACCTGAAAAGTGTTTTTGCAGCCACTGATTCAATCAAGAGTTTTGGACGGGTGCCCCTAGGGATAGACTCAACCATATTTAAACTTAACAGGTACGAAGGGTAGACTTTCAAGGATATATAAAGAATTTAAGGGGTTTATATATACCAAGGGAAATAATTATATTAAAAAATGGGAACAGGATTTGGCCCTCAAATTCACAGGAAAAGATATTTTTTAAAAAAATGGAATCATGCAAAACTGTGCATCGGCAATGGAAGTGAAGGAAACACAACTAAAAATTTCTACTAGGTATTATTTGACTCCCATACAATTGAAATATATTGGGGTGGATCCAAAGGGGTTATGTTGGAAAGGTTGTGGGCAAGTGGGTTCCCTGATGCATTGGGACTGCGTATTTGTTGAACAGTTTGGAGACAAATATAGGTTTTTATGAATAAAGTAACGAACGCATTCGTTCCTTTCAAACCTGAAATGGCATTATTAGAGATATACCCGGATGATGGAGTCTAGCGTGATAGCTAGACATTGGAAATCTCAGGGATCTATACCAGTACAGGAGTGGATCAGTCGTAGATGGTTCCTCTTTACAATGGAGAAACTGATGGCAAATCTCAAAAACAAGTAAGAGGACTTCAAGACAACTTGGTTTTCAGTTATAGCAGTCATAGAAGGGGAAGAATTTGCAAAAAATGACAAGACAATATTATTTGATCATTATTTTTGAAAGAAATACTTTGTGTTAAGCAGGCCTGTATGACACACAAATTTGATATTGACTGTAATGCAACTAACTACCCAAAATGGATATTATACAAACCAATACTGAAAAAATTATTCCTAAAGGTTTAGAATGTAAGATCTTTGAGACTGTATGGGGCAGGAAATATGTGTTATGATAATGAATATGTGCATTTGTACAGTCTCCTTTGAACTATCAATAAAGAGAAATTGTATATATATATATATTTTAAAAAGAAACCCATTTATAGAGACCTGTATAGAGAACCCCACACAGTTAATGGACTGCTAGGCAAATAAGCCATATTCCTAAGAAAAGACAGACCAAAACCAACAATTGGGTGGCAGCTTCTCCTGGGGGCCAAATCTGCCTAAAGGGGGAAGTGGCCAGATGAATCCTCAGGCTGGAATTTCATACGTGCTGAATCTAGAGAATGTGGTTTCCGTGTTGGTGCAAATTGTAAGAGATGGAGACAAAACACGATGGTGACAAGATGAATCAATGGATATGGTACTGAATAAGAGAGAGCAAGTGGGATGACAAATGGGTAGAATGACAAACAGAGTGCTATGCGTTCTGCTCCCTGTTGCCATTCACTGTGTCATGTTTCTTCTTGTTTCTCCTGTTAAACCCTATTTGTCATTCCAGCTGTTCTAGCTGGAATGACAAATAGGGTTTAACAGGAGAAACAAGAAGAAACATGACACAGTGAATGGCAACAGGGAGCCATATAGGGAGCACGAGAAATGACACAAGGGGCAGAGGAACTGAGAAAATCTTTGAATTTACAATTATAATTGTAAAAAAATAAAAACTGTTTATCTGAAAACGTTTGGTTCAGAGAAACTACAAAAAACGAGATTCTCTAAATTAAAAACCTCCGGTTTAAGCTATTAGTTAGGGTGCAGATAATTTCCACAAATTAAAAACCTCCACATTAAGAAATCACTAAAGGTGTTTATAATTTCCACCCAAAAAAAATCTCCTGATTAAGATATCAGTAATGGCACTTTCAAATTCCACCGTGCCACACAACACTAGGAAATGATAAGCTAAGGTGCACTGTTTTCGGACAAGTGTGGACAGAAAGCTAGCCAACTAACACATATTCATATGAAAAGAAACAAACAGACTATTGTACTATCCTAAATCAAACACATGAATTAGTGAACCACCACAACAATGATCACACAATGTCAGATCTGTGCCTTAATGACCGTCCCAGAAAGAACAGGTTGCTGTCATGCCAGGACATTAAATAACAGGGCATCTCCTTCTTGTTCTTGGGACACAGGTCATACCAGGAAGCACTGACATGGGTCACAGGGCATACCAGGAATAATTGTGCATATCCTAAAAGTGGATTTGGTAATGCATTGAAGTGGCAGCAGATGGATTCTCTGTTCTTGCAATGTGCTTATTTGTCCCAAACACAGCCTTTCAGCGTTTAGTGGTAGGAACCATAGGTAGGTTTGGTGGACGAACCAAATCTAACTGTGAGTCACTCTTGGACCACAGAGCTGCAATTCTATTCAGATTTACCCACAAATTATATCCATAAGCATGAGGAGTGAAAATGATGGGAATTAAGGGTAAGCATAATGTAACAGAACTTTACCATTACGTTAATTTATATTATAAAAGCTATAGAAGTAAATTAAAATTAAACACCTTATAACATTTGCAGCTAAGATCTATTTGCTTTTCTATGTGGTCCACAGAAAGAGCAATAAAGGCCACTAGCCTTCCCTAAAGAACCCGTGCCTGTATAACAATAACAGTACTATAAGAGTCTTCTTTCCGAGATGGATGTTAAGGCACAGTTCATGTCTTTGTGATTTAGGATAGTATGATATCAGGAGGTTTTTAATTTGTGGAAATTATAAGCGCCTTTATTGATTTCTTAATCTGGAGGTTTTTAATTTGTGGAATATAGGATATGTCCTAGCCTACATCAAGCTGCCAAGGTTAAAGTTCCTCGACAACAACAGTTTTAGGATTTCCTTAAAATCGTCGAAAATTTCAAAGCAACAGCTACAGTGTTGGGACTAAAATCCCAGCTCATCGCCTAGGACACCTGAAGAGGAAACCAAGCAAGCTGAATGCAACTTTCAATCAATTGTGCATGTTGAATGATATCAGAGTGGACAGGCTGCATTCAGTTAGTTGTGATTGACTGAAGCCAAGCAATGTAGGAAAATAAGCAAGAATCCCACCCTTTGAAGCACCCCAAAAGTAAAAGAAAACTTTGCCCTTGTCAGGGTTGAGCAGAGCAATGGTATGACAGTGCCCTGAGGAGAAGGAGTCCAGCACCAAAAGTTGATTGCTACTGGATCGCCAAACTTAAGAGACAGGATTTTAATGCTGTTACAGCCCTCATTTTAGATCAAATTCTGTTCTCATAGATGTTGGTATGAAAGTGAGGCCAGCAAAGTTAGACTGTAATCCTGACACCACCCGCTACCCTGAATTTACAAGCTCTCAAGTGGTTTCAGGACTGAGGTTTTATCTAGATGAATGCTGAAACCAGAATCAGTCTCAGATGCCAAAATGACTATTGTGGAGAGCATTATTTTGAGTGGGAAGGAGTGGACAAAGCAGCAACCTGTTAATCTACAGTGGAAACTTTAGCAATTCACAACCACACCCTGTTCTATCCAGAACATGGATCTATGCCCTGGATCTATTTCCAGGGCACAGATCCATGTTCTGGACAGAATAGGGTGTGGTTGCTGCTTTCTCTACTCCTTGAGTGCATGCTCTCATCTCCAGACTCCCTTCCCCTGACCTCACTCTTTTAGTAAGAACATAAGAAGTGCCATACTGGATCAGACCAATGATCCATCGAGTCCAGCATCCTGTCTCCGACAGTGGCCAATCTCGGTTGTTTGAACTACCCAACAAGTCACTATGAAGCAATCCATTCCCTACTGTTCACTCCTAGCTCCCAACAGCAAGAGATTATATTCCCCAAACCTACCTGACTAATAGCTGCTAATGGACCTATCCTACAGAAACTTGTCCAATCCTTTCTTAAACCCGGTTATACGACTGGTCTTGATCACATCCTCTGGCAACAAATTCCACAACTTAATTGTGTGCTGAGTGAAAAAATACTTTCAGGAGCAGCTATTTTTAAAGAGCACCACTGTGTCCACCTTAATCAACGACGCCCGAACATTACACAAGAGAGAGACTTTACAGGATGCAAGGGCAAGGCTTTGCAAAGTTTTTAGGTTAAATTATAGTTCTGCACAATGAATGGAGCTTGTAGAAACCTTTCCCTGTTATTTAACCCCTGGTTTGGTTTTTGCTTCTCCCCCCCCCCCCCAATGACTAACTCATTTTTTTTTGGTACGTATTTTTTCCTAGCAAGAGGGATTCCTGGCCAGTATATTAAGGACAAAACACATTCCCTAAAAGCTAGGCTGGTACAGGTGAGTGCCCTTCATATGCTATACACTCAGACAGCATTTCAATTTACTTTTGTTTTCACTGGCTTTTTGCCTTTTTTCCTACTTTCCTCTTGCCTTGACAGCTTTTCTCCATTCAGGGTGTTTTAAAATGAGATGCTACCCCGTATGGCCACCCAGGAGTCACTCATCCAACCACCCGTCTGAAGGCGGTGCGGGCAAATGTGCACTCCCGTGAACCAAGGAGCACCCACTCATGGACACTCATGCAGTGCAGGGCAAGCCAAAAAAGTGTGGCAATGGGCACCCACAAATCCCCTGCCCATAAAAACCAGGGTGGCCATCTATGCCAACAGACAGGTCTCCTGCACAGCCTAACAGGCACTATGGGTGGGAACCACAGCCTTTGTAAGTCACAGGAACTTGCCACGAGTGCTGGGGAGCCGTTTCTCAGCATCTGGTCCATGCCCGGGACATGTCCATTTCAAAGACCAGCCTGGCACACTTCCTCCTCCCCCATGGTCCATGGCAGGGGGAGTGCGAGGTGGCTGCCACAGTAGCCATACTGGGAGCTGCCTGTGTTAGAATCCCTCCCTACCATGGATTTCCCCTCCTACCCCAGCCTTACTCATGTACACCTTACTCTCCTCTTTTCCCTGTTGTCTTTCACACCAGATTTTTCACTGGGTGTTTTCTGTCTCCTTTCTAATCCTTTTCTCCTCCCCCGCCCCTCCCCCAAGCAAGACCCAAATACCAAGTCTGAACTGGAGTAAAATGACTTATTGGAGCAGGGTCAGAATTAAACATATTGAGTTTGTACTTATCTAACATCTCAGTTCAGCATCATATGAAGCTCGCAGGACACTGGGTATTGAGGACTGCAGAGAGGACCTCATCCCAGTCCAAAGTCTCAGTGATTTAAGGTCAACACAGTAGGTCCAGATAGGTAAGGGCCAGCTACCTTGAATATACCAAGTCTGAAAGAGAATCTTGGTACCATGAACCTCATCAGTGCTGGCAAGAGATGACAGTGTGATAGGAGCTTGGGTAAAATATTCTTGCATACACATTGCTCTTGGCTGGCCAGAGCTTTAACCCTCTGCTCCCATCCAGCCTGGGAAAGACAAGCAACAGCGGCATTGGATAGCACACAGCATGCAACACCAGAGGACAAGAACCCCTTCCACCAGCTACCATCAAAGGGATCCACCGGATGCCCTTGATGCATATTGTGGTGCCCAGCAAATTGCAGGAACGGGTCATAGTGCCAATGATTCGGTTGGGTCTCTCTATGTCCAGGTTGGCTTGTCTTTTGCATTCATCACCCCCAGAGCAGGGACCCACTGAATGAGCATAACCCCTCCCGCCCCCATTAGTTTCTCCTTTGCCTGCCACTGTCCTCTTTTAAATGTGCCCCCCTGCAAGGAAAGTGCTTCCCCTTCAGTCTCTCTCCTCTCCATCGGAGAGACCTTGATTATGCCAGTCAGCGGCAGTGACCCACCCTGTCAAACAAACCGTGTGCTACTCGGTACCTCTTGGCTTCCCAGCGAGCGCCCAGGACTCTAGTAATCCCCCAGCAGCATCACGGCGGGCTCAAGCCAAAACCCACCGGTAAGGCAAGAGAGTCCCCTTGATCCCATGGTCTGGCGCCCCCTCCCCTTCCCAGCCCAGGCGCAGGGGAACAGGTGGAAACCGATCAAACAACTCACCGCGACCTCCGGAAGGGAATCAGCAGCAGCAGCAGGACAAGCAGCAAGACCCCAGCGAGCGCCCCCCACCACCACATGGTGCAGGACTCGCCACTGTCTGAGCGCAGCGCTGAGGGTCGCCTCTCCAGCTCTTTCCCCTGGCTGAGCCCCTCTGCTCGCTCTCCTCCCTCTGCGTCCGCCCTGGCCTCGCTCTCCGAGAGGCAGCTCCGCCTTCCCGCCCAGCTGCACTACCATCCCCCCTGGCTCTGACTCCGACTCCACATGGCCGGTGGGAGTGGGATGTGAGTCAATCCAGCTTCGGCCGCTGCAGCAGGGGCCGGGCGACAGGGTCAGCCCCAGGCATGTGC
>QEPC01013938.1:1173023-1194583 GCA_003113815.1 Sphenodon punctatus
TGAATTTTAATATTTTATTATTGTTGTTAGCCGCCCCGAGCTGCATTGCAGGAGGGGGCGGGATATAAATCTGTAAAATAAATATAAAATAAATAAATAAATAGCCTCTGGTCTATCTGCAAGCAAGCAAGTTCAGACTACAATTTAGATCTGCTAATGATGTCAAAAGCAGATGACAAATCGATGAATGCCAAGAACAACTTACATTTCCGCCGCTGGTACTTTTTAATTAAATGGTGGAGGATAAAGGCCTGTCCAGTAGTGCAATGGTTAGGTCTAAATCCGGCTTGTTCTTCAGCCAAAATACATTCACCCTCACACCATGACTGAAGGCTATTTAAGAGTACATAAATATGGCCTTGTTTAACAATTACAATTATGTCTGGACCACTTGGAATCTGGAATCTGGGATTTGGGATTTGGACAATGTGATTTTTTGTACTGTCCTATTATAGTATGTTTGTTTATTGTTTTTTATTGTTTATGCTTATGCTTGGGTTTTTTTTGGTCTAAGTTGTGTTGGCCAAGTGGCTTACAACTTTAATAAATTTACTTACTTATGCTAATAAATTAATAATGAAAAAATGTGAGTTTAGTTATTGTTAAAAATAAATAAAAGTATGTATGGTAAGGAATTAAGTACATATATTATATTTATGTTTATGAGGATAAAATATTAGATATTGCTCAAATTCTGAAATAATTTCCATTTTTTTTGGTGTTTATGTTTTGTTCCAATGTATGGAGTGGAAGGTTTTTTGAATTGTAATTGTACTGAATTTGTATTTTGGGGGGATTTTAAGAAAACTTGTGCATTTAAGTTTTTTTAAAACTAAAGTTTTTTGTTTTGGTTAATTTTTGTATGATTGGCGATTCTGATTTTACTTACTTTTTTTGTCTTTATGCATTATACGAGGGATATGTATCTTGACTTGTTTTTATCTGGTCCTTGAGCAATTGTTATATGTTGTACGAGATTGGTTGTATCTTTTTTATGAGAAACTGTTAAATTTGGCCAAATTTGGTCGTAAATAAAAATTCATTCACTGAGACACTAACCCGTTTTTAAAATCTAGAATTCTTAATCCTGGGTTCCTGTTTATACAGACATTTACAACTTGGAATAATCATGAATCTAGGATCACAGTGTACATGGTCAATATGGGTTTAGACTAACATGGATGACTGGAAAATCCCATGGTGCTTCACTGTTGAATTCCTTAGCCTTCTTCCTCTATGATTTTTGTTCCGCATTAGAGATGTCTTTGAACAATCCCACGGCTAAACTATGTTCCAGGTTCGGGGGAAGAGAAATCAAAATGCTGATTTCCTGGCCAGAGCCCCAGAAAGTGCTGAGGACCATAGAGCCATTCCAGTGTGGAGATTATGTTTGCTCTATCTACTAATCTCTATGCTCAATTCAGAATTACAGTTTACACTGACGTTAAGCCAGGTTGTTTGATCCCAGGTTAAATAAATTCTTGAAAATGAGGATGAAATAAACCAGGGTTCAACCTTAACCCGGATATTTTAAACTAGGGTTAGGATTTTACACAGACATTTAAACCAAGGTTGAAAGATGTTATTTCGGATTTAGCAGCTGTGTAAAAACAGCTAACATGGTAGCCGTGTTTGTCCCAAATGTAAGAGATGGTGAAAAAGTAGTTCAAATGATAACTTTTATTGGACCAATTTCTGTTGGTGAGAATATGCAAGCTTAGGTATGTAGCATAACCAGTCAGAAATGTATAACTATAAGCAAATGTAGGACAGGTCTATATAAGGAGGCATGGAATGACATGGATGGGAGTGGATAAGACAAGGTAACTGGTGGGAGGGTTAAATATGGAGAAAATATTATCATTAGATTATTAGCTAGATAGATATGGTAATTATCAGTTGTTGGGGGGAAACCTATGTGTAAGTTGATGACTTTCATTCAAGGAGCTATAGATATGGCAAATATTGATATCTAAATTAAATAATCACAGAAAGAACTATTTGCAAGTACAGCTCACTCTTCCAAATACCTACTCATGCTGATCTTGGCAGCCAAAAGAAAGATTAAAGTGAGTCATAAAACATCTGCTCTTCCAGCTTCTGAACCCTGCAACACTTTGGATCAGATCTGAGCTATAAACTCTGGGTCTGAACACTTTCATTTTAGGAAGAGTTCAAATCCATCTTTAAAATTGTTAGCTCTGGTTTGAGCTAGGTAAATCCCTGGAAAATAGTTTGACTTCTGTTTGATTGCCCTTATTTGGAACCCTAGCTTCTGTTTCCTGGAAGTTATATATTCCAGTCTGAGATTCAAGTGAGAGGAAGGAATCCCCTGCTCCATTATATGAAGCAACTGAACTATTTGTCAAGCATTCAGATTGTTAAAGTGTCAAAATTCTGAATGGTCAAATCCAGGATGGACCACTTGACATTCGTGACAATATGTTTTTCTAATAGTGGATTAGGAAACGTTTGACCTATTAATCAAGTGGGAGTGGGCTGTTTCCGTAATTAAAATTATAAACAATGCACCAGATTCTTTCAGGAGAATGTCAGCTCACGCAATGGAGGATTACTTCATCAATCTTCTTGCAGGGCAGAATTATCAAGGTCCATTATTTAAATTGAGACAGCTGGCTCTATTACCTTGGCAACACAGTCAACTGCATAGGGTGCTAGAATTCTCAAACAAATTGATTGCTCTGAACCTACCCTAGTGAGTAGGGGAGGAAAGCATGTGCAATTGAGATGCATGTGCAATTGAGACGCAGCCAGGGCACAGCCAACACACAACTACCAACATGCATTCTTGTGAATAAGTGTAATATAAGGCCTGTCAGTCTTATATCCAGGTTGGTGGAGATACAGAAGGCCAGACTGCTGTACCACCACTAGGGAGCTGTCTCTAGCACCAGAGCAGTAGCATATTTTTCCTATCACCATATCATGCCCTGGACCTTGGGTATTTTCAGAGGTGACGGGGCCAATTGGCCCCCGGCACAGAAACAACCCTTTGATTCCCCACCGGGGCCACCACGTCACGGGCTAACAGACGCGGTGGCCGAACCCAGCGGGGAATCCGGGGAGGGGGTGGGGCTGTGCGGCGCAATGTGCGGTCAGACTTCTGTTCCCCCCATCAGACGTTACAGAATCACTTTCACCCTGTGCAGATTCACTGTGGTTGACTGTGATCTCGTAACGTCTGAAAATACCCCTTGATTGGTCAAGCACAGTCTGCTTCCTCATTGGCTTTCTGAAGCTATATTAAGGCAACACAGGAAGTGTCTGATCAATGTGATGGCTACCTAGCTTGCCTGATTCCTACATCATGCTTTTGCCTGTGCTTCAGCCTTGCCCTTGGCTTGACCCACCCAGCTCTCTGGCCCTGCCTTCAACCAGGCCTCCCGAGCCTTGCCTTGACCCCTGGCTTGGCATTGGCTTCTGATTTGGCTTGTTCTTTGACTCCTGACCTAACAGTATTACACAGCTACAACCTTGGATTGTCCCTTAACACAGACCCTGACTGACTATTGGCATTGATGCTGATCTTGATCCACACCCAAGAATGAGGAAGCTCTGCATGGCATCTATTTTTAGGATGCTCAGTTATACCTCCTACCAGCCAGAAGCCATGATTACTCAGGCATTGTTGGGAGATGCACCTGGATGGAAGTGAGGGAAGGGGTAGTGATGGTGAATGACATGAAGATGTTTTTCAGGGTTCTTCCTAGAAAACACTATCCCTGACAGTCAGCTGAGCTGCATACATCCCACGATGTATGCATGGGTGTAGCTAGGTTGGAATGGACACTGGGCAGAGCATAAGATGGATCTGGATCACCTTGCCTTCTCTTCCAGTGGGAGGAGATAAAGCTGAGACAGGGAGTGTGGGGCCTGCAGGCTTGTGGGCTCAGTGCAGCTGCATCGCATACACCTGTAAATATGTCCTTGGACATACACCAGGTCCTGTGCTCTTGCTGGTCATCATCAGCCTAAAGCACCTTCCTTCCTGCATCTCACACCACTTCATGGGATCAGGATTAACAAAGACAGAACAGGCTCTGTGAGGCTCCCTTCCTGCTCTAACCATACCTTAATGGAGAAAGCCAATTCTTGAAGGCTCCAGTCATGCCGTATCTTATTAGTGCTGCATAATCCGACCTACTCTATCAACCGTACGAAATAAGAGAGAAAATAGTTTTTAAAATTCTATTTCATCAGAGAAGGTAGAAGATTATGCATCTAAGGAATTTAGCCCATTAAATTTAGAGTTCTGTAGTTTAAAGAATCCCCTCAGCCTCTGGAGGGAACATTTCCATCAAGCCCAATCCAGTACCCAGTGAAGTCAATGGTAAAAACACTGACGAACTTTTATAGGTTTTGAGTTAATGCCCAAGAAGTAAAGGCTGAAAATTTTCAGTGAATTTAAGGCTCATTCACACAATGCTCTAAAAGAGTGGATAGTTGCCCAAGCCCATTTTCTGAGTGTTTTGTGAAATGCTTGCCACTTCCATGCTCTTTCTGGTTCCTGTTCTCCTCCACATGATGCGAGGGGTAGGCCATTGAAATGCAGGAAAACAAATCAACATAAATGTATGAATGGATTACTGCTGGACAAAGCAAACCGGGTGTTTTCAGGCATGATGGTGGCATGGTTTAATCCACTTCAGCGCGGATTAAACCAGGTGCTACCATCCTGCCTAAATGTGCCTGCCAGATGTTAGCCCAGGTCATTAACCAGTTGGTAGTGGCATTATCCCAGGCTGAGAGTCAGGACCATTCCCAACTCACAGCCACAACTAACCGGGTAAGGTTGGGGGTAAAGCAGGCCAATCAGGGGTAAAGCAGGACATTGCGGATGATGGCCCGCTGTACTTACCCTGGCCCAGAGACGTGGCATTTCTGGGCCGCCATGGCAGCCATCATAGGCCGCCATGGCTGTACATCAGGGAAGGGGGTGGTTCACTCCACGTAGTGTGGTGGCCTGTGCACCTCCCTGCCCCCTCCTCGGCCCAAGCACCATAATGTTTATTCAGTGACTGGGTCAAGTCCCAGCCAGAGTGATGGCTCCAACCACAGTCCAGAGCAGCCTGAGATGGGACCCGTCACATGTGAAAGCATCCACAGATTAAGGAAGAAGGGGGAAAGGTTGTGTGGGAATGGAACCTTAGACACTAAGTTCCCATTAACAAAAGTATTTAAACACTTAATTCACTTTGGTCCCTTGAAAATCCCAGCCTAAATATCCTAAGGGCCTTAAAATTCCAGCCTAGATCCATCACGCCCCTAGCAATAGGAGCTGGGAGGGCGCAGGCAAGGGGTGGCACTTGTATCTCCATGGACTGCACATGGTCTTATCCCTCTAGAATGTTGTGATGTTATGGCCCTCCAAAGGCACATCAGAAAGAAGGAAGACTAAGGCCACTTTCAGATCTCCCCCCGCGCATATTCTGACTGCGGGGGTGTGTGTGTGTGGAATGTGCAGCCAAGATATGCGCGGGGATCGGCCGGTCTGAAAGCCCCGCCCCCCCGCAGCCAGAATATGCGCCCAGGGGAGGTCTGAAAGCAGCCTAAGAAGCTCTCCTACCCCTTTCTGAGCCTCATGACTCACAATGCTCTTCAGGAAGGGTGTGTGTGTCCCGTGATCAGAAAGGGCTAAGAGACTCCCAAGCCCTCTCTGACATAGCCCAGTCCCTTTCAGAGCATTGGGACATCACAATACTCTCCAGAAAGCAAAACCACATCAGAAACAATAAGGGGAATCTGTCAAGCCCAGTAGCATAGCTGGGTTGTTGGGTTTTTTGTGTTTTTTTTTGTAAAGAACTGCATACATTCTTGGATGATAGGTCTATTTTGGAGCTTTCGGGAAAAATTCCTTCTTGGCCCCAAGTTGGCGACCAGTTTTCACTCACAGTACTGAAAGAAAGGTGAGTGGGCTCATGTGTCCTGCTTGCTCCTCTTGCCTCTGCAGAATGAATGAATTGAAGCTCCGGAGCTTGAATTCTTCAGATGGTGCCCACAGAGCCCCAGCTCACGGGACTTCATTGGCACCACAGGCTGCTGTTGCCCGGGCAACCCTGCCTGGGCTGGTAGCTGCCTGCAGCCATCACCTTTTCCCATGACTTGATCCTTCTTCCCAAGGGGGAATGGCACAAAACTTCCCCTGCCCCAATTAGGGGAGGAGGGTGATTGTAATAAGGATAGCTGTACTGAGGATATAATGTTTGACCTCTTCCATGCACACACCAGAGAGCAGCAATTCTGCTGCTCCTCTAATCTTGAAGGCCCTTTTAAATGGACCACAGTGGGTGGGGGATGGGTGTGTGACCATTCCCATGAGCACACACCCATCTCCACCCACCTCCACCCACAGAGCATCACGTATTGAAGCCCATTGCTCCATGGCCCTTTCACACAGATACTCTTAACGCTGATAAAATGGGTGTTACATTTTATTATACACAGGTAAGAAAGATTTTTCAGGGTGAATAAAAGGGCTTTGTGTGTCTAGAGGTGTAATGGGATTGACTGTCACAAATCAATGCCTTGTGAAAAGACTGCTAACTCATAATTTAAAAAAAAAATTCTTTTAGGAAATGTTTCAAAGCCCTCCAGAATCTGATGATGAAAACAAAGTGGAAGGCCCTACGTGCTACTGCCCTGAGAGGAAAGCTGGGGACACAGAACTACATATTACACTGCAGAGACAATTGGGTCTGGAACTGAATGAGGCAGACGGTGTTCCGCCAATGAAATGAAAATCAACCATGAGATCTATAGTGAGAGCGTGTGTCTATGGAATTCTAAAACACTGTTTTAGAGAAAAACTCTTTTCTGATTGTGAGGGGTGTGTTTTTAACGCTCCAGGCCAAATGGCCCACGATTATGTGATATGGACTTCTGAGGATAGGAACAGAAAACTTAAATTAATGTGTGATAACCTATGCTTACAGTCTGTCTTTCACATTCAAATGATGCTCGCCTATTCTTTAAACTGTCTTTCTATGACACAGGACACTTTTAACCTGACTCTATTGCTGTTTTGTAAAGTTGAATCCTCCCAGGATCCAGAAACCGTGTTGGATGGTCTCATGAAGCAGGGGGATAAATGGCACGCATATTAGAATTTGTGCAGACCATAATTAAAAAACGCCATTATAAATCTTTTTTTAAAAAACCGCTGTCTGTAATCCTAAAGTTACAAGAATCTGTAAATAAAGCTAAAAGTTGTTTAAATCTCTCTCTTAGAGAGTCTCTGCCCCGTGACTTTCCATTTGTAGAGCTCGTGCTTTAAAAGAGACATTACAGCTCGTTTTTAAAGAAAAAAAAATGTGTGTCTCTCTACTGAGTATAACATAATTTTGTCAAATAAAAAACCCTACCTTTTGAAAATCTGTGTGTCCAGGCTGCATTTTTTTTTCTTTCCTGCAGCAGTTTCTCAAAATAGGAGTGAAACCAGACAGATGTTGCAATGGGTGTGTTCTTATCATGGATGCCAATGGCTCTCTATTTTGTCAATAAAAGCACCTTTTGAAAATCTAATGCATACGTTTCCAGGATGCATTTTTTTCTCAAAACAGGGATAAACCAGACAGATGTTTCATTGGGTGTGTTCTTATCAAGGGTGTACCAGGACCCTCATTGAAACTCAATGTGGGACAATAGGATTGCCCCATCTTCCCATGGGCCTGAAATCTACATAGGAGATCTAACTGGAATTTACATTGAGAATTGGAGCCCACAGACAGCTCGCACGCCATTGGTTAACCGGAGATGGGGTAGGCAGAACGAGCCTTCCTATGTCTCCCTGCCAGCGTGCCCCATTGGTTAGTTGGAGAAGGTATGGGTCAACTTCCATTGAATGAAATCTGCATCAGAGGGTAATTTCAGATGTTACGAGATCACAGTGAACCACAGACAATCCCGCAGTGTGGCCAAAGAGCTCTGAATGTCTGTGGCATCCAGATGTTCACAGGGGGGCACCAAGGGGGTGGAGTGCACCTGCCACGAGCCGGGGGGGGCCCTCAGACCACCCCCAGTGCCGCTCCGGGACAGGTGGCAAGCGACCAAGCCCAATTAATGGTCTCCTATCGGCTCCCCAACAGGGCAACCTGCAGCGCCCCCACCAGCCGACCCCATGCCCCCAGCACAGAGGATGCGGGAGCACAGGGCACGGGTACAGCACCAGAGGGAGGACCTGGCAGAGGAGATAGTCTGGACCTTCCCGGAGTTAGTTCTATTGGACCTGGTTAACATTGTCCAACTCTGATTTATACTGTCTTTAATGTCTGGGGTAAGTGAAACCCCTTACTCTCCATTATAGGAGAATTTACATCGTGGGCGGGGTTTTCTTCTGCGTATATATACATATATATATTATTTTATATTGGTATCTGCTTTTCCCCAGGGGTCAAGTGCCGCCAACACAAGCCCCGAGAAGGGCAAGGCATGCTTTCATTTAATACTTGCCCACCCTCAGGGGTCAAGTGCTGTCGCCACAAGCCCCGGGAAGGGCAAGGCATGTTTTTATCCATTACCTGCTAACCCTTCAGGGCTAAGTGCTCCCAATTTAGGCCCCGAGAAGGGTTGGGCTAATTTTAGACGTTTTAATTTTGGTTAATTGTGTTTAAGTTTCAGGTTCAAGTTATTTGATCCCATCATTTACTCTATGATTACCTCTTAACTTATTAAATTATTTGTATCATAATTGTTATTGGTATATAGGAGGTGAAGGCTCCTACCTCTAGACTAGCGGTGTCGATATGCTTCTCCTTCTCAGATTTTATTTTGAATCCTATTTGGCACTTTGTATTTTGTCTTTTTATTTGTTATGGCCTATGGTCAAGACAATAAATTATTATTACTATTCTGGACCAGCACGGAGCAGGGGGAGCGGATGATCGCTGCCATCGACCGCATGGAGGCAACCATGGAGAGGGTCCTGGAGCATGCGGAGGCCAAGGATCAGCAGCTGGTGGCAAAAATGCACCAGGAATGGAGGCGGGAGCGATGGGAGCACATGCGGCAGATGGAGGCATTGGGGCAGCTATGTGAATCCATCAATCGGCTGGCCGTGGAGCACACACAGAAGATGGACTGGTTCATGGACATTGGCACCTCACTGCTCCTGCATGCAGGGACCATGAGTGCCTATATCATGGCAGCCACTCCGCCCGGCACCATACCGGCTCCAGTGCCTCAGATGCCCCCTGCGGTGCAACCGCCACCACCACTACCGCCCCAGCCACCAGCACGGCCACTGGGCCCGCACATCTGCCTTCTGGTCCCACTCGGCCTCCGGAGGCAACAGTCGCCCAGGGGGACCCCTCCGGCACCGCCAGCACTGCCCATGTCTCCCCTTCCCGCCACACAGGCCGGTCCAGACCCTGAGACCTCCCAGGACACAGTGGGGAATACTGACAGTGGGGGTGAGGGGAGCTCTCAGAGCTCCATGGCGCCCACAAGGCGGCTGAGGGGACAGCCCAGGAAGAAGCAGGGTCAGGGGGGACATGGGCGGTAGGGTGGGCCAGGGAGCAGAAGTCGGGGGGAGGGTAGGAATGGACAGGGGGCACCTAATGGGCAATAAAGGCACGGGTGTACACAACCAACCATTTTATCACGTGATTACCAGTATTGGGAAGGGGCCAGGGGATCGCCTCGGGCAAGGCCTGATGACAGGTGGGGCCTGCCATGGGGAGGCCTCCACAAGGCTGTGGTCGAGCAAAGGTGCTGGGATGGCTGGTGCTGTGACCCGCCTGTGCGGATGGGATGGGGTCTCGGGGATCGGGGGTGTCCCGTGGCAGCCTGGGGGTGGGGGGCTGGGGCTGGCCCCCCCACACTCAGGTCCCAGCATCACTGGATATTTGCATTGCCAGGGCAGCACAGATCCACTTGGCATAGCGGTATTCCCTTGGGTTCTCAGCATTCACATAGAGCAGTATGGGTCCTGGTGGCCGCTGTGGAATGGGGAACGCCATGGCGGCCCCATCGGTCTCACAAATGTTGTGCAGAACACAGCAAGCACCAATCACGAGGGCCGATGTCTCCACAGTGAAGTCCAGTTGACCAGCAAGGCACCGCCAGTGCTGCTTGAGGGCACCGAAGGCCCTCTCAACCACGGTCCTCAAGGTGCATAGCCAGGAGTTGAACTGCACCTCCACAGGGTTCCTGGGGACCGAGTATGCCTTCATGAGCCAACGGAGAAGGGGACAGGCCGGGTCCCCCAGGATGCAGGGGGGCATGAGCACCCCCTCAATCTTGGACATCCTCAAGTCGGCAAAGTCCCCCTGGTACATCCGTGCATAGAGGGGCAAGATGGCGAGGATCCAGGCATCATGGCTGCGACCAGAGTGGCCAGTGAAGATGTCCATGAACAGGCCCCGGTGGTCCGCAACTGCCTGGAGCTGCAGGGAATGGTACCCGTGCCGGTTTATGTATTCGGCAGCATCCCCATTGGTGGGGCGGAGGATCTCAATGTGAGCGCCATCCGCAGTGCCCACACAGTTAGGGAAGCTGCCAGCCTTGAAGCTGGCCAGAACAGCCTCCTGGTCCACAAGCTGGATCACGTGGTCCAGGAGCACGCCCTCCATGGCCTCGCAGAAGTCACGGAGGATGCCCATGACGGTGCTCAGTCCCACACCAAAGTGCTGTGCCATGGACCGGCAGGAATCCGGTGATGCCAGTGCCCAGACTGCTATGGCCACTCGCTGGACCATGGGTATGGGGGGGTGCAGGGGGTGTGTACAGCCGCTCCAGCCAGGGCGCCAGCAGCTCTGCGAGGCAGGTGGAAGTATGTCCTCCATGCTGCATTGTCCCACCATGCCAGGGCCCCAGCCCACCATTCCTGTGTCCAGTCCATGACCCAGAGCCACCTTTGTGTGGGTACTGCGAGCATGGCAGCGCATCCCATGGCTGCCCGGCACCAGTGGTGTTGCCCGGCTGCCTCTCGAAGAGCAGCTGCCTGCCCTCAGGTGAGGAGCAGGGCCCGTTGATATGCCTCAGATGCCTGCAGGGCCCTGAGCTTGGCCTGGGAGCACTGGCACCCATGGTGGGTACGCCGGGCAGCCACAGCGCTCCTGGCCAGGCACCTCTGGATGCGGGTGCTCAGGTGGAGCAGGTCCGTGGAGAGCCACAGGAGGTCTGTGTGTGCCCGGTACCACTCCACACATAGGGCCAGGTGCAACCAACTTGCGCCCCTCTGGCCCGCATCCATGATGGACCGTGGCCATGGGCTGGTCCGGTGCGCAGCCCTCCTGCCTGTGTCCTGGGTCCGCCCCTGCTCCGTGCCCCACACTTCTACCTGTGGGGCGCCCCCCCTGGCTGCAGCTGCGCTCCCGGCACAGGGGCCCGTGCCCTGGGCCTGCATGCGCCCCTCCATGCTGTCTGCTGTTGCCTGTTGTCATCATCTCCCTGCTATCCATGCTTTCTGGACAGCCTGTGAGCTCAGTTCCTGAAGCTGTTCTGGGTCCACTCCCCACGCATCGCTCGCTAGTCGTCCCATGTTGCAGCCTGCAGCCTTATTGCATGCCCTTGGAGCTTCCCTGCTTCCCTCCCCAGTCCACATGGGAACGTGGGGCCCCTCTTTCCTTGCTGGGCATACCCTCTGCCTGCTGGACCATGGCTTGTTGTGCTGCCCCGGAGCTCCCGTGCCTCAGATTGTCTGGCGCCCCCCCATAGCTGGACCTTCCGGGAGACCATGGCCCTCTGTGACCTGTGGCATTCCCTGGCTGTGCAACTGCTCCTGTGCTGCCTGGATACCCTCTCTGGTGCCTATGTGAGTCTGAGCTCTGGCCTTCACTACTTTGGCTATGAGGCTAGAGCTCGTGAGCACCGGCTCCATGCGGAGGCATTGGGCCTTTGTCCCTTTGCCGATGGGCGCGTTCTGGAGATACAGTGCTCGCATGTGGCGTGGTCCCTGGCGGAGACTGTGTCGGCCGTCTTGGTGTGTAGCCTGGCCGGGTTCATGACCTGCCTGGAGGAGGGGGGCCCTGCCCTGGCTGTTTCCTTCTTTGGCTGCATCCACGGGACCCGTGGGTACCAGCGGTTGTGTGGGGTGGCGTATTACCACCTGTTGGAGCTTGGGTACATGCCATGGCCCCCTGCTGCTGACTATATCATGTCAGAGCCCACCTGATTGGAGCTGACGGCACCAGCTGCTGTGTGGTCCCGTGCTGATGTTCAGGTGGGGCTCATCAGGCTGGATCCATTTGAGGCCTACTACCTCATTGCCCACCACATGGTGGGGCTGGGCTACTGCCAGGGCATGCTTCAGTGGCCCCACTATGTGCATCTGGTGGGCCAACCCGTCCCAGCCCCCTTCATGACTCCATGAAGCTGGCTGTGAGCCCCCCTGTGTATTTGTTGGCATGGATGAGTGCCCCACCGTGTGCTCCCTGAACCTCCCTGCCGGCTCGGGGCACTGACCACTCACTTCTTGCCATCTCGGCCTTGCTGCTGTTCTGGCTGGGTCAGTTGCCTCCGTTCCGCTTGTCAGTGTCACTCTGCCTCGTCCACGGGCATCCCCTGGCCTTTGCTGCCTGTGGTGTTCCTCTCCATGCCCGGCCCCCACTTTGGCTGATTCCTGCAGCTGGACATCGCTACTGGCTCTCCCCATGGTGCTGTCATCCCTTGGTTGGCTGCCCGCTCACCTGTGTCCATGACCTGCCCCCCACCACCACCTGGGTGCCTCCGTGATTGTGTGGATCTGGGGCCCCTGGACAGCACCTCCTGGCTTCCTCGGGGGGGAAGAGACTGCATGTGCTGCACGCTGGTTCCAGCTCGCATCTGTTCCCGGCCGTGCCTTTGCATCAGCACAGGGGATCCCTGCCGTATGGACCTGCCTCGGACCACTCCAGTGCCTTCCCCAGCTTGGTTGCCCTCCCCCTGTGACCCTGCTCTGTCCCCGTGGGGACCCCTGTGACTTGGGCTGCCTGTGTTGCTGTTGGGTGTCCCGTGCTGCCTGTGGGGTTCTGGGTTCCTTTCACCATGTCCTGGACTGGTCCCGGCCCAGTCCCCTCCTCTTCCTTGGCCTGGGGCTCCCCTCCCCCCCTCATCCATGGTGCTGTGTGTGTTGGCCTTCCTGGTGTGCTCCCCCCTTTCTTTCTTTCCTGTTCGGGTGTGTTTGCACCCAGGCGTGTGTGTGTTCTGCAGTATCCGTGGCTTCCCTGTCCCTGTTGTGTGTGTTTGGGTCTGCAGCTCTTCTCCCTTCTCCCCCTGCCTTCCCATTTCCCTTGTGTGGGCATTGCCTTTGGGCGCGTTTGGCTTCGTTTGCCCTCTGTCAGCCATGTCTGCCTCCTGCCCCACCCTGGTGGCTTCTGGGTGATCTGACCACAGTCCGGAATCGGCGTAATGTCTGTTGTGCTGCTCCGGGCCATGGTCCGGCCATTCGTTTCCTTGCCGTGGTCCCACTCCTGGCACGTCTTTTTGGGGCTTTCCTGGACCACGGGAGGGGGTTAGCCGGCTCGCTATGGTTGGGAATCCACTATGGTGACCCAGGAGCATTTAACGTCTGAAATTACCCAGAGATGGAGGGATGTTGTCCAGAGATGGACAACTGTCCTCACACCCATTGGTTAGTCGGAGAAGGGGTAAACACCCCGCATCCCACAAGAAGTGTATATAAAGGAAGCCAGAATCCAGCATCTCTCTAGGTCAGAACTGAAATTCACTAGCATTGGCTGTGCGGTTCACATTCTAATCTTCTTCTACACCAGTGATCCCAAGGAAACCTCTTCAGCTTCTAGTCCAATGAACTCAAGGAAAACTCTGCAGCCGGGCCCAGCCATCTGCCCCAACCCCCCTGGACAGGTAAGAAACTCTGCTGATCTCTTTAAGGGATGCGGGCTAGCATAAGCTCAGTGGGTTGGGGTGGTAGCCTGGCTCCCTATGGGTGAGTTCCATCCCTTCTGGCAGGTAGAGTATCTTGGGGATCTGTAAGGGTACAACTTGTTTAAAATACTCATTCAAAAGGAGCAGTCCTATTTCAAGGGGTCCCCCCTTCTGCTCTGTGTGTGTGTGAGTGAGTGAGAGAGAGAGAGAGAGAGAGAGAAAAGAACGCATCCAGGAACTGCCTCAGAGCAGTGTGTGTGTGTGTGTGTGAGAGAGAGAGAGAGAGAGAGAGACCTATGAAGGGCCACAGTTGAAAAGTGCTGTGAACTCTTTTCTATTAACAAAGTAGCCTATGATCTTGGGAAGTTGTTAAACCGGCCCCCCATAAGGGTCAGAGAACCCTGCATAAGGATCTGAACCCGGGCTAAAGGAAGTAGCTACACAGTCCTGTCTTTCCTGGGCACCAACCCCTGGGAACAGAAATATGTATGAATGTGTATGCCATTACCCATGCCCACTTCTAGAAGATTAGCTCCAGACGCAGTCTGCACAAACACCACACAATCCCATTCTCACATAACACTACACAATAGCAAAGAGATTTAAAGAAATAATGAGCCTTCTGACTGAGTATTTAGCACGCTTGATAAGAAATTTGCATGGGTGGTAAAATTTGTTGTAAGGGGGTGGGGCAGGGAGGGTTTTCTTTTTACAGGGGTGTACAACTAGTTACAGGTTGTGGGGTATTTAGAAAAAAACCAGAGCGTTTTCCATAAAGAACGGGATTGATTCTATGACTATTGCAAAATAAATGGGGAAATGTTTTTACTTTTAAAAACTGTTTTTCCTTTGGGTTTTTTTTCTTACTGCTTGTGCTTGCTATTCTATTTCTTTCTTCATAGCTCTGCATGAAGGGGGATTAAATGCTGTTTTCTCTTTTTCTTGAGAGGGATAGACCTGTCCCAGGAGATAGGGGATATGGGTGTGTGTGTCATCTTCTGATTAAATATTTGGGGTTGTAGTGTTTAAAGCTGCAAGCTCTTTGGGGGTGGGTGGAAGTATGATAGGGCTTCTGGCATGCGGCTAGGGGTGCCCCTTTATAGATGGGGGGTGGAGGGGGCTTGCATAGCATGGTCTTATTCTACATTTGGTGGTGTGCTTTTCTTTTTTTTTTTCACTTTCATCTTGCAAGCTTTGTCCTAAGCACCTCTGGTTAAGGAATGTTTATCCTAAGATTTTAAAAAATGTTAGAGGGTGCTGTGTGGGTGCCTATTTTTTAAATTTTGATAGTTAGGGGTCGGCTTCCTTTAACTAGAGTGATCTGTGGTTAGACCTAGGAGTGCAAGTTAGCTTGCTCTTATTTTCAAGGCCTGTCTTTTTAAAAAAAAATTGGCCAGACCTCTTTCTCCTTCTCATTCCCGCCCCCCATCCCCATTTGCATGGGTAGTGATTACCAAGGGTGGTAGCTAGAGCAAGGGAGAGATGGCAGTACAGACATCTCCATGACTGCAAAAAGGTAAGTGTTTTATTCTAGTCTTTCGGGGAGGGGGCTGCCTGGGGACAGAAGAGCAAATTATTTATTTATTTTAATTTTTTGTTTATATTTATTAGCCACCCCCTCATGCCCATGGCATCTCGGGGCGGTGTACAACATAAAAGCAATAAATAAAACAACAATAAAACACAACAAATAAAAATATTTTAAAATCCATCTAAAAAAACTCCACTACCCCCTCCCCCCATTTTAATTATCCCAACCCACCCTCCCCTCCTCTGGAGGCCTGGGAGAACCGCCAAGTCTTGCAGGCCTGGCAGAATGCCAGCAAACTTGGGGCCAGATGGGCTTCCTCCGGGAGGGAGTTCCACAATCGCGGTACGACCACCAAGAACGCCCTCTCCATTGTGGCTCCCCGTTTTACATGGGGGACCTCCAAAAGGCACCCCCGGAGGACCGCAGGGGTCATTCTGGGGCGCGGAGGGTGAGGCGGTCCCTGAGGTATGAAGGGCCAAGACCGTGTAGGGCCTTATAGATCAAAACCAACACCTTGAATCTGGCTTGGTACATTATAGGCAGCCATTGCAGCGTGCAGAGCACAGGGGTGATGTGCTCCTGCCGGCTTGTCCCTGTAAGGAGATGAGCCGCCACATTCTTCACTAGCTGAAGCCTCCAAACCAGCATCAAGGGAAGCCCCACATAGAGCGTGTTGCAGTAGTCCAGCCTCGCGGTGATGAAGGCATGGATGATGGTGGCCAGGTCGGGTCTGGAGACATATGGACGCAGCCTCAGCACCAGATACAGCTGGCGGAAGGCAGCTTTAGCCACTGCCTCCACCTGCCGATCCAGGTGGAGATCTGAGTCCAACAATACCCCAGACTCTAAACCTGCTGGGCTACGGGAGGGCAGACCCCCTCTACGAGGGGAGCCGACACCTCCTTCGCCCTACCCACCACCATCACCTCCGTCTTATCAGGATTGAGCTTCAGTCAGTTCTGCCATAACCAATCCGCCACGGCCTCCAAACATTGGGACAGTACTGAGACAGCAGGACCTGGGTCAGTTGAAAAAGAGGGGTAAAGCTGGGTGTCATCAGCATATTGGTGGCAACGCACACCAAACCCTCTCATGATCTCCCCCAAGGGCTGCATATACACATTAAACAATCAATCAATA
This sequence comes from Sphenodon punctatus, assembly GCA_003113815.1. NCBI lineage: Eukaryota > Metazoa > Chordata > Lepidosauria > Sphenodontia > Sphenodontidae > Sphenodon > Sphenodon punctatus. The sequence continues at coordinate 1,189,522 of QEPC01013938.1, forward strand.
CTTTTATTAGACGCTAGCTTCCGCCATGGTCAAAACAACAACAACATCTACGTATAATACAATAAACTCTAAAACATATAAATAAATAAAACATATTCAGATAGATCATACATCATCCTACTAATAATGTAGGAACTAAAAATTAAAAGACAATATATAAAAGAATCCAAAGCACATAAAAAGAAAAATTCTCAAATTTAACATAGTGCAGTGCGGATTCTTGAAGCCAGTAAAACAAACAAAGCGACTGCCTGGATAACTTCCTCATCCTGGGATACTAGTAGATCAACTACATTATGCTTATTTAATAAGCATCTCTGGTCCCATAAAGGTGATATCCAAACCAGCCTGAGAGACTCGTATAAGGGGCAGAAGAGAACAAAGTGCTCCACATCCTCCACTACTTCACTCCTACAGGGACAAAGTCTTTGCGGATATGGTATATTCTTAAAGCGGCCCTCCACAACAGCAGTAGGGAGAAGACCGAAACGCACAGAGGTAAAAGCCCTGCGCAGTGTGACGTCATTTAATTTGTCCAAGTACGGTTCCAGCCTATGCAGTTGTTTAAGGGTGCCTAATTGTGGGGCTGCCTTCCAGGATGCCAGAGCTGCCAGATCGTCCTGTTTAGAGATATCAGTCAGCCTTAATTTGACCAAATCCTTTTGCAAAGACAGGCTTTTCCCTTGCAAGCAAGAAATTGAGAGGCCTGCCCTAGTCAGATAGATCATAATTTGGGCAGTCCACGGATATAAGAGCGCCCCTGAGTGCTCTAGCTCTTCCTCCAGACACTGAACTGGCAAGGAAGAGCCTTCCTGATTAGTCAGCCTAAGCCAATACCCCAGGGCCCGCTGCTTCTTAAGACAATCGATAGACATAATGCCTGTCTCAGCCCTTACCACTGGGGCTGGAACTCCCTGTGGTACTCTTAGCAGACCTCTCAAAAAAACGTTCTGAACCATCTCCAGAGCCTGCGTATTCATTGACAAGGTCACCTCCGAGCCAAATGTCAGCAGAGATTGCACTTTGGCTCGAAACACTTCCAGAATCAAGGAGATCTTAATTCCGCCTGAGTTAGATGCCAGACGCAGAATCCCCTTACTTGCCCTTTTAGCCTTCAGAACAGTTAGCTTCCTGTGTCTTGTCCATGACCCGTTGTCAGAAAGGGTAATCCCTAGGTAAACATAGGAAGATACCTGCTGGAATTCCATACCCCTAATCACCCAGCTACGCTTTAGGGTCCTTTTCTTTCCCACAACCATTATATGTGATTTTTGCAGGTTTATTTCCAGCTCATTCTCGGCACTATAATCAATCAGCATTCCCAAAAGATTGCGCAGACCTTTCTGCGTTTGAGAAAATAGGACGATATCATCCGCATACATTAATATGCGGAGACTCCTGTCCTTAATCTTTGGGGAGTGTGAATCTGACAAAGCCAGTCTGGCTGGAAGATCACTCAAGTATAAGTTGAAAAGGAGGGGGGCCAGGACACATCCCTGCCTTACCCCCCTCCTAACTCGAAATGGGTCTGACAAGGTGCCATCTGCTTTCAGTCTGACCCTTGCTTGATTCCCTGCATGTACATACATGAGCAGGGACAGAAGATGACAGTTAATCCCTAAATATTGGAGCTTTTTCCAGAGTTTCACTCTGGGCACAGAGTCAAATGCCTTTCGGAGATCAATAAAGGCCATAAACATCATCCCTGTCCGTATTTTCACATATTTCGTAATTATGTGAATTAGGATGAAACAGTTATCGATAATGGAGGAACCCTTCCGAAATGCACTCTGTTCCTGAGGAATCCGATTCTGCCCGTATGCCCATGTCTCAAGATGGTCAAGCAATAACTTAGTATAAATTTTAGCTATAATTGGTAAAAGGCTTATGGGTCGGCCAGGGCAGGGCCCCCCTCCTCCAGGTAGGTCATGAACCCAGCCAGGCTACACACCAAGAGGGCCGACACGGTCTCCGCCAGGGACCACGCCACATGCATATACACATTAAACAATAATAGAGACAGAATGGAACCTTGCGGAACGCCACATTCCAGGGCCCATGGGCTAGATGATTCAGCCCCCAAGACAACCCGCTAGCTTCTCCCTGAGAGGAATGAGCAGAACCACTCAAGGACAGTCCCATCCACACACTCCAGGGCTCGCAACCATCTCAACAGCAGCCCATGGTCCACTGTATCAAAAGCGGCTGAGAGATCTAGCAGCACCAAAAATGTTGAGCGTCCTGTGTCCATCTCCCAGCGGAGATCATCCGCCAAGGCCACCAATGCCTTCTCTGTACCATGGCAGGGACGGAACCCAGATTGAAATGGGTAAAGAAACCGATGCCGTCAAAATGCACCTGGAGCTGCAGTGCCACTGCCCGTTCAATAACCTTCCCTAAAAAGGGAAGATTAGAGACAGGTCAGTAGCTGGCGAGTGCGTCCACATCCAAAGATGGCTTCTTCAGCAGGGGGCGCACCACGGCCTCCTTGAGACCGGGGGGCAACCTTCCATGCCAAAGGGATGTGTTGATTACCCTCGCCATCCCCATCCCCAATGTCTCACTGGAGGCCTTCACCAACCAGGATGGGCATGGATCTAATTCACAACTGGTGGCTCTAACAGACTCCAGAACACCCACATCATCGGCTGGCATCACTTCCTGAAACTCATCCCAAGAAGCTGGACCAGACGAGGCCTCCATAGCCTCGTGCTCCACCTCCACTGCCCCTAATCCAGTGTCAAAGTTGCTCTTGATCTGAGTGATCTTGTCTGCAAAGTAGATGGTAAACTCCTCACAGCGGGTCTGGGACAAGTCCCCGTCCAGGCGGAGGGAGACCAGACTGACCAGCCCCCGCACCACCCAGAATAGTTCAACTGGACGCAACTTTGCAGACATTATGAGGGCGGCAAAGAACTTTTTCTTTGCCGTCCTCACAGTCTCAACATAGGACTGCAAATGGGCCCTATGGAGAAGTCGGTCAGATTCAGCACAAGTCTGATGCCAGCATCACTCTAGTCGCCTACCTGTCTGCCTCATACACCACAGTCCCACAGTAAACCAAGGGGCCCTGCGGTGACGAGACAGCAGTAGGAGATGTCTCGGAGCCAACCTGTGAATGGCCTCCCCAAGCAAGATGCTCCAAGCCCGAACGAGTTCATCAACAGAGTGACTGTCAGGGTCTAAGATTACTAAATCACCCGCCTCAAGGCCAGAACAGAACACCAGGCCGAGGGTATCCCCGCCCCACATGGGTCAGGCATATTAGTGAGAGCCCCTTTCTTTTCTTTCTTTTCCAGATCAACAGTCACGTTCTGGGGGAATTATCAACTTAACCTTAAGAGAGCTGTTTGGAGATAGCGATAGTGATGGTAGGCTTCTTTCCCCCCCCCCCTTCTTATTAAGCAGGGATTTTTTCTATGCAATGTTGGACACGGGTATTAACCACTCTGGTATTTTTGTTTTGGTTTGGGTTTTTTTGCAGACGAGACAATGCCAGCAAACCCCTCACTGCCTAAAAGATTGTCTGTTCTTAAAAATAAAGGCAGACGCTATAATGCTGAAATAGAGCTGAAGGTTGGCGAGTAAAAAAATAAAATAAAATAAAATAAATTAAAATGAAAGGGAATTTGTGTGTGTGTTTAAAAGTTGCAATAATTATTTTTTTAAATGCAGGTGTGTCCAGGAGCACAATATCCACTCAGGTAGATTCAGAACAGGTGGGTCCCTCCCTCATAGCAGTGGCAGCACCGCCAGATGCAGAGCAGCCAGGACCCTTATGCGCGCCTACTGCAAAACGTCGCACTAACACCCCTCCAGCTCCTCGCAGAGCTGGTAAACAAAAAACAAAAAACCCCACACCATCTAGATGACAACAACTCACAGAAGTCAGATATTAGCAACCTGTTGCAAATAACCGAAGAAGAATCCCTGGCTGTACCAACTATTGTTAATTTTGGCAATATCGAACATGCTTTTTTGGATTTCTGTGTAAGGGTGGGAAAGTTAAAGAGGGATGTAAACAATAAGGAGCAGGAGGTTATTTTACTGGAGCAGAAGGCTAAAAAGGAACGGGCTCTGCTTAAACTGCAGTAAGAAAAATGTGAGAAACTCATGTACCATGTTTTTAAATGTGTTATAGAAGCTAATGACTCTGTAAATTGTGTTAAAGCTGTAGATGCTTTAAGCACTGAATTAAAGGTAGCTAGCAGGGGCAGTGGACCCTCCAGAGAAGCAGGGGCAGTGCCCCTCCTGGCCCTTCCCCGACCGGCGGCAGGCTCCAGTCTGGCAGCTTGCAAAAAACCCAAAAAAAACCCAACAAACCCAGCCGAGGTCAGCATCGCGCTGAATGTGCGGAGCCACCTCAAAGAACCTTCTTTAGCAAGGCAGAGACTTTCTGAAGGTCTCTGCCTTGCTAAACAAAGTTCTTTGAGGTGGGTCTGCACATTCTCACCGGTTGTGTGCGTGCGTGCGCACACAACTGGTGACTCAAGAGTCACCCCCAACCCCCTGAAGGCTTCATAAGGAAGCCTTCACGGTCAAAAGGGAGCCGTTCTTCCTTTATGCGGAGTGGGTGGCTAGAAGAGCCGTCCATTCCGCATAAAGGGACCCTGCAATGCAAGAGTGCCGCAGGGGGCACTCTTGCATTGCAGGGGCCGGCAGAGGGAAAGTTCATATGGGGGCGCCCAATAGAGGCACCCGGTATGAACTGAGAGCTGCGCGTGTGTCAGCAGCTCCCAACCCCCTGCACAGGCTGGGTCCCAGCCTGTGCAGGGGGCTGGGAGCTGCTGACGCACGCACAGCTCTTAGCCTCCCCGAGTCCCTTCCTCCCTCCCTCCCTGGCAGGGAGGGAGGGAAGAAGGGACTCGGGGAGGCTAAGAGCTGCCTGCGTGCCGCATTCCCTGGATGGTGGATGTAGACATGGTGGTGGAGAGGAGTCAGTGGCCCCACCATTGATGATGGTGAGCATTAAATTGTGAGGTCTGGGGTGGGGGGAGAGAGGGGGGCAGATGGTGGGAGGGGTGAGCAGGTGGGCACATGGTGGGAGGGGGAGTGGAGGGGG
>QEPC01013938.1:1194683-1215434 GCA_003113815.1 Sphenodon punctatus
CAGGGCTCCTGGGTTCTCGGGGAGGGGAGTGGGGGCTAGTGGGTTAGTGCAGGGGGGACTGTGTGTGGTAAAATTGAGGTTTGGAAATCCTGAGAGAGATGTCACTGCAAGTCATGCGATTTCAGTTGTGTTCAAAATGCTGGAAATGGGATGTGTGTGGTAAAATTGGACTCAGGCTGTGACTGGGGTGCTCTACAAGGAAATGTATAAACCCAAAACACAGGGACCCATCACCCTTCAAGGATGGGTCCCTGTGTTTTGGGTTTATAAATTATTTATTTTAAGCTTGATGTGCATGTAGACTGTGTTTTCATCCATCCGATGTTAACCCTGGGAACGCCTTGCTGCTGGGTTATGCCATGCCACTGGTCTACCGTCCCCTTGGTTCTGCCTACCATCCCCCTGGCTCCACCCCTAGGCCCGCCGGCCCGGCCTTACTGCCCCATTACCCCTCCAACATCAAAACCCACCAGCCACCCCTGATAGCTAGACAGTATTTTAATGCTGTTGGGGGTCTATGGACACATGGTACAGGTGTACAGATGAGGGGTGGTGGTGGTCAGAAACAGACACAATGCTTGTGCTTGCTCAAGGGATGGTGAGGATACCCCTGGTCCTTGAAGAAAATATTAAAGAAGGCATGCCACACATTTAAAAAGACTGCAAAGTGCAGAGCTGGGGCAGCTGCTGAACCAGCTGGGGGTGCAGTCTCAGAGGCCCCATCGCTCTCAGCTCCACAGTCCCATTCTATCCATGATAACTCTGAGTCTGGGTCTCCTGAGTCTGGGTCCGGGTCTCCTGAGTCCGGGTCTCCTGTTGTCTCCATAGAGTCAGACCCCTCTGAGGGTAGTTCCCCCAGTACCTCTTTTGAGGATTAGTTGCCCCAGCCCCGTGAAGCTGGCTCCCCCAATGGGTTTTTTCCCTCCTCTGAAGCTAGTTCCCCCAATGTCTATTGAGGAAGGGAGTGAAAACGCACGCCCTGTATTTCTTGAAAGCGTGGACCAGTGGGAGCACCCCGTTAACCGGTATAATGCTATTTTATATGGCAAAAGCTTCCACTTACCACTTTGTTAATCTTGAGCACGCTGCTAACCCTCTAGATGCTGAATTAGCCATGCGTGAGTGCATACAGAGGCTTCTAATGGAGGTTCAAGGTAGAACTTCCCCTGATGATTTTTTACCGCTTCAGCTGATGGGTCTGGGGTTAAATTGCCCATTTTTTTCCAAACAGCTGTGCTAATGATGTCTTTAGTGCAAAACAATTTTTTGAGGATGTAGCAAATTTTATACAGGGCAATGCTGAAATTTTTATTACAGGGGAGCTGGGCTTAATACTCACCGTGATAAAAAATCCTGGGGCCGGTGCCCATGGAATACTTAAATCTATTCTGAATGATGATGCAGTTGATGAAAAAATCAGACACCTGATTGATTTTAACTATACAGGAACAAATTTCTGTTTTGCTGGTGGTCTTTGAAAGTTTTAATGGAGCGAGATACTGAAGATGTTATGTTGTTATGGGAGGCCAACTGTTTGCATCACCAATTGGGGTTTAGCGATAAGAAAAAACCCAAGCTTTCCGACGTAGCAGCTTTTGAAAACCTTTTAAATATTAACATTGAAGTAGTGCATCGCACAGATGCAGGTAGCTGGGTTTTTTTATAAAACAGGCTCTCCCGAGCAGGATAAGATTGTTTATATGCTACTACATGAGAACCATTATTATGGTATCCTGGACATAAAAAAGTTTTGGGGGGCTCAGGCGATCTGCAAATTTTGCCGCACACTTTACAATCACAGACATAACTGTACCAAGCGCTGCTGTGTGTGTCGACAGCTCTTGCACCTATGTTGCAAAAACTACACAGTTCAAATAGTTGTCTGCTCATTTGTAGGTCTAGGGAATGCTTAGGGAGGCATAGGAAACTGGCAGAAGAAGATAAGAATGACTGCAAGTTAAAAATCCAGTGCCCCAAATGCAACTCTTATGTTGAAAAAGCCCACAACTGTAAGGGGAGGAAGTGTGGTCAATGTAAACAGGAGCTTCACAATGTAAATACTCATTTGTGCTATTATGACATGTTTTACCAAGCCTGCGCAATCTGAGAAATGCATTTTTTATGACTTTGCGTGCACCCAGGAAACAGGAATGCATGAACCAAATTACATTTATGCCACGGATCTCAAGGGGAAGAAAACCTGGGAATTTATGGGGCCTGACTGTTAATCAATTTATTTCAACTTTTATGAAACCCAGGTATAAACATTACTCAGTCCTCGGTCATAATGGTGGAAGGTATGATTCATACTTTATTGTGCACCACTTGGTTAAACAAATGGTTGAAATAGATTTGATAGCTCAGGGAGGTAAATTGTTTAGCGTTACAGCACCTGCCTTCACCATACGCTTCATTGACTCTTATAACTTTCTCCCCATGAAACTCAGAAAGCTTCCAAAAGCCATGGGCTTTGAGGAGTGTAAAGGTTATTTCCCACATTTTTAAAATACCAAGCCTAATCAGAACTATGTAGGCCCCATGCCCGCTCCTAGCTATTATGGAGTGGACGTCATGATGCCTGAAGACAAGGCCGATTTTCTGGTGTGGTGTGAGGCCAAAAAGGATAAACAATTTGACCTGCAGAAAGAACTAGTCTATTACTGTCAGCAGGATGTTAAAATTTTGAGGGAGGCCTGTGTGTGGTACAGATCTAAAATTATGGAAATGACCAATAAAGGGGTGGCGGCTGGGATGAAAGATGGTGCAATCCTAGTGGAATACCGCCATATAGATCCTTTTCAGTATTTAACTCTGGCTTCGGTCAGCCAGGCTATGTTCAGCTTCCTGTGCTTGGATCCGGACACCATAGCTCTGGAACCACCTGACAATTATCAGAGGCATGCAAAGAGGTTTTAATCCCCTGGCATTCAGTGGCTCTTGTTTATAGAACAGCTAGAAAAAATTCAGATTCGGCACGCTCTTCAGGGTGGTGAATTTAAAGTGGGGCCGCTCTGACTCGACGGCGAGGCAATCATTAATGGGCAAAAAACAGCTTTTGAATTGAATGGGTGTTTCTATCACAAATGTGTAAAATGCTACAGAACAGGTTCCATTTATGCCTCTCTTGATTACCAAACCCAGCGTAAGGCAGGCTTTCTCAGGGGTAAAGGTTTTGTAGTCAGATCCATCTGGGAGCATGAGTGGAAGGAGATTCTGGAAAAAGATAGGGAACTTCAGCAGTTTCTGAAAGATAAAGGCCTGCCACAACCCCTGCAGCCTAGGGAAGCACTCTTTGGGGGAAGGACTAATGCGATATCTCTTTATTATCGTACAAAGCCTGGGGAAGAGGTGCGATATTATGATTTTACTAGCCTGTACCCCTATGTGAATAAGACCAAAGAATACCCCATTGGACATCCCACCATCATTTATAAAAATTTTGCACCGCTCTCTGACTACTTTGGTCTGGCCAAAGTCAAAGCGTACTCTCCTCGTGTACTCTTCTTCCCGGTGTTACCTGTGCAGCTAGGTGGGAAACTCATGTTCCCATTGTGCGCTTTGTGTGCTGAGACCATGCAGCAGACCCCCTGTTCTCACACAGAGGAGGAGAGAGTCTTAAAGGGGACATGGTGCACAATCGAGCTGGCTGTTGCTCTGGAGAAGGGGTATAGGCTGGCTAAAATCTTCAAAGTCTGGCACTTTGAAAACAAGTCTGATAAGCTGTTTGCTGAGTACATACGAATGCATCTTTGGCATAAACAGGAGGCCTCAAGGTATCCCAACTGGTACACCACTGAGGAGCAAATGGTTAAGTACCTTGAGGAGTACTATAAGAAAGTACGTTTACATCCCGAACATATTGAGGTGAACCCTGAAAAACGTAGTATCGCTAAGCTTTATCTTAATTCTTTTGGGGGAAAGTTTGCACAAAGGCCCAATCTTGGTAACATGAGCATTGTTAGAGAGCCTGAATATCTTTTTCAGCTTATGTTTTCACCCCACTATGTTATTTCCTCCTGTGAATTCTCAGGAGAGGATGTGGCCTGTGTGTGTTGGAAGCAGACTAAAGAGTGCTGCGTGATTTCAGGCACCACAAATGTTTTTATAGCATCCTTCACAACAGCCTATACATGGTTAGAGTTGTACAAATTGCTAGAAGGCTTGCAGGAATGCTGTCTTTACCACAATACAGACTTTGTTATATTTTTGAGCCACAAGGGTGAATGGGAACCCCCTCTGGGTGACTATTTAGGAGACCTAACAAGCGAACTTCCCCCAGATCAGCACATTGTAGAATATGCTTCAGGGGTGCCTAAAACATATGGGTACTAAGTGAGTAATGGTAAAGTCTGCATGAAGATGAAGGGGATTACACTGAACAGCACCAATTATGAAAAACTCAGTTTTGAGAGCTTGAATGATCTAGTTTGGAACTATAATTCAGGACAGGGAGAAGCTAAAAAGATAACGATTCAGCAGTCCTCTATAGTAAGAGACAAGAAGCGGTTTCAAATAGAGACACGGACTCTTAGGAACACACAAAGATAAAAGGGTGCTTGGAAAAGGCTACCATAGTGTACCCTATGGTTATTAAGCATGGACACTAGGTGGCAACACCATTTTTCTACTGTGATTTCAGGCCCAAGCGGTTCAGGGAAAACTTACTTTATAAAGAACCTGATAGATCATGGCAAACAATTGCTTTCCGCCATGCCTGACAATGTAGTATGGTGTTATAGCTGCTGGCAGCCTTTGTATAAGGAGATACTTTGTAAATACCCCTTTGTCAAGTTTGTAGAGGGTTTGTCTGAAAGTCTGACTGATGATGCCTTATTCCCTGCTAATAAAATGAGTTGGGTCATAGTGGATGATCTTATGGAATCTGCTTCTCAAAGCACTGAAAAAGAAAACGTTCACAAAATATTGTCATCATAGTAATCTTTCCATTCTTTATATAGTACAGAACCTCTTCTGCAGGGGCAAAAAGAGTCGCACAATTCAATTGAAATCTACATTTTTCGTTCTTTTTCAAAAACCCTGGGATAAGCTGCAGATCGCCATTATAGCCTGGCAAATGACCCCAGAAAATCCCAGTTTTTCCTGGAAGCCTATGAGGATGCTACCTGCAAACCTTACAGTTATTTGGTGGTGGATTTAAACCCCTATACCCCTGAGCATAGACCAAGAACGGGACTCTTCCCGCCCGAATGGCCAGTTGTCTATACTTTGAAAAGGGGGCTTAAAAGGCATTGATCTCTCCCTCCTTCCCCCCATTTTTGTATCAACGGTCAGCATGTTGGCTCAGCTGCAGAGAAACCTTCCTCTTCTGAAGCACAAAGTCATCCTCTGCAGAGCCTCTGATGACCTGGTGATTGCCATCTCGGAGCTTGCCCTTAATGTTTTATGGGGTAATGTACCTCTGCCGCAACAAGTAAGAGGGTTGAGGAAGGAGTGTAAAACTATAAAAAGCTTTTCTAACAGACAAACCTCCCTTAAAAGAAAGAGGATATTGCTAAAGCAGAAGGGAGGATTTCTAGGGCCACTGCTCCGTATTGCCCTCCCTCTGATCACTGGGCTTTCGACGAGAGAATAATAATGGAATACACTGAAAAGATGTTCCTGGTGCCTGAGCAACAGCTAGAGCAGCTGAGAGTTAGCCGTCCCCACCCCCATGAGGAAATCATCAGAGCATCTGCTACATGTACCTTAGATGCAGAGATGAGTACCATTCTGCACAGGGAAGGGGTTACACACTATGAGAAGGCTAACCAGTATGCCTCCGTGCTTCAAAAATAATTAACCCACGTGAAGCAGAGGGAGACAGAAAAATGAAAGCTCACTTTGCAGCTCCCCCTTCAGATGAAGCACACCCTCTGCCCCACCCCGAAAGCTCTCTAGGGTCAGACCCAATCATTCAGGATGTGTTGAGGAGAATAAGTAAGAAGAATCAGATCAATGCTGAGCTTCTATTGGATAAACTAAAGCATGCCAGAGGTTTGCCCTCGTGGGATGACAAGGGTACTTTTTTGTACTACGGGTACCCAGTCAGGGGCTCCCACATGTTCGATCTGGTACATGCAGCTACTCAACTGCGCACCCTCAAAAAACATCCTACAGGCTGGGGCGCTTTTGTAAAGGCCATGGCAGAAGCCAATGTTCCATCCTCTCTAATAAGAAACGCTGCTAACAGAGAACACTATGACTCTGTGAAATCATCCACACCAACTCCAGGTCCCTCTCAGGCAACCTCTCCCTTAACCCCTTCTAAAACAAGATTGTCTGGTATGTTCAACTGGACCAAAATGTAAAAATAAATATATATTGTGATTTTATTTTTATTTTATTTTATTTTAAAATAATGTCTACTGTATTTGTACTTTTCAATAAATGGTTATTTTTTTCTTTAAAAAAAAAAAAGAATTACTCTGTCCTGTTTATTACTTTTTCAGCCCTCATAAAAATAAAAATAAATAAAAAAAAGAACAGCAGTCGTGGTTACTTTTAAATCCCCCCATAAGGGAGAGCTTTATTGAAAAACATGGCTATGAAATTCAGTACAGGAAACACAAGTCTGGGCATGTTGAAACATGCCTGGCATGATCCTGGGCCTGTCCAAACAGTACTTTTTATTTTTTACAAAACGAGTCACCATTTGTTCATTTTCTGCTAAATTATCAGAATACATTTCTAAAATTTGTTCAAAGGATAAACCTTTGCACCGGTGATGAAGAAAAAAGACACAATTAAAACCACAGGTCTCCGAGGTAGGGTCTTGTAATTGGGTGTGTTGAAATACATTCCTACAACCATTCTTGTTCAAAAATTTTAAAATACTTCTAGGAAACAAAACGCTGTCAGGCGGCTGTCCGTAAGAGTAAAAAAACTCACCCTGGTTATGTTCTGTCAGGTAGATTGCGAGTCAATGTTCTCCAGGCTGTGTATGGGGGGGGGGAGTGTTGACCACCAGGCCTACAGACCTTTGCGCTAATCTCCCTTTAGGAGCCAGTCGCTTGGGAACACATCCAAGAAAGTCTTTCTTGTGTAAGAGTCTGATGATAAAACACGTAATAACTGTATGGTGTCCATGTTACATATAGTCAAACAGTACATTTCTCCTTTGATTTATCTCTATCACATTGTCCAAAACAGCATAAACTATCATGTTGATGGTTATGGGCAAGGCTACGGCAAAGCGTATTTCGACCCTCAGGTTTCCATTTTTAATCAGCAAGCAATGATCGCCACCTTCCTGATCTGGAGACAGATCAAAGGCAAACAGAGTGTACCCCTGTGCAAACTCCTCGCGGTTGATGAGGAGGGCACGGTCTTTCATATGTTTGCACCAAATTAATGTATTCCCTCGCGTAGTTTCCAGCTGCAAATTCCGGTTGCAATGGCTTGGTTGGAATCTGCTCTCCATCCACACAGAGCGCCACAAAATTAATATCATAGTGTTTGAAACTAAAGGGGATCTTTGCATAATTTCCACTGTGTGCTGTGCATCATGGTCAAGAAAAGAGAGAACCAGCAGCTTGGCGAGTTGCCCCAGAAACAGATTCTCCTGATTACTGACATGACTGCCGGCAGGAATGTTGAACACTTTCATGCCCACCCAATCCAATGGATATTTAGCACTGGAGGTATGCAGGGCCTCGGCATGTCCTAGGAGAACTCCTGGTGCTACACGCACTTTTTTCACAAAAAGTGAGGCATTTAGAACCCGCAACTTGTACCACCTGGCAGGCTCATTACTCATGATGCAGAAAGAATCTTTGCTCTGAGTCAGTTTTATTTTCACATTCACCCTGTTCAAAAGCAGTTTTTCCTGAAAAAACAGCTCGCTGTGAAGGGGGCCCAGCAGCTCAACCTTTCTGCTCTCTCTGGTTAGGTGCAGCCTTTTTCTAAACCCTTCATTACCTTCCTCCAATACTGTCGCTTCATGTTGTCCAGCAGTGTCTTTGTAAAACAGGCCTGCAGAAAATTGTGTAGAGAGGGCATCACCACTGTAACTGAGCACAGATTCTATGAATGCCCTGTAAGGGTAGCAGTTGTTGCTCTGGCTAACGAGGCGATCTCCCAGCGTGACATCCAGCTGACTGAACAGAGAGGCCACAGGATAGTTCACCAAATCCACCTAAGTGACTGCGTCAAGATTGGCCCCGTTTTCCTTGACAATCTTACAGGTGAGATAGAGTAATGTGTTGTTCAAATCCAAATAGTCTATTCCATTTCTGGCTATGAAAAAATCAAGAGAGGCTGTCTCTCCCACAGCTGAGAGAGGGGGGATTTCGATGTAAATGCTCTTCTCAATGCTGGTTTGCATGGGGGCTACTTGAAACAGATCTAGTTCAGATTTGGTGCATTCCTCAGAGCCGCAGTGAATAAAATCCATGTTGATTAAAAGATATTGCCCTTGCTCATACTACCACGTCTCCTCTTTCGCGCAGCCTTCCTCCTCTTCTGGCGGTGTCCCTCCTGCAGAACCTTCCATTTATGGGCTTGAGGTGGCCACATCCGACGTGTTTGTGGCGCCTTTCTCCTCTTCTCTGTATATACATAAGCCCAGACCCCTCTTGCTTATCAGAGGGGGTAATTTTCTCCATAACAGTATGAGAGACGTGATCCATCACATCCTTGGCTATATTTTGGGTGGCTGTTTTGGCATGGGGTTTAATCAACTCAAAGCCTCTTCTTTGAACTGCTTTTCAAAAGAGACTGCGAAATATCCCCCCAATACCAGCCCTGCACATTACAGGGACCCTGTGAAACCCCAGGAAGACATAGCCGGCCTGGGATTTGTAATAATTGGCGTAGACCCTAGGGTCCCCATAATTTTTAACAATGACCATCTTAAAAACTTAGTGCTCTCCGAGGGCATATATGTAGTTTCACAACCACCTTCCCAAAACTAAATGAGACGTGCTTGTTCTGATCTGTCTTTATTTCAATGGTTATAGTGTCAATGCAGTGTTTACTGACCGGTACGTAGTGAGGCTTGTCATAGGTGATGGTGACAAACTTGTTGCTGTTCCCACATACAGGAACACAGCACAATAACAACACTGAGAAATCCCCCACAAACTGGTGTTCTACGACGTCTGTGTACAGGTACAAAGAGCTGACTCCTCCTTTAATGTCTGCAGTGTGGGGAAACTGCTGGTTCATTAAACCTGGCGACGCCCCTATTATATGGGCTAGAGCCCCATGAGCCAAGAACCTGTGTGAATCAGCGGTCTTCAATCTAACTTTTCTCCCCACAGGATCAAACCTCAGGGCTACAAGAGGTCATTTGATACCTCTGGGTATCTGGTTGTTTACTTGATCCACTAATTCCCGCAATGCTTGAATAATAGCCTGAGGTAAGGGTGTAAAGCCACTTTGCGGGTCCAAGGCTGATTTCATAAATGGTGGGTGTAACAATGTTTTCCCAACTGTGGTGGTATTGTATTTCAACCACCCCCACTTCCCAGGCGCCAGGAAGGTCCAAGGGTCTGACTAGCTGTACAGTAAAATTAGAACTGGAAAAGCGGAAAAGCACTGGTGCATGCATTGCTCGGTAAAGTGAAACCTTCCTTCCTCCATGATGATTAAGCATCAGTGACCTCTGAAGCTCTTACCCAACTGTTAAATTTAGAAGGCCAGCCTAGCCACTTTACCAAGCACTGCTTGTATTGCCCTTTCCCCTTTGTGGCTATCACTTTTTCAATCCTGTAAACTTTGTCCTGTTTAGGGTTCACTTTTTGAAGTTCTTCAGGATAGAAGGTCCCAATGATTGCTTCACCTTCGTAATCACTCAGTCTGTACACAGGCCTCCGTGCTTTGTTAAGCACTGCATCTACTATTAATATTTCCCACGTAAAACTTTGCTCATAACCTTTCTCAAATTTACCCTTGAATTTGGAGATCCTTACATGGTCTCCTTTTCTAAAAGAGGCTACCTCCTTTCTTACCCCCAGATCATCCCCGTAAAACATTTTCCACACCCTCAAAGCATTTGTGTTGTTTACATATACAGGCCTGGTGCATATGGATCTGTGGTAACTGGTTATAGCTCTTGAATTGCTGAGGGAGGACATCAATATAGTGAAAGGTGTTGCGAGCTGTGAAATACCGCCACATCTTTGATTTTAACGTTCTGTTAAAGCGCTCCACCACCCCCGCCTTCACATGGTTGTTGGTCACAAAATGGTACACCCCGTGCTGCCTGAGCAAATTTTGGAATGCCTTATTTAAAAATTCTTTCCCCTGATCTGTTTGTAATTTTTTTTTGTATCCTCCCTTCCCTGAAAATGTCTGCAAAGGCCTTAGCCACTTCACAGTCTGTCTTGTCTTTCAGACCTAAGGCCCAGGCATACTTAGACAGGATGTCTATGATGGTCAAGATGTACTTGATGCCCATGTTGTACTTTGAGAATGCTTGTATAGCCACCAAGTCAGCCTGCCATTGTGCATCCATACTGTCACGGGTTGGAGGTCTGCACCCCACTTTACCAGGTATGAGTGACTCAGTTTCCCTCGGCATCAGCATTTCCCTGCTCCTTCTTAGGTAAGGCAGAGGTGCACAGTTCACTCTTAGACTAATGATCCTGCCCCTTTAGGACTACAGGGTGGTGCATTTCTATCCCTGGGGAAGAGACACCCATTGTTCCCCCTTCCATCCCGGGAAAGGTTTCCTGCACATTTCCGCCTCTTCTTAAGGTAGAATCCTCCACCTTCCGGCTTGCCTGTAACCCCTTGGGTTCAGTTAGTCACTTCCCACCTTCTCTTAAGGTAGGACAACAAACCTCCAGGCCATTCTGCAACCCCGTGGGTTGAGTAGGGGCGTCTGCAGCCTCTAACTCTCCCCCCGCGGTGGTTACTCAGTTTGATTCTGCAGGATTTGGTCCCTCCTGTGTAAGGTGGGGTATCAAGTCCTGGGCTTCAGAATCAGGTTAACCCATTGGCTTCACTCCCTTCAGTTTCCATGTGAGACATGCAGTTCACTCCCTGAGTCCTGTCCTCCCCTGCCTTTTGGCTGGTTTGGGGACTCCGTTTTGGGGTTTTCCTGCCCCTGAGTGGAGTTCACAGGTTGGGGTGCAGGATCTGTAAAGCCTTCCTGTAACCCTTCCCCTCCACTAGGGTTTCCCTCTGTCTCCCCATGTTCCAGGGGTAGAGGTGCAACTTGTTTAGGGCTCTCTGAGTCTTGTTGCCCTTTACCCTCCCTTCCCGGGTTGCTCTTCAGCTCCCCGTGTTCCTGGGATTGGGCTTTTTCCACTCTCCATCCCAGCCTCCATTTGTTTATAGCATTCCCCACCAACATTTCATTTTGTGCCTTTCTGGGGAGTACTGGATGGGTCCCTTTGAGCCGTCCCATTCTATATCTACAGTTGCTGTGGGCAAAATATCCTTGATTCCCGTTGCCATGGATACCACAACCTTTCTATGAGTGTTTATTTTATGTTTTGGGATCAAGTCCTCCCTTACCATAACCATGTGTGCCCCATTGTCTAATCTCCCCACACAGTTTACGCCGTTAACCTTAGCAGGTTTTCGTAACAACTGATCTCCTGTGGGTGGGTTTGGAATGATATAGCAATCATCCACACCTCTGGGGACGGGTTGAAGTACAGACACAAAATTCGCACTGACAGTCCCAATAATCTCATCAGACTCCCTTTTAGGGCCATGAAACTCCCTTTTTGGGGGGGGGCAGTCTCGTACCACATGCCCTGTTTGCTTACAGTTATAGCACTGTCTTGAACCATTAGTAGGGGATTGGAAGGTGTGTGTTCTTTGGAGTCTGGGTGATCCCTGTCTCCCCCCCTCCCCCCATTCTCGTTTGGTTTGTTCTGGGTCAAGTTTCCTTGTTCAGATTGTGGATTTCTCTACCCATTCTGCTTCTGGTAAAACCCTTATTTGGATTTTCCCCCATTATTTGGTTTCTTTTCCCTTATTTGGCTTTCTTTCCCCATAAGCTAAGATAGTATTTTCGGTGAATGCATCAGCCCGTGTCCCTGCTTCTTTGAGAATTGTGATCTCCTTGTTCAGCAGGTGTGCTTTTAAATTCGGGCTACACAAAGTATAGAACTGTTCAAGCAATGCAGACCGAGTTAATAATTTGTTCCTCAGTAGCATTCCCACATGCATCTAACCATTTCATCTCATATTGTTTCAACATATTACAAACATCTGAATATGACATAGCCTCTGCCTTCTTAAAGCTGTGTAATTTTTGGTGAAAAGTTTCTGGAGTAATCCTGTAAGCCTCAAGAACTGCCTTTTTGAAAGCATCAAAAGTCAGCACTGGATTCTCCTCTATTTTTGTGTTGAAGACTCCTTTTGCTTTCACTGGGTAACACTAATTTGAGCCACATCTCGTTTGGGATAAGTTATTGAAGAAACACATGATGCACGGTTGTGAAGTAATCTTCTATGCATTGATTTCCATCGCATTGTGGGATCAATGGGGTGTAGTCCCGAATTCTGCCTCCAGCGTTGTTTCCCGTGTTTCCTAGTGGAGGGAGTTGAGGGTTCATTCCTAGGGCTGCCTGTGTCTTCAGGATTTCAATTTGGTGCTGTCTCTCTTGTTCTTTTTCTTCCTGTTTTATTTTCTCCAGTCTGAGCTCATGTTCCATTCTCAGTCTGACTATCTCGAGTTCTGGGTTTGAGCCTTGTTCCCCTGGTTGCCGGTCAGTTGGAAGGGAGTTTTGAGGCACGTTTGGCAGCACATCTCCATCTCCTGGTTACTGGTCAGGTGGAGAGGGGTTTGGAGGGGGATCTGCTGCCCCCGCTCCATTCCCATCCACTCCATTCATGCTCATTTCAAATTCTTGTATCAGCTGTTTCAGTTGCTGTTTAGTTTTCCTTTCTGCTTCAAGACCTCTCTTTCAGGATTCCCTGCTCAGCTCTGACTTTCTCAGGTGATAAAAGTGCTTTGGGAGCCTTATTTTGTTTACTGTCCCTGGCCCAAAATTAAACTAAAACAACAAACTCAGTGCACTCTGTTCAAGGATCTGCTTATTCCACTCTCTCAGAGCTGATTTCCCGACTCCTGGGGCTTTCAGTCTCTGCAGGTATGTGATTTACTCCCCTCAGAGGATTCCAGTCACCTGGCTATGTTCCTCTACTTTCTACACATTGGTCCACAAGCTGAGCGTAACCCTTCTTGTTGGGTGCCAACTGTCATGGGTTGGAGGTCCGCACCCCCACTTTACCGGGTTTGAGTGACTCAGTTTCCCTCGCGTACAGCCCACTTGGATCAGTTTTCTCTCTCTGGCTGATTCAAGCCTGCCGCAGGGACAACCCCTTTGTCACCCAAGGGCCCAATCCTTCCCGTTTACAGACTCTTTAATCTCTGGGTTCGCAAGAGCTTGAGAACTCTTGTTGCTCACTTGTGTTCCAATGTTAGACACAGACACTTCTTCAAAAATAAGAAAAAGTTTATTAATTACATAAGCAAGATAGTTGATACAGAGTGGTTACTAGAAATCAAAGGTAAATATAACGCATTCCTGATCTATACTGGTTAAGTTCCTAAATAAGCATCTTACCCTAACAAGGTCCATAAGTTCTTCTCAGTCCTTGATGTAAGCGACTGGGTCTTCAGTCTTAGAGTTGCTAGAGAGCAAAGTCCTGTCTCTCAGTTCATGGTTCGGCTCAGCCCTCCTGGCTGCAAGATCGTGAGTGAGTTCCTGATAGTCACTTTCCCCCCTGGGGAACAACTCCTTATATCTCCAGGAGGAAACTCCTTGTATCTTCTCGAGGCTTCTAGAATTCCTTTTGTTGTTGCTATCAGCTTTCTGTGTCTCTTGCATGTAGGCAATGGCTGCCTGAATTAGCATATAAATGTCTCTGGCCACCCATCTGGGTGAATCAATAAACTGTCTTTCCATTTCCTGGAGCTTGGTCAAGTGTCACAGTCCTGATTTGGGTTTTACAGTTCTCAATTATAACTTTACATACATGTGGAACCTTTTGCTTTACATATTTACCAGACTTGTAGTCTACATGTAGGCCCATGTTACACGTGTGTGACCCTATGTTCCTCCATGACACATACCCAACATGATAGTTTTGTTTCTTGTAAAATACTTTCATGAGGGTTTGTGAAGGGTATAGGTATCCTGGTCTGAAAGCCATGAAACCACCTCTTTCTTAGACAGAATTTGACCATGATTTTTAGCAGCCTGAAAAAGAGGATTCACCCCTCCAAAACATCCAGGTTCTCCTGGAGTGTAATAGATCTCCCTTAGCAAGTCCTCGTGCGTAGACATGCTTCCAGCATGCCCTGCTAAAAAGCACCATGTAATGACTACCAAAGACATTTCAAATAAACTTTTTATTCTTGTGGTGTTGCTAGTTTCTTTTTACAGCAATCCATCTGTTCACCTGCTCTTAAATGCTTGCAAAGGCAGGAAACACAAGATACGTTTACCCCCACAGGATCTCCCAACTTCAGGTTTTCAAAAGCCTTTAGAAAGTCAGAGATGACCTGAAACAAAAGATAAAAAACCCGAATCAGCTCCTGTGTCTGTATTTTTTTTCCCCTCACGCTCATTCCCATCTCCCTCACCCCCACCAATTCACTGCAATTTACCACAGGGTCTTCAGCTTGTTGTGTGTCCATGGGCTCAATGTCTGGCTCTGAGATTTCAGCACCTTTGGTTCCCGCCCCCCTGAACCCGGAAGGTTCTTACGCTTGGCTTTGGGGGTCCTGTTTGTGGGTCAGGGTGGCTGGAACCATAGGTTCCCTGAACCCACAAAGTCCTTTCTAGAGCCCCATGTAATGCCTGCACAAACTCAGGAGAATGAGATGGACCAGTAGGCATGGGTTTTGTGAGGATCGGAGCTACTTTATGGTGGGGGGTTTGGGGTAGGGTGAGTTGCATATAGTGGGACATGTAACCCCTTTATGAACTCAGATGACTAAGCCGAACCATTCAGCGTAGGTTTCATCATCCTAGCCCACTCCGCTTTGGAGAAAATTGGCCCAATGGGGTGGGGTTTCTGGGGTAGGATGAGTCACAGAAAGAGGGTCATGTGAGGGTTCAAATGACTCAGGAGTGTGAGCTGAACTGATCAGTGAAGGTTTCATCATTCTAACCCACCCCGTTGCTGAGATCTGACCTAGGGTGTGAAAGGGGGTGTGCGCAGTCGGAATTGGCTGAAGGGGGTCATATGAGGTATCAAAATGCTCCCCACACCACCCGCAACCAATTGGAAAGTTTTTTGGAGCTGTATACCCACCCCGTGGGGTATGAAAGAGGGGGACGCCATTTTCTGAGACAAGGAGGAGGGAGCCAATCGCTACCACTTATATGGAAAAACTGAAATGGCTTTACCGTTGGGGTGCTACTCCCTTTGATCTTGTTAAAATACTCTATACAGGAAAGAAAACCTTTGGTTCCTGCCCCCCTGACCCGGAAGCATTACCCCCTTCTGCATCACTTCTGCCTACCCATGTCACTTCTGTCCCAAGGCCAGGGAAGAGGCGACGAGGGCAGGACTTCCATTGATGTAGGACCCATGTGACCTGTCAAACTGATAACCATCAGTTTGAGGACTAGTAGCCCCCTTACTACTGCTGCCCTTAGCATTGGTATGGATCAGCAGTTCAGGACTCATGTGTAGGTTTGCCGCCACCTCCCTATGGGCTTTCATCAATGGACTGGGCCACATTAGAGAAGGCAGGGCAAAGGGGTTGTTGTCTTGACATCATGGCACTCCTCAGAGAGCAGGACTACATCGGAAAGGTGCAGGGCAAAAGGACTGATACGATAATGGAGGAAACATTAGATCTCCTGAGTTTGGGGCACGCACAGGGAATAGTCTCCTGCTTAATTTTTGGGCCTTGGACTCCTGTGGCAACTTCTTTTCCTCCACCAACATCTCCACACTGAACGCTAGCTCCAGGATTTTAAGATGGCCGCTGTGCTACTTACCAGTTATGCTAGCCAGTGGATATACTGTATTTTGCCCTGTACACAGGTTTGTACTCATGTATTCTCTCTAAAAGATCTCCGACCAATTTTTCAGCTCCACATTCTTCAGCTTTTTCTGATTTTTAGATCCTGCTGTCTGACAGTTTTCTTTGCTTGCCTTCCCTAATCCTTGCACTTTAATATCCACCCTGCTTCAGGAGCTCTGGAATCACGTTAGGTTCCTTCACATTTTGCCAGGAGTTCATCCTCCTTGCCAAACCCTTTTCCATTCTTTCTCCACTGTTCAGTGCTTGCTTCTTAAAAGTAGAGCTCTGAAGAAAATCTCTCTCTCTAGGCAACAGCAACAACAATCATATTTTTGTGGGTTGCCAGAAAGGAAAATTTTAAAAAGGCTAATTTTAGCAATACAGGAAAAAAGAAAATTAGGCTAATCATGGCATCAGTTTTTCTTTCCATAATTTAAAGCAAAAATCTCAGAGTTCTCTAGACTGGGAAATATCTTATAGGAAGTCTTCATGAAGGCCCTGAGGTAGGAAAGCAGTTAGCAGGGTCTGAAATCAGAGCCTGATTACACTTGGGACTTGAAGGGGCTTACCACTCCCAAATTCACTCTGTCAACTGAAGAACCCACAGGTGTATAGCAGTGTCAAATCTCCACCTTAAAAGCAGGATAGAGCTGCACTTAATTGCTTCCAGTGGTGGAATCCCATGCTAGGACAGGACTTGGGAATGGACAAGCGTGTCCATCCAACCATGTCTGGCTTTGAAGAATGGTAATCAAGAATCCACTTGAATTTCACTCCATTGACCAGGTTTCCAGTACACATTCCCACTTTTTACCATCCAACAGTGAAGCAAGATGGAATAGGTAGCAGGACGGATTTAATTTTCTGCATATAAGACTATAGACAGGTTATAAAAGGGGTAAAGCAGTAGCCTGCTAAAGCCAAGACTGAGCTATCCAGCCACGCTGCTAACTCTTCTAAAACCTTCTAGCAAAGAGCTCTGTAAGTTACTGACCAAGTGTATTAACTTTTTAGCTTCACTACATTGGCAATAAACTCACCGTACCCCTCCCAAATATGTCAAACTATACCACTGACTGGAATCCTCTATCTCTGTTCAGGGGAACACTAAAGTATGTACTTTAAATCTTTAAAGCTAAGTATGTGCTTAAGTGTTTTCTTAAGCAGTGGCAAATGTTATGCATTAGAGGCCTCTATTCGCTTTAATTTTTTTCAGCACTCGGATGTTCCTGTTCCTATGGGGGAAAAAAAACCTTACCAGCTCTTTTTAAAGTATTGACCAAATGCCATGTACATTCCAGCTGATGTGACTAAGCTTTCTGAGGCACTGTGTTTTCCAAACCCTTATTTGGTTTTCCAAAATAGCTCTGGTTTTCTCGTCTGCAGTGAAAGTCCTTATTTTTGCTTTTGTTTAAACTGATTCCAGATGTCACATTGGGTGGGTGGCATGGGAAGGCTGCACATCCTGAAATTGGTGTGCCAGCCACCAGACTCAAAGCACTAAAAGGAGAAAGTGTTTTCCTCTCCCACCTGTATTATAAATGCAGAATACAGAGGCTCACAAACTTTCTGGACCAATGGACCATTGGCTTTACACGCTACAGTTAACCACAGGGGAAATCAACCCCATAGTTACAATGTCATGCTGAGGTGGAACAGCATGAACAAACATCATGCTGTTCCATGTTTAACACTGTCACCTCCGTAGCAGCATAAAGCTTCACGGCCTGGGCCCTGCATATCTGCAGGATCGCCTTACTCCCCATGTACCCGTGCGACCCTTGAGATCGTCCGTGGGAGCCTTTTTGGAGGTACCCTGGGCGAGGTGGGTGGCCACCGATGTTAGATCTTTTTCGGTGGTTGCCCCTGTGCTGTGGAATTCGCTCCCGGAGGAGGCTTGGCTGGCTCCCACTCTCCTGCTGTTTCGGCATATATGTAAGACCTGGCTGTTCCGTCAGGCTTTTGGCGAGGGGTAGGGAAGGGATGGGGGCTTTCCCCCACATACTGTAGGTGGGGTGGGGGTGGGGATGGGGATGGGGGCTTTCCCCATGTAGTGTATTTTAAATTGTTTAAACATTTTATTATTGTTTTAAATGAAATGTTGTTCGCCACCCTGGGCTGCCCTGTGGGCAGGAGGGGCGGGATATAAATTTAAAAATAAATAAATAAAGGTGAAGAAGTGGGAGGCTTGAGGAGTTTGCGGAGCGCTGCCTCATCAATTTCATCAGCAAGGTGTTTGCCTTGCAGTGGGGAGCTTTACCTCATCAATTTCACCAGCAAAGAACCTGTCTCGCTTCCTGGAGCCCTGCTTTCCCCAATGGTGAAGGAAGAGCCCCGACTTCAAGACAAACTCCACTGGTAAAATTGATGAGGCAGAGGGTGTTTTTAAATGAATAAGGTTGAGGGGAGGGGTCCATGGCTGCTGAGTGGCACAGCATGGGGAGGGAATCTAATAAGGGGCTCCCAGCTGCCTCCCATTCCCCCTGCCACAGACCATTGGGGAGGGGGAAGCGTGCCAGGCAGCCCTTTGAAATTGACGCATCCTAGGCATGACCACTGGGGAACCCCGGCTGCCCAGCGCTTGTGGCCAGTTCCTGTGACTCACAAAGGCCTTGTCCCCTACCCACAGTGCCTATGAGTGGGGGATGTGTCTGCTGGTGTGGGTGACTACCCCAGTTCATACGGGCAGGGGATGCATGGGTGCCCATTGCCTTTTTGGCTTGCCCTGCACAGCACTCTCTGGATTTCTCAGCAGTGCACCATGAGTGGCCATAAGTGGGTGTTGAGTGGCTCTTGCTCAGTGTTGCTCACCAGAGCTACACAAGATGGAAAGATTCCCTTCTACAGCCACAGCCAGACTGTATCCTGTGCATTACAGTTATCCTCCAGTTTCCTCCCCACTAAGGTGGCCATGTTTGTGGCAGGTACCAAAGCCCACTCTACTGTTAGCATGACCTGTTCTGCACACCTTGCCCAATTTGGGAATCACTGTTTTAGGAGATTAGGAGAAGTGGTTTCTAGTATGCGCTGCTGATCTAGACCCCACTCCTGCAAACATGTATAGTGCTGCCACTGGGGCTGAAACTCAATCTCAATTTGACATGATTCTCACCGAGAATCATGGTTCTTGACTCATTTTTTGCAAGAATTGATAATCAAGAAAATCCTGGTTCTTGACACTTTCTTGGTCGATCATTTTCCTCAATGCACCATTACCATTTACTGTATTCATCTCAGTAATGCGCATGCACCACAGCTGTGGCAGCAATTTTGCACATGTGCATTACCGGGAAGAATGTGGTACACGGTAAGTGGTAACAATAAATGGCACAGAGAAAAATTCTTGACCAAGATACCAAACCATTATCAAGATTATCCCAAGATCTCAGTAACAGTTCTCGACTCTCACAAGATTTTTGTGAGAAATTGATTCTCATTTCAGCCCTAGCTGCCACCTTTCAGGACATTTTGACTTGGAAAAGCGCCTTTCCCACCAGTATAGTTCTCTGGGTACACAAGATACACAAGTACCTCTACCCAATCTAGGTACTAGTCTTAGGGGTGCGGAAAATCAGTTATAGAGGATGTCAACAGATTGGTGATGACATGGTAAGAAGGTGAAGAGGTCTCAAAAAATTGAGCTCAATGACAAAAGATTGTTGCTGTCTTATGTACTTATTGAGAGGCGTGATGATCATATTCCAGGTTCCAAAAGTTATTACCAGTCACGAAAAGGATTTTGTAGTAATTGTGGATAGTTCATAAACATCAGCTTAGCATGCAGTAGTGGTCAAAACGGCAAACATTGTGTTGAAAATTATAGAGCATCCAAATGTAGATGTGTATGAACAGCATCCATACGTGAAGAGGCTCAATAGATTAGGGCTCTTTGGTTTAGAGAAGAGATTACTAAAATGGAGGATGGGTCTCTAAGCTCAGGGGAGTCCCAAAAGATTACATGAATTATTTCCTAATTCACATGAAAATATGATGAATGAAATAATTGCAATTAAACAGAGTACCAGTATGGGTCCCAATCCAAAGTCCGCGTATCAGGTGTGCATGTCCAACATGCGTACAACCTGTGCATACCCAGTGCACAAGTGTGCTCAATGCCCACACTGTGCATACACAATGCATGCACTCATGGACCTCACATTGATTTCAAACTTATGATGAGGGGACGGAAGGTAGGGGTGTAATAGGGCAGAGGCCCTGTTGGCTGTGGCTCCTTTAAGAAGAGCAGACTGAGAAGGAAGCAACACCCACTCATGACTGTATAAGAAAGGAGAAGCTGGAAGGAAGAGGCATTTGCTGCTTTACTGCTGAAGTGAGCACATCTCTCCTGGAGACTGCAGAGAGATACACGGGAATAACATGGAGGAACCTGGCTGCTAATCTGAAGCTCGATATGCGAGTAGCCTACCAGTGGACTGATATTTGGTTAGGTGTGGGGAAGTAGATAGCTTTGGGGTCGGAGGGGTTACTTGCCCGGCACTAGGTAGGCTGTCTGTAGAGTCTGTGATGGACTCTGTATATGTGTGTGAATAAACTGACTAATGCTAAGCCCCTGAGAGACTGAGAATCTGTGGGTTTGGGGCTAGATTTTGACAACCTGAACCCCCCCAGCCCCGCACAAACCTCCCACCCCCCGTTCCATCCCTCTGACCTGAAAACCCCCCAGCCCCATGCAAACCTCCTGCCACCCCCACTCCATCCCCCCGCCCTGACCTGAAACCCCCAACCCCATGCAAAACTCCCGTTGCACCCCCCACCTCACGCAAACCTCCCACCCCCTGATCCAC
>QEPC01013938.1:1233464-1243609 GCA_003113815.1 Sphenodon punctatus
GTTTCTTGCAAGCCTCTCCACCCCTGGTGCCTGGAAGTCTGCTCCTCAGTGACTGACACCTCCCTGTCATGTTTGACCTTCCAGTGAACCTTTTTTTGCCACCCAAACTCATCCGAACGCGATCCGAACTGACCGAACTGTTCGGCCATTTCGCCGTTCGGTGTTCGGTATGTTCATATTCGGGTTCGGGTTCAAGTTCGGTCGTCCGAACAGGCCGAGTTCGGGCCGAACTCCGAACTGCCGAACCACGTTCGCCCATCCCTAATTATTGTATTTAATTGTTTATTTATGTACAATTGTTATGGCCTTGGCTAAACAATACATTTTAAAAAACGCTGATAAAATAGGTGTTACATTTTATTATACATGTTGCAGGGCACCCATAGAGGACACCTGCAGCCCTGCAACATGTATAATAAAATGGAACACCCATTTTATCAGTGTTAGACTGTCTGTGTGAAAAGGGCCCATGTTGAGTGAAAAAACACTTTCTTTTATTTGTCTTAAATTAGCTGCTAGTTAATTTCATAGGTTGTTGTCCAGTTCTTGTATGACAAAGGGTAAATAACAGCTCTCTATTTACTTGTTCTGCACCTCTCATATCAAGTTGCCCTCCATGTCTCGTCGGGCCTTCTGGAGTTTATAATATTTTTATCCCTTACCTTAGTTTCCTGTGGAAAGAAAGCATATGCTATCAATCTGTGTTTGTGTGGACACGTTGTCCTGGTGCCTTAATAACTTTTGATCCCACAGGCCAACTCCACCCAAATTTGGTAGACGATCAGAAGGTACAATGGTAAATAGGGACCCCAAATTTTGTAATGATAAATAGGTGCACCTAGCATGGAAAAATGGCCCTTTTAGTAGCTGAATAATCCCACACATTGTCCTTCCTTTTAAAAAGTTTGAATTCCTTATGCTGAGGAGCTAATGATAAGGAGGACACCAAAAATTTACCACAATAAATGCAATCCGAGGGGAAATATGCCCCCCTTTGAAAGTAATCGGGTTTTGCTAGTCCAGGTACTTGGTGTACGAAACTACTAATTATTTTGGCCATGTCCCCATCAAAAACAATATGGGGGAGGGAGTTTTCTGTCAAGGCTCATGAAGTTTTCTTCAAGGTTCCTTTCAGGACATTAACTTTATTCCAGATTTCCTCCTTTTGTTCCAAAGGAAACAGAAAAAGGAAAGAAAGCGTGTAAATTTAACATTCACCCTGCAGCCATTCTATAAACCCTATTCATGTTGCCTGAGTAACTGGGTATTTTTAAACCTGACAGTGCTGAGCAACTCCACACTTTGATCCTGCCTGGGGTGAGAGAACTCACCCTGGGTAGGAGTAGGCCCAGCTGCCGAACAAACGTGCCAATGGCTGGGGCTGGGGAGGGGGCGGGGAGAGGGTGGGGGGATGTGCGGACATGGTCCACATGGCCCTGCACACACACCCTGTGCTGCTCAGCACAGCACAGCCCCCTCCCTGACAGGTAGGTGCAGTGGCCTATGAGACTGCCGCGCCTACCCAGAAAAGCTCCAGCCACCGGCCGGAGCTAGATAGAGCAGGCCATCAGATGTGATGACCCGCTCTACCATAGTCCGGGATAGGCTTCCCTAGACCGTGGCAGGACTAACTCTGAGATGTGCGCTGCCCAGAGGGATGGAGCCCAGCACACAACCCAGAGTGAATCCTGTCAAGGTCCGGTGTATGTTTGTTCCTGTCCACAGCAAACATCTGGCAGGTGGGAACAAATGTGACACCACCATGGGTGGCCACGCCGGGGTAAGCATGGCCACCCGTGGTAGTGTTACTTCTGAAAACAGTGTGAGTCTGGCATTCCCATAGTTCCCAATCCTAATTTTTATTTTTAGAACACTCTCCCACCCCCCATTTCATTTTTAATTTATATCTCACCCTATCCCCAAGAGTCTCAGGACAGCTTACAACACAATACAAGTCCATAATCATTAAAAAATAAATAATAACCACCCTGTAATTTATTTATTTATTTATTTATTTCAAAAACTTATTTCCCCACTCCTCCTGCCACAGGCAGCTCAGGGCGGCTTATGACAATAAAACCAATTAAAACAATTAAAACACATTAAAAGGAGGAAACAGATAAAACAACCGCCCCTTCTCCCCTGACCCATCACACCTCTCCCCTGCCAAATGCCTGGAGGAACAGCCAGGTCTTGTAACTCTTCCCAAAAGAGGGGAGGTCTGGGGCCAGCCGGGCCCCCACCGGAAGGGAGCTCCATAGGCGCCGTGTGACCACCGAGAATGCCCTCTCCTGGGTGGCCACCAGAGAAACTCGGGGGACCTCGAGCAGGGCATCTCCAGACGACCACAGGGGCCGATCCAGGACATGGGGAGTGAGGCGGTCTTGCAGGTAAGCAGGGCCCAGACCATTTAGGGCTTTATAGGTTAAAACCAACACCTTGAAGCAGGCCTGGAAAATCACCGGCAGCCAGTGCAGAGAGCAGAGCACTGGTATAATATGCTCCCAGCGACCCAGTCCCACTAGGAGACAGGCCGCTGCATATAAATAAATATAATTAGCTACACCCTCACAAAATAATAACTCTGAATCCCCTCCCCATCTACCCTATCTCACCCCAGCCCCGCCCCCCATTCCTCCCTCATACAACCCTCTCACCCATCCATTCAGGGGCTGTGGCCTTACTAGCCACCTCTCCCCCACATTCTCCCTCTGTCATCGCCCCCATTATGTTCCCCTCCCCATAGCCCCCATAAAAGCATTAAAAATACAAAATTCCTATTGTCTTAAATCTAGCTCTGTCCCCCACCTCTGATGTTACACACATGGCTACCAGTGGCTAACAGTCAAGACTGTTGCCTTGGAGACAGCAGCAGTCCTTTAAATAACCCCAGCTGCAAGCTGGGCCCTCCCCCTCAGTCCAGTAGAGAGCAGCCGCTGAGAACACCCTCCTGTCTGTCTGAACCCGTCGATAGTGCAGAACTTCCAGGAGGGTGCCCCCGGACGACTGCAGGGGCCAGCCAGGGGTCCGGGGGGGGGGGGGAGGGTAAGGTGAGGACATGCACTCAACAACAGGAGATGGAGCCATGGCATAGATCCATGAACTACACTCCTCCTTTCCTTCTGTCATCCTGATTACATCTCTTAAGTACCCAGCATGCAACTCTTATCTGGCCCACACGACTTCTATTAGTTTTCAGAGTGGCCTGTGGCAGGGGAAATGTTCCCCACCCCTGTTGTAGAGAGTCATTTAGGAATCATGTAAGAGTCACGTTCTGGACAATCTCTCTAGCAGCTGCGCCCTGCAAGGCTGCCTAATCTTCTTGCTCCACTTCCCAGCATTCTTAAAATCATTAAGTTCTGACCAAAACTTTTCTATCATACATATTATTCAAAGGCAAAGCCCAAAACAAATAATCTGTCAAAAGAGACACTATCAAGCTACACAGCTGGACCTGATCTCAGTCTCCAGTGTAGTTTTGAAAGCGTGACTTCATTTAATTCAGTGGCATGAATCTTCATTTACACCAGTTTTACTTGGAAGAAAATCAAACATCTTAGATGTACTATTATTATTTTTAGAAGCCAAATATCCAGAGCTCTGATGCTGCCCACAATGAATATTATTTGTTACATGGATTTTTTTTCCAACAAACTGTCTTTTAATATGATTATAAATTTGTCTATAACTTTATAAACTAGAAACCAATTCTAATTTAGTTGAGAAGGAAAGAAGAAACAGACCAAGCTCATTTCACTTCTGTTTCCACTTTCCAGCCCCTTTGTAGTTCCAGTGAATTCACATGATGAAGAAATGTTTGATTTTGTGAATGCTGTTGTCCGACATGATGATGTTGACTTACAGCTTGTTAGGAACGACCCCATTCCCCCCAAAACCATGGACACCCCCCCTTGGAAGCACCCAACGAGACACAGGTCAAAGGGTGCAAGGGAACAGAAGGGGGGAAAGGGGAAAGAAAAAGAAAGAAAAGCCCCATGCAAAACCAGTGTGGTCGGAAGGGATAAGAGAATGGAATCAGGGAGGCTACTGGGTAAACAATGGAGCAGCCAAAAACAGGTAGCCTCCCTCTTCTGAGATGAGCTCTCCACAGCCGCCCAAAACTCTGAGCAAGCAATAGATCGATCGTTAGGCTGATCGCTCTATTCCTGTTTAAGAATAACCTTCTTCCCCTGTTTATATTAGACACTGCCCTTTGCCCTCTTCTTCATCCTGTTATGCCTCCCATTGAAATTACCCAAGGCTCTAGTTTCCCCAAAACATCATGCAAGGGTTTCTTTTTCAGCCCTAGCATTCCTGAGCACCTCTGGGATCCCTTTTGTGCAAGAAGTGCCTTTGGGACCCCTTGCCCCACCTCTAACTGCCTTTGCCCCCATGAGAAAGTTGGGCCATTCTTAAACACAGACACAAGCAGGTTACTCTGTGTGCGCTTGCCTCAAGGATCTGTCCCAGACCCACTGCTGGATCTACAGGGTCACCTTTTCAACAGGACTGGATAGGTAATATTGATTATTCCCGCCCCCCCCCCCCTTGCAACATCCACTTACACCAGGGTAAGCAGAGCGGAGGGTTTCTCTATGTGAATTATTGTGTACTTATATCAACTGTGCTTGGGGGGAGGGTATAGAAAATTACTTGTAGCTTAGCAATTAATTATGAAAAAACTAAAACAATGATCTTTGCAAAACGATACATAAGGCAAACTTGGGTGCTCCAGGAGCATAGGCTGGAGCAAGTTTGTTCTTATAAATACCTGGGGATTGTTTTCACCTTTAATGGCTCATGGCAGGTACATATTGGTGCTGTGAGACAAAAAATGAAAATAGAAACATAGGCAATCTTTCATTTCTTTATGTGATATGGCCAAAGAAGCATTCAAGCAGTACAAAAATTCATGAATGCAAAAATTTTGGCGAGTATGCTCTATGGTGCACCTTTATGGGGTCTCGACCCTGGGGCAACAAAAGGCCTGGAGCCCGTAATTAATAAACAGTGGAGGAGAATATTAGGAATCCCTCCTTCTACAAATATGGCACTTGTAAATTTGGAATTAGGGAACCCTTCTTTGACAGCCCGGGTTAAAATAAGGGTGTTATCCTTCTGGGCAAAATTGAGAGATGCCCCTGAAACATCTCTAGCGGTGCTGGCTCTAAAGGAGAAATTGCAGGATAAGGTAGGTGGGACTGATCAGTGGTGGGCTGGGATGAACTTAAGCATACTAAAGGCAGGCTATTCTGAGATATTTTTACGGGGTAAGGCAAGCTACTCAAGTCCCAAATATCTGATATTGATAGGCAAAATCTAAGGACCATAGTAAATAAGTCAAAGGCCTCACCTTACTATAAATACTTAATACCCCCAAGTGTGGGAGCAAGTTATTTACATAATTTGGAAGACCCTACACTAAAGAAAGCGTTTACGAGTTTGCGATTCCAAACCATGCGAACTGCGGTTCTACAGGGAAGACAAACTAATCCCATATGATGAACGATTTTGCTTATGTGGTAATGACATTGAGGATCTGAGGCACTATGTTTTAAACTGCCCGTTTTATGCTAAATACCGGAGGCAGTTACAGGACGCTGTGTCATGGGACCTATGTCGTCCAGTCCTACAGCAAATACAGTATTTATTAAACGATACTGATTCAACAAGAACTAAGGCCATGGCAAATTTTTGCACACAGGGCAAAAATTACTCGGACAATAAGCGAAGGTACTAGTATGACTAAATTAGGATAATCGTTAAGGGAGAGTGTATAAAGATGGAGTATTGGAAGGTCCTGGGAGAGAGAATTTAAATTTAGCATAAAGGTGCAATTAAGATTATGTTTCATTATGATGAATAATTATATATGTAAATTTGAAACTAATGTTACTGTTCTCAGCACACTTGAAACATCAAAATGTTAACGGTCATAATGTGGCTGTTGAATAATGGTTATGTAGGAAGTAGTAAAAGACTGCAAGGTATCTGACAACAAGTGGATAGATTCTAAGTTAATAGGTCAGATAGCTTGTTAGGTGACTGTTTGAATTATTTTAAATTGAATGATGGAATGATGGGAAATATATATTTGTATTAGGAATGTCTATATTGTGAAGGCCATGTGGCCAACAATAAACTTGTTACCTACCTACTTGCAGCATCCTAATTGGCCAGTGGGTGAACTGGTTGTGTATTATATTTACTTCTTTGTCAATAAATCTCCCTAATTTTTATCAAAGTATCCCCTTTCTGTGTTGGGGTGTGGGAGGGAAATTCCAGCCAGCTGGCAGTGCATCATATCCTCTGACTGATCCCAGTGGACACACACAGACCCTTTGAATAAATTTGACTAATTCCCCCTAAATTTAAGAGGTCATCTGGATATTGGGGTACCAACCCAATTGGGGCTGATACCCCATATCCACTCATGGAGTGGGTCCGTGTCCTAACAATTGGTGGAGAATGTGGGCACTCATGGGGTAACCCACTCAAGACACGTGTGGGAACCCACGGAGGTGTAGTGTGCAACTGCAGCTGACCAAGATTGTTCAAGATTTAAATTGTAAATTTGTACCTGAAGACTATAGAGTTAGCTCAGGGAACTAGGAATTGTCTTGGCACCACAGAATTGGTCTCGAGATTTCAGAGAATAGATCTTGGGGACTATAGAGTTAACCCCGAGGTTTGGGAGGGTTGTCTTGGACCCATAGAGTTGGTTCTGAGATCTGTGCCCACATTTTAGGATTTGAGCTATCTTGGGATTGTGCTGGCAGTCTTGGGATCTTATGAAATAGAGAATAGATTTGGGAAGTTCATCTTGGCCAGGGACATTTGAGAATAGGTTTGAGTTGTCTTGGATTTACATTTGGTAGTTCTGGGATATTTTGAGAATAATTTGAGTTGTCTTGGAACTGCATTTGGTAGTTTTGGGACCTGTCAGAATAATTTTGAGGCTCAGCAAAGCAGCACGGGGATCAGAGCAGGGATAACATCTAGCAATGGCAACCTCTAGGAGTGTAGCCATAGATGGTTTGCTCCGCAAGGAGAGTGGGGTGTCAAAACTAGAAAGATGGATAGCAAAGAAAGGAAAATGCCCGTGGCAGCCGGGATGTTTTAAAACTAAGGACCTGGTCACTCCTGTATGTGAGACTTATACAGAATACTGCCACAAATTTAAGCCAAAAGGAAGTAAAAATGAAGCTTGTGCTGCTTGGGCACTATGGTATGCCTGTTGTGATACGTAGGAGATGATGAAGGAAGCAGAAGGTGCCGCTGCTAATATCAGACAGCAGTGGGAAGGGGAGTGTGCAAGGACAAAAGGATTAGAAGAGAAATGTGTAGAAAAGGACAAGGAGGGATGTGAATTTATAGCAGAAAAATGGAGGTTGACAAATTTCCTTAAGAGAGCCCAAGAGGAGAGTGACATAGCAATAGTTTGAGCCAAACAAGCAGAACAGGAGCTAGCAGAAACCAAAGCCCAGTTAGAAGAAGCCAGGTCAGCAGCCTGCTTCTTAGCCACCCAGAATCGAGTTACTAAGAACGCGGTCAGCCATGAACTTTGTGAGCAGGCCATCCAGAGACTTAGGGGGGAACTCAGTGTGCACTGAGGTCTAGTGGCTGCAGTGCACATTGAGGACTACCTGGAGTTGGAATCCAGTTTTTCCCTCTCAGGGGCAGCCCAGATACCCCTGGATGCCATCTTGGGGACCCCTTTTATCCCGGCATGACAAGACCCAGATCCCTGTGCCCCTATTTTGAACCACCAGATAGATCGCCAAGGGGGAAGAGGCAGACAGGCTCACAAGGAGATTAGGGAGATGATTCGATGGTCCTCAACCCAGGCAAAAACTATAGTGGAACAGCTAGGTCCCCTAGGATGCGATACAGTAATAGCATGGATGGCCAGAGTGTGGCAAATGTACCCAACCGCAAATGGGGTGGATTTAACACAGCTGGCTCGGGCCAGTGCCCCCCTCATGGAGGCTCAAACATTAGAAGCTGGGCTTAGTATGGCTGACCTCCACGACACTAATTGCAGAAAATGGATGAGGGTGGTGTTGAGAGTTATGATTCCAGGGCAAAGTCCCCAGAGGTTGTTTCTATTAGAATCCCAGGTTTTGGGCGAGCAACCCGAGGCGTACGTGACCAGGAAGAAACTCCTGGGGGCTATAGCTGGAGTAGTAGTGTCAGTTCAGAGGAATGGGCATCAGCTCATGCAATACGATAATAGGGAATTTATCGAGGTGGTTTATGCAGGATTGACTTCACAGACTAGATTGGCATTGGGAAGAATAGATATAAATCAGACCACATGGGAGGAATTGTCAGCAGGTATCCAGCAGGTAGCCGATATTATGAAGGACATGGGAGGACATAAATGGGACGCTCGGAAACCTCAGCTAGAGCCAGCCCAAGCAGTTACCTTTGTTAATAATAGCCCCCACTCATTCACTCCCCCAGGACAGGTTCAAAGTCTCCCAGCTAGACCCAACCCCCCAGAGCAATCAGCGAAATGGACTCGCTAATCAGTTCAGGCCCCCGCTAACCGAGAGGGAGTAGTCTCCCTCCACTTCTTTGTCAATAAATCTCCCTCATTTTTATTAGAGTATCCCCTTTCTGTGTTGGGGTGTGGCTTTTTGGGTAGACGGAATGCAGTAGATTCAGTGTATTAGGATTTTAGTAAGGCATTTGATACTGTGCTGCATGATACATTACTGCTTAAGCTGGAAAAGATTCAAATTAACAAAAAGATAGATGGGTGCAAAGTTGGTTAACTGGAAGAAAACAAGAGGTGGTCTTTCTATCTGGAGAGAGGTTACTAGTGGAGTTCCTTAATGATCTGTCTTGGGGACCTGTCTTATTATATTTGTAAATGACCTTGATGAGGGAAGTAAGAGTGTGCTAATGAAGTTTGCTGATGATACCAAGTAGGGAGGAAATACCAAGGCAGAGGAGGATTGGAAAATCATACAGGATGAACTGGATAACCTCATGGATTGGAGTGTTAGGAATTTATTTATTTATTTATTTATTTCATTATATTTGTTAGCTGCCCCCTCATGCCTACAGCATTCCGGGGCGGCGTACAATATCATAAAACCCCAATAACAAAAACAGCAACAAATCAACCTCCAGCAATTTAAAACAACTCTAAAAACCAACCCCCAACCCCACCCCCCACCTTCCCCTCCGAAGGCCTGGGTGAACAGCCAAGTCCTACAAACATGTCAAAAGGCCAACAGGCCCGGGGCCAGGCGAGCCTCCTCTGGGAGGGAATTCCATAACGGCGGCCCGGCCACTGAGAACACCCTCTCCATTGTGGTCCCCCGTCTTACATGGGGGACCTCCAGAAAGGCGCCCCCAGTGGACTGAAGGAATCGCTCTGAGGTGCAGAGGGCGAGGCGGTTCCTGAGATATGAGCGGCCCAGACTGTGCAGGGCTGACATTTAATAGTACAAAGCGCAAGATTCTGCACAGGGACCCATGTTTACTGCATTTTTCCAGTTGCCGCCAATGGGGAAAAAGTAATGAACATGGGGCCCTGACTATGCATTTGGAGTTTAATAATAAACCTTTTAGTTACTGGCTAGGAAACCATCAGTTGAAAACAATAGAGGAGAAGAGGGGTTTGTGGGTTATTATTGACCATAAGTTGACTATGAGCCGTCAATGTGATGCAGCTGTAAAATAAAGGCAAATGCTATCCTGGGATGTATTAGGTGTGGTATTGCTAGTTGGGATAGGGAGGTATTGTTGCCTCTGTATAAGGCTCTGGTTAGACTGCATCTGGAATACTGTGTTCTGTTCTGGTCTCCCATTTTCAAGAAGGATGGACTTAAACTGGAACAAGTGCAACAAAGAGCTACCAGGATGATCAGAGGAATGGAGGACTTGCCCTAGGGGCGGCTGGTGGCTTTTTAGTTTGGAGGGGCAGTAAGGCCGTGTGGCGAGCTGGTGGGCGGAGCCAGGGCAATGGTAGGCGGAGCCAGGGCAACGGTAGGCGGAGCTAGGAGTTCCCAGGGTTAACATCAGATGGAAGAAAACCCAGTCTAAAATGCACTTCAAGCTTAAAAGGGAAACAGTGGCAAAACCCTGGCACAACCCAGGAGCTCCCAGGGTTAACATTGGATGGAAGAAAA
>QEPC01013938.1:1279248-1290219 GCA_003113815.1 Sphenodon punctatus
TTGCGTTACTAGGGATATATCCTGCAAAGACCCTGAACACAACGCAACAACGATTCTGCCAGAATATGTTCCTTGCAGCGATACATACTGTGGCTAAAACATGGAAGCACGCTAAAGGACTTAATAGAAAAGCGTGGCTCAACAGACTATGGTATGTAATTTCAATGGAACGCATCACAGCAAGCTTAGAAGACGACCTAACGAAATTCTATGACAGATGGTCTACATGTTGGACAGTACTAACACAATATATAAAGATGGACACTAGCGATAGCTCAACCTGCCTGAAAGCAATATATTAACTGAGCCTGAAGGAGGGTGGGAAGGGGGGGGGTTTAAAAAATATGCGGAAAGTTGGGGACTCCACAAAGGGGATGGGATAAGGGGAATTCTACACTAGAGTAATGGTCATCAGTCACCAGAGGATGTGACAGAAAAAGAGTGGCACAAGTTGATGGATATAACTGGACGTAAGAGATGTGAAAGTTGTACTTTACAAAAAATGCAAAATAAAAATATATATTTTTTAAAAATCAACTGGGATCATAACCCCGTATACAGAGGGCACAATACCATGGGGTCATAACCCAAAATCTGAGGACCTTTGTCTGCATCAGCACCAAAGCAGGTGTAACGACCTCCCTAAGGAGGCCGGGTCCAGAAGAAGAAAGCACTGCTGGACTCATGAAGCTGAGGAGGAGTTGACATGACCTGTTGCCTCTGGGCAGCTGAGAAGGCCCAGCAGTGGGAGCTGAGGTGCTAGCTTAGCACAGAGCACAGGGAGAGTGTGAGGAGAGGGAGACAAGATGGTTGCCCAAGGAGAGGTTCTGTGGGCTCAGGAGAGAGGCAGCATACTTGAACAGCACCTGGAGTGCTGCCTTCACTGCCAGGAGCCTCCCAGCAGCAGAAAGAGTGGGACTATCAGCTCTAGTGGGGCCCCCCATCTGGGCAGAGGGCCTAAACTAAGAGGAAGGTCTGGTAGTGTTCCCTGAAAGGGGAGTGTAAGCTCCCAGGCCCAACAGGAAGCGGAACTTCCATCACAGCAGCCCACACTTGTAATCCTTCACTGAGTACTCCCAAGGGCTTCTTCTGGGAGGGGGAAACCCCTGGACTTGCCCACGCAACCCACTAGCCCAATTTGTGCTCTTGTCCAACTGCACACAGGTACGCCAACGCAGACCACCATGGAGCAGCTGGCCATCACTGGACTTGAGAGGCAGGAGCTCTTGGGGAGGGGGAAAGTTGAACAGATTTGTGAACAGTTATTGTTTTAGTGTGACGGTGTTGTTAACTGTGTGTTAACCTTAAAATTAAAGCACTTAGAGGATCCCCCCATGTTTCTTTTTTAAAGTACTTGTCACTCGTTGGTCTCAGCAGTCTTTATCCCTAAGGGAGTAAAATCTCTGTGTGTCCTTAATTTGCCCCATCATATAGCAATGACTCCTCCAGAGCAGCGACACTGAAGTGCCAAATACCTAGGTTACTTAGGATCCTCCTACCCACCCACCCCTGGGAGGTCCCAAACAAGAGAAAAGTAACCTGAGCCCTGGGCTCCTAAAGCCCCTCTGCCAGGAACAACCTGAAGTAGGAGGGGGCTCTGAGCTCAGAGCCGTGTGCCACTTAGGGGAAACGAGGGGAGGGGTGTTACAAAGTACTACTTATATAGGCCCTTTTCAAATGGGTGGCAGTTTGGGGGCGGTCTGTGAGCACAATGCTGTGGGGGTGGTACGGGTGTGTGTGTGCACACAGGTGCACACCCATCCCCCCCCCCCCCNCCCCCCCCCCCCCGCACACACACACAACATCCCCATGCATGCCCCTGCACAGAGCAACCCGTGTTTTTGCCATTGCTCCATGTGTGGGCAATGGATGGAAATGGGTGAGGATGCATGTTATGTGGGAGCACACGCTCATGCTCGCCTGCCCACCCACCTGCCACTGCTTTCAAACAAGACACACGCATGTCCACTGCGTGGGCGCAGCATCTCATTTGAAAAGGGCCATAGATAAAGCCACTATAGAAGGGAGAGTAGTCTGCTAAGTAAGTTTTCTGTAACTATGTGCAAATTGCTTAATTCTTCCTTTCCACCTGATGTGCTTCCTTTCCTGCTCTCATCTCCCTGTTTCTCCTCTGGCCTTGCTCCTCTCCTTGCTTCCTGACTCCAGTGCTGGCCCCAATCCTGACCCTGAGAGCAAGCCAATCCCCACATTCCAGATGTCCCCTGCCCTGGACACACTAAGATACTCCTAAATCTTAAGCACATGCCAAAGGGTGAAAACAGACATGACGCTAACCACCCTTTAACCACCCTTGGTGGTTATTTATGCATGTTTCAGGGATGCATAGGGCACCAATACAGCCCTGCAACATGCATAAATAACCACCAAGGGTTGTTAAAGGGTGGTTAGCATCATGCCTGTTTTCACCCTAACTTTACTTACTGACGGCAGTCCCTGCCTAACTTTATTTACTGATGACAGTCCCTACGGGTTTGTTCAGATGATTTTCTGAGCTGCATTTTTTCTTGCAATTTGTATAATAAGGTAATGTCTATCTTCAGTTTTTGCACTGTTTTAACAAAAGACATCCTATTCTATTAATCTTTGGCACGGACACACACTGATTTACAGCATTGGAAATATGGATAACTATGAGGTCATCTTATAACATTACAAAGTAACGCTGAAAACAAATTATTTTTTTGTTGAGCCATGCCCTAAAATGATAACTCACAGAAACTCCCCAAATGAGTTTGAAGAAAACCATTGACTAAACAGCCTTTCCAACAGGGAGCCATTTCTTTGGTCAAAGAACTTTGGGCATTACAGCAATCTTGACATTATCGGTGATTTCAGACGTTGCGGGGCCCATTGGCCCCGTACCGAAATCACCCCATTCATTCCCCGCCGGGGTCACCCCGTCACGCCGTAACAGACGTGCCGGGGGGATCCCGGCAGGGAATCTGGGAGGGGCGGGGCCGTGCGGCGCAACGTGCGGCCGCACGGTCCCGCCCCCTCCACGTTCCCGCTGCCCGCCCTCCGGGGAGACGGGCGGGTGGCGGGGCCAATGCGGCCGCAGCATCGGGCCGGATTTGCCACGGCCAGACGTTACTTTTGTTTGGTCCCCGCTGGGGATCTCTTTGACCACACTTCCCGGGACATTCCCCCCGCTAGCCCGGGAAGCGTGGTTCAAATTGACCCCATGTGGGTATTGACCGTGGCGAACATCTGGCGGCCGCCAAACAGACGTTCGAGACACATTGACCACAGGTGCGTATTCACCATGGTTCACTGTGATCTCGTAACGTCTGAAAATACCCTATGTCTCCCAGTCTTCAGTTATCTAGATAATTGTTTATCTCAAACGTGAGTGTCATGGCCACCTTGATTCATGTACATCCTGTTCTCAGAAAACCCTCCATCAAGCTTAAGAAGCGATGGGCTGCCAAAGTTAAAATACACACATTGCTCTTTCGTTACAGGCTGCATCGCTATTGAGCCCCAAAGACTATCGCTCTTGCTGGGGTTACAATGAACACTGATGGCACAAACAATCTGCTTACATTTTATAAAATTTGGGTCCAGTAATCATTGCATAATACAGCTCATGCCCTAACTCTCTCCCCCTCTCCCCCTTCCACTCCTTATCATGTTGGATTATGCTGGTACAATTCAGTTATTTATTTTGATTTATATCCTGCCCTATTCTGAGAACTCATCTGGCACTCCTAATATATCAGCTCCCAGAACCTACCCCTCCCGCAAAACATCTGACAAAATAGAAAAGTCTTACAGTGCGCCTCAAAAATCCTCAAACTTGGCATTTTGCAAAACTCCAAGTAAAACTTTTTTACATACCAATTTTTTTTAAAGAGATAAAAACATTTGTTCCAGGCTGGAACTTCTGAGTTAGAACATGCAATTTATTTGAAGATAGAACTCTCACATCACATCTGCATATATATCTAAGAGGTGATTTCTCTCAGGACCTATAGGAAAAATTTCTGCTGATGCTCCAATGTTCCAAACAAAACTTTGTGCACGCTGTATGCAACATCTGCATTGGCTCAGCAGTCAGCATGAAGGCAAGAAGCTAAGTCTATTTCTATTTCTAGCTAAATATGGGTAGTTTTAGCACAGCAAACATGGAACCTGCTTCCAAGTCTTACTTATACAAATCTGGCCATATATTAGGGATTTTGTGCATTCCAGGTGTAGTACCCCATGCACAGCAGCCACCCAGATTAAAGAGACAAGAACATATGCATATTTGGAAATGCTGACATCGCAAAGCGAGCTTTCACCAATCCAGAACTCACAATGGTTATGGGTGATCCCCTGGTGATGGTTGACTGGACATTTAAACTTAAACAAATAGATGAAATAAAATCAAGGGAGCCATTCCTAGAAATTGCCTAGTCATTTTCACTAGTCAATTTCATGCTGACCATTTTACTCACCTCTTCAGTAGAGTGTCATTGGCAGGAAAGGCAAAGGTTTGAGTGTGATTTTAAGGAGACGGCACATGTGGATCTTTTTTAAAAAAAACAAAAAACAAACCAAACAAGAGAATGGATGGATGATGGTGCTGCTATCCAGCCTACAGCACTAGGATCCCAGCAGGGGGAGACTACACAATCCAAAGGAGAGTTTCTTTCCACCTTTTATGGAGCTACCATTACAGTAAGAAAGTCCCCTTCGCCGCCGTAATGGCGGCGATGGGGTAATTGCCGAGCCCCCGTCGGAGACACAGGCGGGAGCTTGGGGGACGGGACGGCAGAGCGTGGTAGAGCACCCGTGCCAACAAAGGGGTTGCTTTGGCAACCAAGAGAGAGCGCGTGCACAGAGGAACCACGCGGGGGATAATTAACTGACCCACCCTTTGTAGGGAGGGCGGAGCCGTTCAGGCCGCAAAGCAGCAGCATTCAGCGTGTGACACGGGGAAGTCAGCCCCACCCACCTCACCTCTAGCACTGTGGTTTTACTGGCTGCTGTTACGGAGCCGAAGGGGAATTTTGGCGACTAGCCTAATTTGAGGGTTGCTTGTTTTGCCCCTTCAACAGTGCAGAATAGGTTAAATAGGTTGTTTGGTAGCAGGGAATTCGGAAACAACTAATTATAATAAGTACCAATTAACCTTTAATCATAGAAGGAAAGTAATGATGCGAAAGTAATTATAATTGAAGTAATTGGTGTCACAGGGGATGGGGGAAAGGAGGGGGGAACGACAGGGATTGGGGTCCAATCAGGCAGGAAAACTAGGGAAGGGGACAAGAGGCCCAAGTATACGAAGCGGATACCTCTATCAACGGAACTTCTCTCGGAGGCTATAATGTCCCTCAGGGTAGAGTGTGGGCTTTCCCCCTTTCTCAGAGGGCATCATCGGGATGCAAGGAGAGGTAGTCAAATGCCCCTGAGGCCAAGGGAAAAGACAAGGGTAGAGGGAAAGAGGCAGGCACTCGGGGGTATAAACGGGATTCTGGGCACCGTGCAAACAGAAGTGAAGGGGAGCGACAGGGGAAGGGAAGGGCCCAAGGGAAGGGGAAGTGGGGAGGACGACAAGGAACGCAAGGGAGGAGGGAGGGGTGGAGGGCAGAACTTGCTTATCAAAGGAAGGACTTGCTGGCAATATGCAGGGAGGGAAGTGCGGGTATGGAGAGGAGGGAATAGAAGACCCACAGTCCACAACACCAATGTTCTCTTTCACGAAGGAAGGACACAAACAAACTAACACCCACTCACCAACTCTCACTCTCGCAGGGATAGGGAAACACAGGATCAGGCACTCAATTCCAAGCTCTCGGTCAAGGCTAGACAAGGAGGTTCTCAAGGAAGCAATGGGGGCCAGTCTCTCACGAATGATTACCGGCGGGGAGCTCTGGTTCCTTTTATAAGAAAAGGTCTAATCAGGGCCAGGTGAGCTCAGGGTGGGGCCCCAACCCGCAGCTGATCTGCATGCCGCGTTCCCCGTGCTGTGGGCGGAGCCAGGAGCGTGCCTGACGCCTAGGGCAGCTCCGCCCACCTGCAGCAGTGTT
The DNA here is from genome assembly GCA_003113815.1 of Sphenodon punctatus. Classification (NCBI taxonomy): domain Eukaryota; kingdom Metazoa; phylum Chordata; class Lepidosauria; order Sphenodontia; family Sphenodontidae; genus Sphenodon; species Sphenodon punctatus. The sequence goes on from QEPC01013938.1 coordinate 1,285,284, forward strand.
CACAGCCCTTCTGGGGGCTTCCGCTTGTCGGGCCGTTGCCAAGCAACAGCCCTCACGCTGCTGATCTTCTGCCGACGGCATTCGCTCTGACAATTGGAATTTGGTAATTGGAATATGATTCAAGGGATGATAACGGAATTGATTGTCGCACTTGGCGGGGGTCCAGTATGCTATAGTAGGCTAAATAGGTAAGAATAGGATAAGATGAGTCATCTCCTTAAGAGATGGGGAAGTGACACCCTGTGCGAGAGGAGAGCAGTACGCACTGGGGTCATCACCCTGGGAGGTGTACCAGGCAAGGGCAGTAAGTACATGCATGGTCTGCTGGCTTTGCTGGTACTCACTTCCCTTACTCAAGCCCATCGTTGGGCCTGTTCCCCTTCGGTCAGAGCCAGGGTGCTGTCGAAGGGCGAATTCAGTTTGTGAGTACTGACATGGGAGGGTACATCCCGGTCAGTACCCGAGTTAATAAGAATTAAGTAGCTAGCATACTGGACCCATATTGCTGGTGCAATCACCCACTGACCTGGTTGAATCTGTTTGAATAAAGTGCGGCCAAGTTTAAACCAACTACTGCCTCTGTCTCTCATTGGAGGGGTGCGCCGGCAAAGAATCTAGTGTTTTTATTCAGATTAAAACTAGACAATCACTATTTCTCCCACACTCAGAGCATCTTCCTTGTGCTAGATTAGATTTAAGCACAGAAAGAGAAAAGTCATAACAAACTGTCCAATGATAAGTACAATCTATTTCCTTTCTAAGACCTTTGTTTAAAATAAAGTTTTGGGGTCTGTTTTTTGGGTTTTTTTAAGGGCTTTACCACTGGAAAAAATGTAATGACTGTGGTCCAGTAGATACCATGCCAGCTTTGGAGTTGGGAGTTTCGAGTTCAAGCCTTGTGTGGACTTGGGCAAGGCATGTCCTTCAGCTCCCCATCTCTGTGAATTCAGGTCTAGTGAGGTAATATTGGGGCCCGTGTGTATTTGCTACACTGCTGCTGACCCCTAGCTCTGGTGATAAGGCAAGGCTAAGACACACTTGGTATAGCCGCACAAGCTCAGGCGGGACTGATCCCTGCATGCCCCAGGGTGGGTAATTGCAGCCACAATACTTCAGGGCTGGCGAGGAGAGCAGGGCACATGGAAACTGGACAGGCGGGCCGCTGATGGACGCCCTGCCATGCCCCAGGGGTGGGCAGAAGCGCTAGCCACACGTGCAGTTGCCCGGCCCTGCCTCACCCACCCCCCACCCCCGGCCATGACGTGGAGTCGTGGGAATGGCGACTGCTACTCACTGGTGGGGCAAGGCAGCACGGGGACTGGGCACACAAGCTTCAGCTTGGTAACCTGAATTTGGCAGCCTTGCCCCACTTTGGGTAATCCATGGCCTTTTTTGGAGGATGCAGCACATTGCATCTGACTGCCCACCCCGCCTGGGGTGAACATCTGCTGGCTGCCAGGCATACGAGCCACTGCAGCACATGGCAATGGTGCCCATCTCAGGGTAAGGCTGCCCCATCTCAGGCTACTGTCTCGTGTGGCTGTTCCAACTATCTCAGACACCCTCTACCAAAGGCTCTGTTCAAAGGCTTCTTCTAGCAGCATCCCCCAAGTCTGACGTGCATTCCTAGGAGCTGCCAAGCCAATGGAGCAGAGATAATGGTGGCTCAATGTCTAGGTCAGGCGTCGGGAAACTTCTCTCTCGGGAGCCACATTGAAAATTAATGCAATCTCCATGGGACGGATAGGAACTGGGGACAGAGCTGCTTAAGGAGTGTGCCCAGGAAGGAAGGGGAGGGTCCAGATCACAGATCTATGCCACTGTGATCAAAGTTCCCAATCGAAGAGCCGCATAACAAAATCTTAAGGAAGGGAGGAGAGCTACTTCTCCAGACTGTGTTTCCCTGGGGCTGGGGGAAGATTGCATTGGTGACACCTGGTTTTACTCCCTTGCAGGTACATACAACTGGGGGGTGGGGCCCTTTGGCTGCTGAAGGGAGGAGGGTTGCTTCTCCAGACTGTGTTTTCCTGGGGCTGGGGGAAGATTGCATTGGTGACACCTGGCTTTGCTTCCTTGCAGGTACATACAGTAGGGGGGTGGGGCTCTTTGGGTGCCAGCTGAAGGGCAACACCCAAAGGGAGGGACAGTGTTGGCTGGCGGTGGGGTCGGTAGCAGGGCTGTCTCACATCTGAGAGGAGAACGGACTCGGATACTTACCATTGGCATCCTGCTGAACCCCACGTGTCCCCCTTGGGAACTCCTGAAGTTGCTGCAGCCCAAAATTCTTACACGTTTAAGAATTGTGAGTTGCCAGAGGCATAGGCTCTGTTGCATGGTCCCTGGTGGTGCCTGAAGGGTTTTGTGGCTGCCTGCGAAGGTTGTTGGGGAGGCCCTTCGAAACCATCTGGGACTGTTAAAAGATCTTTCTGACCTTGGAAGCCACTATCTTCATTGACTGTGTATTATTTTAATTCTGTTTTATTTGTTGGAATTTTAATTTCATAGCTTTGTATGTACATTTTATATTATCAAAGGGTCACTCGAAATAACTTTGCCTGGGAGTTTGGAATAGCCACTGCCTGGGGGTTACTCAGTCAGAACTGTTGTTTTCTGGGGACTGTTCTGATTTGTTACTGCCTGTGGGTCATTTGGGACTGTTATTGCCTGTAGACTGCTCTGATTGGAGAAGAGCCAAATGAAGAACGGCCACCAGTAAGATTTGGCCCAGAGGCTGAAGGTTCCCTACCTCAGTTCCCTACCTCTAGGCCTTGGGGCTAAGAGTTTTGATTCCCGTTCTAACCAATGACTAGCTAAATCACTCTACCTTCCCTGCTTCACATTGCCTGCTTGAAAATGGCGGTAATAAAACCTGCGTCACTGGAACATTTTGAGGCCGGATAGGTTTTCAAAGCATTTTAGTTGTGCCAAGCACTGTTGTTAATCCACACTTGACTGGAGGAAACAGGCTGCTTTTGTGCCAGGCGATAGCAGAAAAATATCCTTGCTGTTAAATAACTCCATCTGTTTCCGATTACCCACAAAGTTTCTAGTTACCGAATATCAAGTAGTGTGTGCTAGATAATTGAAGAGAGTCTCTGATTTTTCAAATGATACTTTTTAAAACCACAAAAATGTAAGTTTCAGATGTTTTTGAGATGTTTATTTTCAGATTTTCTTAGCGAAGTCACATCTGGCAGAGCTTTTCTGGGTGGTGAGGGGTTTGATCAGTCCTGCCTGCCTCCACTTAGACCTGATTTATTCCAGGGTCCATTGTGACATGTTTATGGCATTCTTTGTGGACAAAATTGCTCGTATTGAACATGACTTTGACTCCACCCTTTTGGAGACAGTGACTGAGCCAGAGGTTAGAAATGCACTGTCTGATCCAGATTTATGGGATCAATTTCAATTGGCAACGCCTGCTGAGGCGAGAGATGTGCTGGAATCTGATAGAGCCGCAACATGTGAACTGGACCCTTGCCCGTCCTGGCTGGTTAAGTCTAGCAGGGAGATGGTGGGGCTGTTGCTGGCGGGGGGTGATCAACACCTCTTTGGGTGGGGAGGTTACCGGAGTCCCTTAAGGGGCGGTGGTCTGACCCCGTCTCAAGAAGCCATCTTTAGACGTTGACTCCCCAGCGAGCTATTGGCCTGTCTCTAATCTTCCCTTTTTAGGGAAGGTTATTGAATGGGTGGTGGCCTGTCATGTGCAGGTGACTTTGGACTGTATCCTTTTTCTAGATCCTTCACAGTCAGGTTTTCATTCAGGTTATGGCACGGAGACGGCGCTTGTGGCCTTGGTTAACAGCCTACAAGTGGAACTAGATAAGGGCTGTTCGACACTTCTGGTTCTACTTGATCTCAGTAGCTTTTGATACGTGAATCATGAGGTGTCAGTGACCCCCCTGCGAGACCTTGCTAGGATGGATGGAATGGTTTTGCAATGGATACAGTCCTTCCTGGTGGACAGACCTCAGTGTGTGGTCCTGGGAGACTGTACATCTTCTCCCAAGGGTCTCATGTGTAGGGTCCCACAGGGTTCCATTCTGTCCCCCCTCTTGTTCAATGTATATATGCAGCCGCTGGGAGAGGTGGTGTGTAGGTGGGGGGTTCATTGTCATCAGTATGCTGATGACACGCAACTTTACCTCTTTTTCATCGGACCCATGCCCTGAAGTCTTGGTGCTTTTCTGTTGTTTGGCAGCTGTGGCGGACTGTATGAGGTTGAGTCAATTGAAGTTGATAGCCACAGAGGATCGCAACTTTTTGGTCAGAAATTTACCTATGTAAAAGTAGCATTTTCTTGCTGACCAGACCTGTGGCTTGTATTTATCCAGGGTTATGAGCTTCTTGATAGAAATGTATTATTTTCGTCCACATACTGCATCAGGCTGACTTTTGTGCAGTAGCAGGGAACCTCCAGCCCATGACTGTTTGTTCGGTCCAGTGCCTAGATCTGGCCCATGGTGTCCAGTCCCCACTTTCACGCTGTGATGGAATGAGCTCAGGGGAAGGGAGCAGAGATGAGACATGCACTTGAGGGTCAAGAATGGCTCTATGGTATAGATCTGATCTGTACTCTTCCCTTCTCTCCTCTCATCCTCGGCACACCCACCCTGAACTTCTACCGGGAGTGGTCAGTGGCGCTAATTTTCAAAGTGGCCTGCAGGAGGGACAAGGTTCCCCACCTCTAAAATGTGTGGATAGGTGGAAAAAGCAAGCCTTGCAAAGACCACAGGAGCAGCAGCTTTCCTTCACCTCCATAGCATGACAAAGCTGAATATGAGCTTTGGATAGGCTTATGGGCACCTTTAGAGCAAAATAATAGAATACATGGGCTACCGAAGAGGTAACTCAAGGGACCTTAAAATAAAACCAATATCATGTGTCAAACTGTAAAAAAATACAAATTATATTTGTGTGTGTGTGTGTGTGTGTG
>QEPC01013938.1:1295480-1312260 GCA_003113815.1 Sphenodon punctatus
GGTCTGCCATAATCAGCCGCAGGAGGCCAGGGCAGGTGGGACAGCTCCAGCAGATGGCAGTAGACAGCCCCGTGTGAGCGATACCCACACGCACCCTGCATGCTGATGAAGTAGGACACGGACACGGCAGGGCCACCCTCACTCAGGCAGGTTGCATATCCCGGGAAGACACACACACACAGGGCGGAGGCTGTCTCGGCAGGACTCCATGCCACAAGGCCCCCCATACTTGGCGGTAGGCGCCCCTCAGCGAAGGGGGCGAGCCCCAGCTCCTCACAGTGCACGCAGCAGTTGCCAGCGGTCACGACATAGCCAAAGTGCAGCATACCAAAGCTCAGGCAATGATAGGCATCCGGCCGGGTGGACAAGGAGCGCAGGCAGCACTGAACGATGGGTGAACGCCACAGGTCGCAAAGGGCCATGCTCTCGCGGGCGGTCCAGGCACGGACAGAGCCCCCGGAGCCGCCGAGCGGGATCTCGGACTAAGGTGCAGCTGCCATGGTACAGCTCCTGGAGGGTCTGAGCCGCAGCAGCTGTGGGGGCAGCATGGGATGCACGGCAGGGGGACTGCACAGGCAGACAGGGGCTGCCAAGGCCGACAGATAAAGGCAGGATGGGAACAATGGGGCTTCTGTGGAGGGAGGCAAAGGGAGTGGGCAGTGCACAGCTGCCGGCATTCAAGGCCAGACAGCCCCGCATACACACCTGCTAGATGGATAGGAACGTTAGCAAGCGTACGCACAGGGAGACACAGCGGCCCAGGGGGGAGGCAGGACAGGGTATGCCCCAATGCGGCACCACAGCTGCTACCGAAGGAGTGCAGTGGCACCCCGGTGTACCTACCCGGCACCAGCAGACCCCCCCATGCAGGGGGCTGAGCTCCCGGGTCGCTAGCCCTTCTAACATAGGCTGTCTGGCCACTGGTGCGCACCCAATGGCCCTGGGGGGTGGGGGTGGAGGCGTACATATATGCGGCACAGGTGCATGGTCAGGGGCGGTAGCGAGCACACGTTCCCCTACTGCTGCCTGCCCTTTAAATCTCCCTCCATGTGCCGCTTTTTGTTGGTTGCCTAGCAGCGATGCTGCGTGCCGTCACCACAGCTCGTGGTCATTTCCTTCCACCGCGGCCGGGGGTTTCCGTTCAGAAGTTACTTTTCATTCACCCCTGCCGTGGTGAGCATTCACCACACTTCTGGACCTCCTCCCGCCCCGACCTCATGAAGCGTGGTTAGGTTCACCCTGGGCTGCGTTTGACTGTGGTGAACATCTGGATGCAGGCCAACAGATTTGCACGGCTCTTTCACACACACCCCTTTCACACACTCTTTCAAACACAAAGTTTGACTCAATTCTGGGAGGGAGGGAGGCAGGGGGAGTCTAACAGCTGCGCCTGCATGGCAGCTCCCAGCCCCCCACCCCCACCCCCAGCCACTGAGTGAGAGGAAACAGGGAAGTCCTGTGGCCCAGGCGCATCTGTTTGTTGCCCGGGTATGGACTTTAGCCCTGCCCTACCCTCTGTAATGAAATAGTGCCCCCTGCAGCACTATTTCATTGCTGGTTCCCTTTATGCGGTATGGACGGCGCTTCTAGCCACCTATTCCGCATAAAGGGTAGAACATAGTACTTTTGTCCTCCTAAAGGCTTCCTTAGGTCTTGTGTCCTAAGGAAGCCTGGGGGGGGGGGGCGCGTGATTTTCACCGGTTGTGTGTGTGCCCGCGATTAATTTTTTTAAAAAACAGAATTGCTTCCAGCACTACGTCGTGGCCCGGGGGAGGCCTGGGGCCAGGAGGGGCATTGTTCCTGACGCCCTAGGAGGTGCACCGCTGCTGGGCGAGAAGCGTTTTTTGCCAGTTACATCTTGTGCGATGGCTTAGGCCGTATATATCAGTCTCTGACCTTGCCACCATCATCCATGCCTTTGTCATCTTGAGATTGGACTACTGCAACGCACTCTACGTGGGGCTACCCTTGGTGATGATCCAGAGACTGCAGCTGGTGCAGAACATGGTGGCCCATCTCCTTACGGCAATGGGTCATTCTGAGCATATTACACCAGTGCTCCGTTCATTGCACTGGCTGCCAATAGTCTTCTGGGCTCAATTCAAGGTGTTGGTACTGACCTTTAAAGCCCTAAAAATGGCTTGAGCCCTACTTATCTGTGGGACCGCCTCACCCCCCAGGTCCTGAATTGGCCCCTGTGGTCATCAGAGGGTGCCCCTCTTGAAGTTCATTGGGTGGGGACGATGGAGAGGATGTTCTCAGTGGCCACTCCAAGGTTGTGAAACTCCCTCCCGGCAGAGGTTCCTCTGTCTCCAGATCTTTCCTCCTTCGGAAGACAGTGTAAGACCTGGCTGTTTTGCTGGGCACTTGGTGAGGGAGAGGGAGTGGGTAGGGTTAATGGGGAGGGTGGAACTTATTTTTTATGGGATACCTATTTATTGTTCTAAAAGTGTTGGTTTTATATTATATTGTGTTTTATATCGGCCGAAACCGGCACTCTATCTATCCAGACACTTTCCAGGATGGCATTTGTGAGGTATTGGGTGAGGTTGCTAAAGCAATAGGAGGCAGCCCTTATCATGGGTTGTCTCAAAGAAGAGCTGTTGTCCTCAGGCCCTAGAGGTTATCCTTGGATTGTTTATCTGGGGCAATTGATAAAAGTTGGGGTTTTCGTTTAGCTACTTTTAAGGGAAGAGCTTGGTAGCGATAAAGCCAAGATTTGTGGTAGGATCCAAGATATAGCCCAACAGGAGGATATGACTATTTTGAGGTCCTGGAGGGTAGCTCCGTGGTTGAGTCATATTAAGCTGTTTCCCTTCTTTGAACCCTATTTGGATCAACTGACCAATCCCAGATTGCGGTGGGCATATACACAGTTCCGCTTCCAGCTTGTCCGGACAGTGGTAACAGAAGGTAGACAACAACAGATCTCTCCCAAGTGGAGACTTTGCTCTTGCTTTATGGGAGAGATCGAGTCTATGGACCACTTTGTTTTGAGATGCCCATTATTTGATGATCTGCGACTAGCATGGCTTGCTCCCCTGCTAGCCAGTGGCACTTCTTTTGAATCTGAGGGGTGTTATCAGTATCTGCTCATGTTGACTCAAGAGGAAGCTGTTAAGGCCCCTGCTTCCTTTATTCTTCTGGCATCTAGAAGAAGGGCTCGGCCCAGGAACGGTAGTGGAGTCTCAGAACAGTTTTGGAGGTAGATTGAACGACAGTTTAATTTTATTTTATTGTATTATCTCCTGTTAATTATTTTTGCTCATGGCCTTGTGTTTTGTTCTATATACATGAGTATGCATTGCAGGAGGGGGCGGGATATAAATTCGTAAAATAAATAATAAAATAAATAAATAAATATTTTATTAATTGTAAAGTGATAATTGTTGCTGCTATGTGATGTGATATGTGTGGATTTATTTATATGGTTATGTATGTATGGTTGATTGTTAAGTGATATTGGTTGCTGACGTATCGTTGTTAGGTATCAAGTATGGTTATAGCGGAAGCTGATATCAATAAAGTAAGTAAGTAAGTGTTTTATATTATGTTTTATTGTATTTTATATGTTTTTAATGAAAATTGTAAGCCGCCCTGAGCCGCTGTCAGGTGGGGAGGGAGGGGGATATAAACTTTATATATTTGTTTTTAAAAAATGCATATGTATTGAGCCATTTCACGTATACGCAGAATGGCTGTCCTCTTTCAAAATGGCACTGGCACTACTGGCGCCATTTTGGAAAAGAGTTGCACATGCGCAGAATGGCCTCAGTGGCCATTTTGCACATGTGTACTGCTGGAGCAGGGAGCTCTGGCAGCATTTCCTGACTGGTGGCGGATCAAGAAAAAAGAAGAAGAGGCTTCTACTGCTGTCTGGCACCACCAACTGGCAGGGAACAAAGTCTGGTTGGATCTGTTGCCAGGTGGCCGGGCCTACTCCCCTGCAGGGTTGTGGAGTCAGCTTTGCTGTCGGGCGACCAGGCCTTCTCTGCTATGAGTGGAGAAAGCCCGGCAGCCTGGCAGCAGAGGCAGCTCCTGCCACCACCCAGCAACGGAGGAGGCCTGGCCTCCAGCAGCAAAGCCGGCAGCCCCTCCTCATCTTCATCCCTCCGAACCCAGAGGATAAATGCAGGGCCCCGGGGAGTGGGGGTGTTAGAGACATGGATCCCCACCCTCTAAGGGTGGGAGTGGGCCCTGGGAAATGGGGGTGGTGGGAGATTAGGGACAGCCCGCCCGGGGTTTTCTTTCAGTCCCGGACCTGTGTGTTTCAGTCCTCGGTTCTATTTTCCATTGAGGTCAATGGGAAGATTAGAACCGAGAACCGAAACTGAGCTACTTACCAAAAAAGCAGGGATCCGAAATGGAAGCAAAACTGAAACGAAAATTCAGTCCGGTGTCTCACCCCTATTGAATATACACGTACAGTTGCAAAGACACTGAGGTGATCAAGATACATTGTGATAAGTGGTATATCTAACCGGTATATCTTAATAAGCAGGGAGGGTTGTGGGAATATTTATTTACACAACAGGAAAACCAAGATGGGAAAAGAGAGAGCGGGGAGGGCAGACAAAAGCAGAATTTTAAAGAAGGGTAGGGTGGAGGGAGGAAGATGCATATAAGTCATAACAGCAGGTGTATTCAGTACTATACTCTATCATCTGAATAATTTTTAAAAGGGTCCCAGATACGCTTGCCACCTTCGGTTGTTTTTTTACCTGATACTTCCATTTTGGCCTAGGGGAGTGTCAGGTAAAAAAAACACCACAGGCGGCAACCCTATCTGGGACAGGAGACAGGGAGCTGGGTTTGGGTTGGATGTGTTTCTTTCTTTCTTTATTAAATTTTGCTTTTGTTTGTTATGCTTTTAAATGTTTTAATTGTTTTATATTTTTTATATTGTACTTTGGTATTGTTAGCCGCTCTGGGCTACCGTGAGGTAGGAAGAGCGGGATATAAATATGGTAAATAAATAAATAATAAATAAATTAATACATTTATACCCTGCCCTTCCCCAAAGGCTCAGGGCAGCTTACGGAATTAAAGTTCATAAAATATAAAAGTCCCCTAAGAAACTCACCCCAACCCCCCCTCGCCTTAAAAATTGTCAAAATCTGTTGTAACCGCATGCTAGGAAGCAAATTTTCATGAGTACAATTAAATAAGCAAATTGTTCAAAAATGGCCGAGGAGGCAGTTTGGACTGTCGCGCCCCCAGTGCAGCAACAAGCACTCTGGCCCACGCGTGGGTGAGTACGAGGGTGCAGCAAAGGGGACAGTCCACCATTTCTGCTCCCAAGAGCCACTACTAGCTAGATGAGACTGGGGCAGTGCCGTCTGCGAGGGGATGTGTTAGAAGGTTGCCCTGAGCAGCAGACCCAAAGGCTTTGAAACAAGCTGCCAGCAGGGAGCTCTGGGCCATAAATAACATTTATTTTAGCCCTTTTAAGGAGCAAACCAACTCTTTCCTCATTTCCCCCATCTCACTCAGGAGATTTATATGGTTGTTCAGCTAGCCGTAGCCTTGCGCCTGGAGTAGTTTATGGTTCAAACTGCCCTCCTGAACTCTCTACGTCGACAGTGGGGGAGGAAGAGAGTTATTCCAGTTAGTCAGTGGGAGGGGAAATTGGACCCAGGCACTGTGAAATGCAGGCCTGCTGTGTGGGCTGACATTTGATCTCATCTGAATGAGACTTGCACCGTCATAGCTAAATATTATTCTTCTGTCTCTCAGTGGGAGAAATTTCCTCATCAGACATTATCACTTCATAGGACCAGAGCCTTAACAGAGAGAGCCCTGCTGTCTTGCGTACTGCATGCCGCTCGTTCTGGCCTGTTCACAGGTAGGCGAGGAGGGAGGGGGGCACATCTAGGAGTCTGCTAATAGAGGAGGAACCCACCCTCTCATTTCCAGAAGCTCCACCCCTAAACCTCCTCACCCCCTTCACCTTCGGAAGCGCAAGCAAGGCCCCTTCTCCTGGCTTGGCCTCCCACCCCCTTTCAGCAGGTTCTGGCTCTGCTAGGGAAGCAGAGAGATGGGATGACGGGAACCAGAGTACTCTCTGCAGCTCCCCTGCCCTTGCTGCCTGCCACTGTCCTACTCCTTCTCTCCTCATCCTCACTACTGCCACCCAATGGCTGGGAGAGGGAGCACAAATCTGTACTGTTAGGAAGTCAGGCTCCTGAGTGTCTATAAGGAGAAATCTGCCCTGCCTCCCAGCCCTCTGCCTTCAGTTGTGCCTTTGAACTAGAAACATTCATTATGTTAATAAGTGATTCCCATGCATTACAGCCAGGCGACGTGAAGTTCATTCCTGTGCAATGGGACCACACAGGATTTATTCTCACCATAAAGTAACCAAGCCAAGAACGTGTACCTGAGCTCTCGCACCCTCGTGAGTGTCGTATCCCTTGTCTCTCCCTCTGTTCCCCTTTCCCTGTCTCCCCTCCCCCAGTTTAAGATTGTACACTCTCGGGCAGGGATCGTGTGTATCTTGTTTTTTTGTAAAGTGCCAGGTACATCGCTGGGGCTATATAAATGCTTATAATAAATAATAATAATAATAATTAATAATAATAAAGTCAGGGTTTAAATAGGACTTAAGTGAAGCAGAAACTGCACATTGGCTTCTTCCCCATGAGCTGCTTTGGCACCGTGGGAGAATGCGCTATTCAAATCTAGCGCAGCTCCCGTCTGGTGGGAAAATAGGAATTGCAGCTCTCCCGCCGGCAAGCTCATACAACAGACCGAGTAGGATTGTGCCTGTCTCACCTGTGACAATCAAGATGAAGACTGAGCTGCTAGAAGAAAGCATGATAGAACAGGCACTTGAGCTGCAGCTGGGAAGGAAGTGGGGGGTGGGGAGAACGTTTCCAAACCCCTGATCGGAGAGATTTGAAAGCATCTCTATTTTTTTCCTTTGGGGCTGAAGCCCAAACTTTGTCATTTGTTCTGTAAAGTATTTCACTCACTTCCAGTGTCATCTATTGCCTCCACCTTGTGGCAGATTTGTGCAATAACAGGTCACATAATACTTTGAACTCCAAAGCTTTACACCATAATTTCAGGTGTGGGGAACTTTCCCCTTCCCTCCCAGGCAACTCTTTGAAAACCAGTACAAGCTTCAAGGGCCACAAAGAAGTTGATGGTAGGAGTGCGCTCATGGGGGTGTGGGGGTCCAGATCATGAATCTGTGCCAACATTGATCTGTCCCCCTATCCTTGTATGTATGCCCTCATTTCTGATGCCTTGCCCTTAGCTCAGTCTTTCAGTGCCTGGGGCCAAAAAGGATCCAGGGGCCAGATCCTGCAATAAAGGAAATCCAGGGTTAAATAGCAGTGTCGGTTGTGTCTGGATTTTTACAGCCAAAAGGCAGCTATGTTTGGTATCTAGTTTCATTTGGATTTTGGCCACCTCCCATTGCCAGTGACGACTACACATGCAATTTAGTTAATTGTGCATGCCAACAGTGAATTTGCTGCTGACAGTGCCCAATGCACAATGGTGCACACTCCTCTGAAAAAAGAAGTTGTGTAGTATGGAAAGGATAATGGCGGGGGAGGACAGCTGCTTCCTCAGTTGAAATCCCCTGGGGCTGGGGGAAAGATTATGCTGGTGACACCTGGCCTGTGTTTTTGCAGGTACTTACAGCAGTAGGATTGCCACCTATGCAAATTTTTAAGGAACACTTATGAAAAAAACATGTTGCAGGGCCTAAGGCGCCAATGCAGGCCCCGCAACATGCATTTTTCATAAGCGATCCTTTAAAAATTGCATACGCGGCAAGCCTATACAGCAGGGGTGGGGCCCTTTGGTTGCCAGCACTTGGTGGGGCCGTTGGCAGTGCTGTAGCGGCGGTGCCCCCTCCTCTGAAGAATTTCTTCTGTACCTACAAGAAGATTGCATCCTGTCGATTCTTTTATGCCTTTGGAGAGTGTTCTTGATTGACAGAGACGTGCCGGGCAGCACGAAGGGACATTGTTGGTATTCCTACTTTGATCATCTGAGTTTGGGAATCCCTCTTTTTTGATTGGTCTGCTGTTACTGGACGGTGGTTTGTTTGTTTTAATTTTTATTTTTTAAAAAATTATTATTATTATTAATAAACCAAAAGCCCTGTCTTACCTTCTGCTTTCGTTGTTTGGGAGAGTATTTATTCTGTGGAGGACCAGCTCAGCTGAAGATTGCTCGCTATCGCAAGAGTTGCGCAGCGCTGTTCCTAGGACACCGTACAACATTGGATTTACAACTACAGGAGCAGCCTCTGGCCGCGATGGGGGTGCGTGGCGTGCTGCTGGGCACGTCATAGGGTGACGCACACAGGAGAGTGTCCCCTGTGTGTGTCCCTGTGGGTCCGGGCCCGGAAGCTTTGAGGATAAGCCCCAGTTAAGTGCACTTCCTTTTGCTTCTATATATTGTTATGGGTTAACTGTTGTCAGCACTTAAAATGTTTTTTAAGGGTTCATTTGCCCATTGTGAAAGGACAGTGGCAGCCATGTGTGCTGGGCAGCTTAACTGGGCTATTGGTTCTTAGAGTGCTTTGCTTCTCTGAACTGGAATTTTTAATTTCACTCCTGGACCTATTTTGCTTAATCCATTATATTTATTATCATGTGGCAACAGTAGTCTGGTTTTGGACTGATACCCTGTTGACGTATGATTCAGATTTTATTTATATTGTGTAGGACTGATTTGAGAATCCCAGCCCTGGCACAAGTATATTTTGTTATTATTATTTGTGGCCTAGAGCTTGTTACTTGTTTTATGTATGTTTTATTTTTAGGGCCTTAGTGCTCGTTCTAATTCTGTATTTTTTATTAATTTCTAAAACATTGAATCATATTTTTGCTCAGCTCAAAATCCTTATGGATATTGTAGAAGAGCAGAATAAACATATTGCTCCATCAAAGTTTATGGGTCCGATAGATGCAGGCAGGCATATGAATCTGGGGGCCTTGGATGCAGGTAGTAGTTACATCAGTTGGCCGACGAAAGTAAGCCGAGGACCCCAAAATTGGGATGTGCTAATAATGCAGTGGATTTTTCTGTTTTTCCTTGCCCCAATGGATTGATACCACGTTGGGATACCCCGACTTTAATTGTTCGCCATCTACGGGTTTTGACATCTTAAATGATCTCCCGGGTGGTAAGAGAATAAACCAATACGGCAGACAGTTCACCTACATAAATGGGTGATAATATTTAATAATCCGCAGGTGGCAAGCCAGATCCTACAGTTGAGTGGTCCCCTTAGAAATAAAGGTGTCTATCCAGTGAAGGTTTTCTCCATCTCTGCAGGGTTTATATCTTTTGAGGACCCTTCTAAGATCCTCTCAGAGCTGCAGAAAACCTTTTCATGGAAGAGGACTGTTCTGCTGAGACTAACTGAGGGGTAGGGAGGGACCGAGATTAGTTCAGTCAATCTTGGCGAGATCGTAGGAGACTCTTGGGATATGTGCGTTGGATCTACAACTCCTGATAGAGGTATGATTAACTTTGAAGGATTCTAGTATCCTGATAAAGGGCGCTGAATCTGTTAAATACAGTGGTGGCCGGGGATTATAGTGGACCTCCCCTTTTGAAGGAAGGTATGGAAACTGCCGTCAGTATCAGTAATATGGAGAGTGAGGACCAGAGTTCCTCTCTGTCCAAGGGTATGTGGAACAATTAGCTGTTACATTGAGTGGCCCTGTTGATAAGGACCCAATTACTCTGGGTTTATACGAAGAGAACTTATTGTCCCCTTTATTCAATCTTTTTATGAGGGCCAGCAGTCTACCTTGGTTAGATTTCAGTTTTTATATAAGAAAATGGTTGAATTACAAGGCAGTAATCCGCTCATTGAATGTGAGGCTGGCTTAACTTCCCCTAAAAGGGTGTTGGGAGGAAGTTTTCTCTCTGTGGATGGAGAGAAAGTTCCCGGTGAAGTGTTTATTGGGAACACTGGCTTGAGTATCCCTGATTTAACTAGCTGTAATTGGAATAAAGTAAGATGCCTCGATGATTTTGAGCTGGGAGAGTGTGTTCCCTTGCTAGAAGAAATAGAGGCATCCTTTGAAGGTAGTCTGCTATCATCCTTGGGGATTTCTCAATCCCTCATTTTGGATAGACGAGCAGTAGTTACAGAGTTTGTTCTACCTGTGGAAGAGTAAGGGCGCATTCAGATGTGCGTTTAAATCGCACAGCGGCGGCGGCGGCTTCGTGCGATTTAAAGCAACGCGCACTTCTGGGTTGCTGTGAATGCACCGAGTGCGCACATTTCAGCGTAACGCGAACTGTTGGAGTGCGGTTTGAAAAGCTGCTCCGAGCAGCATCTCTGCTCCGAGCAGCATCTCTGCTCCGAGTACATCTGCTCCGAGCAGCTTTGAAAACCGCACTCCAACAGTTCGCATTACGCTGAAATGTGCGCACTTGGTGCATTCACACCAACCCAGAAGTGCACGTTGCTTTAAATCGCACGATGCCGCCACCGCTGCTGTGCGATTTAAACGCACATCTGAATGCAGCCTAAGTCTCAGAGGTAGCACTGAAGGGAAATAAGGATTCTAGGGTGGTATTTTTATTTATTTATTTTTTTAATTATATTTGTTAATGTTCAAATAAAAAATACAGGAATACATTACATGAGAAAGGAAGAGTACAAAAAAGAAAAAGACCGAAGTCCAATTCACTCCAGTAACGAAAAAGTATACAAATGTGGAAAGGAAATAAATAAACCAAACATATACTCTGCAACTGAGTCTTTGTGGTTATTTCTTGGGCCCGAGATTCTTATATTGATTTTAAGTTTAATGCCAGTTCCACTTTTTCCATTTCAATATGCTCTGTAATTAGATTCCAACTTGGTGTCCACGTCGTGTAGAATTCTTCGAGCTTTTCGGTTAGCCCTGCAGCAATCCTGTCCATGGACAGAACAAACCAAAGTCTATTGATCCACTCCGAGCTCGATGGGCCTTCAGGCGTCCTCCATTTACTTACGATGCAGTGAATGGCTGCCAAGTACATCACCTTACATGCAGAGACATTGGATTTTTTTTCCAGCTCTTGGGGCCATACACGCAACAAAGCGACTTGTGGTGAGAATGGTACCTGGAGGTGGGTGTGTTCCTCTACCTTACTCCAGACTTCTTTCCAGAAACCCTGTATAACTTCACATTCCCACCAATGGTGTATATAGGAACCCACCTGGCCGCATCCCTGCCGGCACAACTTACTAGAGCGTTTATTAGCATTGTTTATGGAGAGCGGTGTCAGGTAAAATCTGAAGGTTAGTTTAATTTGGGGTTCTTTGACCATGAGGGATTTGGCACATTTCTGTGTGTGTGTCCAGACTTGGGCCATTAATTCTTTTGTGAATGTTAATTCTAAATCCTCTGCCCATTCTTCTATATATCCCGCATCAGGGTGGTGGAATATCTTGCGTAGAGTCCGGTATAGGCGAGATATAACCTTACGTTGTGGTGCATGATTGAATAGCTCTGTCTCCAGGGGGTAGGGGTCCCTTATAAAGTGTTTTTTTGTTGGCAGGGTGTGCCAAGTAGCTATGTATTTTTAAATAAAGCCATTTATCTATTGGTTCTTGGCATTTTGTTTGTAGTGTATCTTGTGTGAGCACATCATCGCCTACGTAAAAATGTCTGGTCTGCCACAGCCCCTTTTTTTCCCATCGTTTCAGCGTCTCTTTCTCTTTCTTATTTAGGGATAACGCCTCGCATGTAATCCGTTTATATGGGAATTTGCCTTGGCTGATATCTAATTTGCTTTGACATCTTTTCCATATGTTCATGGTTGTGCCTGTAAATGGATGTTGCTGACCCCACCTGTTTGGCTCGCTCTTAGGTGAGTCTTCTGTCAACAGGTTCTTGAATGTGTTCGGGAGTATGGCTTGTTTTTCCAGCTCTACCCATGCTGGTTCTTTGCCCTCTTCGTACCACAATTTAACTCCCCTCAAAATCGAGGCCCAGTAATAATATTTTATATTGGGCAAATTCAGACCTCCCTGCTCCACTGGGGTCAACATTATCGAGTGTCTAATTCAGGGCTTACTTTTTTTCCAGATTATATTGTTCATGATTTTATTTAGCTCTTTGAAAAAGTGGTCAGGTATTTGTATCGGCAGGGCGATTAATGTATAGAGTAGTTTAGGGAACAGTATCATTTTGTTCAGATTTACTTTGCCCATCCAGGAGCAACACACATCCCGCCAAGAGGAACTTAAATTTAACATCTTCTCTAGTAAAGAAATATAGTTACTTTTGTATAGATCTGCTACGTTCTTTGTTAAATTGATACCCAAGTACTTCAGCGTTAAATTATTCCCTTGAAATGGGGTGGCCCAATCCCTTTCCTCCCTCGTCATTTTCTGGTCATTTAGTAAGAACATTTGTGATTTGGATACGTTAACTTTAAAGCCAGATATGTTTCCAAAGCGTTCCAGCAAAGCCACCATCTCTGGAACTGACTGCTCCAAATGTGTCAGTAACAGCATTGTATCATCTGCATAGAGAGAGATCTTCCATTGCTGTGCTCCCACTTCCACCCCCACTATCCTGGCGTTTTGCTTTATGACCAGGGCCAACGGCTCTAGCCCTATGTTAAATAGCAATGGCGAGAGTGGGCATCCCTGCCTTGTACCTCTTTTGAGTAAAAAACTATCCGTGAGGGCCCCGTTTACAATTATTCTAGACGCAGGGGATTTTTGTATGAGTTTCACCCATTTTAGGAAGTTGCCTTGAAAGCCCATCCTTTCCAGTGTCTTGGTCAGGAATAAATATTCTAGGCGATCAAAGGCCTTGTCCGCGTCCAAGGAGATTACCGCTGCCGGGGTTTTGTCTATCTGGATTTTATACAACGCACTTATGACTTTCCTAATATTGTCTATTCCCATCCTGTCGTGCACAAAGCCAGTTTGGTCTAGGGATACTAGGTCTTTGATGCAGAGCTGCAGCCTGTTAGCTAAAATTTTGGTAAAGATTTTGGAATCCGAGTTTAGCAGGGAAATGGGTCTGTACCCTGAACATTCTTCTTTGCTTTTGCCACTTTTGTGGCATAGCGCTATATTAGCCTCATAAAAAGAGGGGGGCAAACTGTCCCCTTTTATGATGGACTGGAAGGCTTCCTCCATGCCTGGTGCTATTTTGTTACTATATAAGTTTATAAAATTCGAAGGGGAATCCATCCGGCCCAGTGGCTTTATTGTTGGGGAGCTCTTTTATCGTAGTTTTTATCTCCTCCAGCGTTATAGGGGCATTGAGATATTCCTTTTGTTTTTTAGTCAGTTGGGGCATTTTAAGTTCATTTAGGAAGCCATCTATATGTTCAGCCGAGGGGTTAGTGGATTAGTATAGTTCTGAGTAGAATTGTAAGAACCTGTGCCTCATGTCCTTATCTGCTAAGTTTGTTTTGCCAGATTTGTCTCTGATGTGGGAAATATAGTTCCTGTCTCTCTTTTTTTTTAACCAGTCAGGCCAGTGTTTTGTCTGCCTTATTGGCCCTTGAAAAGTAGAATTGTTTTGTAAATCTTAGTTTTTAAATAACTTGTTCTGAGTTCATAGCTACAATTAATCCTCTGATCTCTGTTATCTTTTTTCCTCTGCTTTTTTTTGGTCTAGTTTTTTGTATTTCTTGCAGGGCAGCTAGTTTCAATTGGAGCTCCTTAATCTCTTTATTTTTTTCCTTCCATTTGTGGGCAGCTGCTGCAATGTAGGAGCCTCTAATGACCGCCTTCATTGCATCCCATACCAGCAAAGGGGAGACCTCTGTCTGTGCATTGTTTTTAAAATAATCCCCAATCTCTTTTTGTATTTGTTCCTTGATGCTTGGGTCTAATAATATTGATTTATTCAGTTTCCACTCGCTTCTTGTCTGTTTTTCCCCAGTGTTTTTAGTGAAGTTGCACCATATAGCATTGTGGTCTATGAATGTGGTCTGTAGGATTTCACTGTGTATTTCTGAGTTATATTCTCCCCTTTCAATCGGGACATGGTCTATAAGGGAGTAAGTCATGTGTTTATTAGAATAGAAAGAATATTCTCTACGAGTGGGGTGTTGAGTACGCCACACACTCACTAGGGTTTCCTGTTCCATCAATTGTATTGTCTTTTGGTTGCTCTTTTTAAGTGTTGTGGTGTTAGATCTATCCAGTAGAGATAATGGGGTATTTAGGTCTCCACATATTATTAGTTTGCCTTTCTTTTCTTTCTGGATTATAGGTAATGTGTCTTTAATATATGAGTATGTGTTTTTGTTTGGGGCATGCATACACACTAGTGTATGCGTTTGACCCTGTATTTCTCCCACCACTATTAAGCACCTGCCTTCTTTGTCGCAATTTTTTTTTTTTAAAGTAAAGTTCAAAGAACTATTGCGATTAGTACCCCTGCCTTTTTTTATTTTGCGTTGGCAAAGAAGATGTCCCCGAATTTTTTATTTTTAATCCTACAATTATCTCGGTTCAGGAGATGTGTCTCCTGTGCCGCTAGTATGTTCGTCCCTCTCTGCCCCACAAATTGCCAAAATTTCTTTTGCTTTATGGGGAAGTTTAATCCCTTCACATTTATTGAGCAGACTCTCAGTTCTGCCATGGTTTTATTTTGTACCAGTGGTTTATATTTATGCATTTGGGGTCTCTCCCAGGCGGCCCCTGCATGTCATGTTTAAATAGTTACCTTCTTAATTGCCTTCAGCTCGTTTGTAGACTTCTGTGTATAGGTTTCGTGAAGCCCAGCACAGACTTCTCTCTATGTTTGTCTAGCTTCTTCAGCACTTGACGCATTGCAGAGTTAAAAAATAACAAAAAACAGAAGAAAAAACTTATTACACAGAAAGAAAACATTCACCCTGTGCTGATAAATCAGCAATTCACCCAACCGTCTAGTTCTGCAGAGTTTTTAACTCTCTGCAGGGGGGTTTCCACTGATCCCGCACTTTTCAGTACTTTCCTCCTCTCCCGCCCAGCACATTTCTTTAACCATTGTTCAACATTTATAACCCCAACCTTGTTTTACTATGAAACCTTAACAAGTAAACCATTAGTTCCTTTCCACTTCTCCACACTCCTTCATTGTCCTTTTGTGCCACCTATTGACCACATCTGAAATTGCAGGGATTTTTCCCTCTTTAAATCAAGGTCCTTATGGCTCTGTTTTCCTTTATTACATTTTCAGTATGGTTTTTTAGATTGTGGGGAAAAGGAGAAGTGTCTCGTAACTTTTAGTATTGTAAATTTGGGTACTCCAAAACCTGTCCTTATATTCAACATTTTAACTTCAGTTCCTGGACCTTGTTGTTGGATTCACTATTGTTGTTCTGAGCAATTGGCATTTGTTTTCTTATTGGGGATATACTTGGGGGTCCATCCCCCTCCCCATTACTGCCTATCCCTGTTAGCTTTCGAATCCTTGTGTCAAAAACCACGTTTTAAACTCTAACCCCTCTGACTTCAAGGCCAGAGTGGGGGAATATAAGCTTTTTAGCAATCTTCATGATTTTGGCTGTGCCCATGGCAGATCAGAGATTGCAGACTGCATATATGATTCCAGCTGTGGCACTTGGGCAAACACTCTGAGTCTGTCTTTGTGGTAAAACACGAATTTGGCTGGAAATAGCAACTGGGCTTTTAGTCCATTCTTGTAAAAGAGGGTCAGATAGTCTCGCCATTCCCTTCTTTTGTTGAGCGTCTCCGTGGCTAGGTCTGGAAAAAACTATTTTTTTCCCCCCTTGTATTGGGGCGCCCTAATTTTCCTTGCCACTGCCAGAACTGCCTCTTTGTCAGTATATCTCAGGCATTTGAATATTATGGCGCGTGGGGGATCTTTCTCAAGCGGTTTGGGTCTAAGGGCCCGATGCGCCCTCTCAATTTCAATGTTGTGCAACTCTGTATTAATGGGGAAGGCTTGTTTGATGATGTCTGCCACTAAGTCTCTCCCCACTGCTGATTCTTCCTGTTCTGGGACCCCAATTATCTTGATATTGCATCTTCTACTTCGGTTTTCTAGGTCCTCTATTTTATGCATTAAGTTTGAGACCTGACCCTCCATTTTTTTAAATTGTCCTCCATGTTTCCCCGAGACATCTTCCTGCAAGCCAATTCTATTTTCCATCTCCAAGACCCTTTTAGCCAGAGAATCAAATTTTTTATTCAAGGTATCCGATGCTGATATCACCTTAGTCAGCCCTTCTTTTATCGTATCTCTGTCTGCCTTTGCTGCCTCTTCCTGTTGTTTCAGCATTTTAGTTAAGTTGATCAAATAGGGAATGGCATCTCCCTCCTCCTCCATTTCAGGCTCCCTATTTTCCCACGCGGCTGCCATCTTAGCTGCCTCAAATTGTCCCGGGGGGCTCTTTCCTGAGCCTTACAAAAGGCTTGAATGGTGTCTCCTTTTTTGCTGTAATTTGCAGCGGGTTCGTCCGCTCATCGGGGAAGCCACTTTTAGTTGTTGAGGAAGTCGGGGCGTGCGTTTAATCTTTATTGTCCGCGCCGGGCAGGACAGAGCTGTTTCCCGATGCAGCTACACCACGCGCATGCTCAGTGTGCCCCCGATTCTAAGGTGGTATTGAACTCGGCTACTTCTTCCCCGGAGCCCTCTTGTATTATGTTTTAGGGGTCAGAGATCAGGCCCCCTCCTGTGCATGAGGAACTGCTGGCCACCTCTTTATGATGCCCCCAGAGTGGTATGGCTATTGGCTACACTATTATCTCGTGGAACATTGTGGGATGGGGTCTAATAAATTTCTGGATCTGGGCTTCTTGGAATTTGTTAGCCTTTATGACATATTA
>QEPC01013938.1:1312360-1331250 GCA_003113815.1 Sphenodon punctatus
TCAGGATTGCCAGGGGAAGGGGATTCTGCCACCCCTCTCCCCCATGCCACACTCTCCTCAGATAGGTCTTCTTGTGCCCATGGCCCCTGGTAGCTGGTACTTCCGGTTTGGCAGAGCAGGGGCTAAAAGCATCTGTCACCCTAAGCCAGGGATGTAATGGGGCAGAGCCCTGTGGACCAATGGCCTTTGAAAGGGCACTGCTAGCAACGCTGCAGCCGCTAGCTGGAATTAGCAAGCTGACGCTCAGAAAGACTTGCACCTATATAGCTGAGCAAGCAGTTAGTTTTGCTGTTAATTAGCTGCTACTGCAGATGGTGCAAGGCTGAGGGTAGAGGATTCCTCCCTCCAGCCAATGCAGTTAGGAGGAGGGGCTTGCAAGGACAGCCCTGCTAATTGGAAGCAGCTGTGGGCTGGGCGTGGTCAAGTCAGCCCAGCAGAGTATAAAGCTGGGCCAGAGCTCAGTATGTGGCAGTCTGTGCCAGATATGAGAGGAGCTCCAGCAAGATGGCTTTCCAGACTGCTGAAACCCTACTAAGCTGCCAGAAGAGAAATAAGCTACAGAAGTGGCAAAGGGGTTTTTCAAGGACTGTGTAAGAGGCTGGAAAGTGAAAGCCTGGTTAACTGTAAGCAACTGGAGATTTGGGGGAGTCAGAGCCTTGGAGCTGAGCTAGAGCCTTGGAGCTGACCCGGAAGTCCTGAGAGCCCGTGGGACTGTATTTGGCTCCATGATGTGAACAGCCTGTCGGAGAACTGTGCCTGATAGCGCTGGGGTGATAGTTAGGGTCTGGGCGGCCAGAGGAACTGTGTTCCTGGTGTTAGAGTCCTGAGAGACTGAAGACTGTGTATATAATAAAGAATTGCCAATAGAGCTGATTCCAGTAGGTGTGTGACTTTTGGGGCCCTAATCCTGACACTACTTATGCCTGGCATTGCCACCTTGCTACGAGGGGTTTCCAAAATATGTTTGTGACCTCAGTTTGAAACTTAAATATTATCTTGTGACCCTAGACAGCAGTAAAGGCATGCAGAGCATATCAAATAGCAATTGGGATCATGACCCATTCCCCAGATGGGGCCACCTCATTTAGCGTCACAGCTCCTAATTTGGGAAACCCTGAGTAGTGGGGCCCTCAGCCCTTTCTGCATTGAAGAATGCTGTCTAGGCTCCCATAGCTCTATTGGCCAGCAGGTGGCACACTCGAACTGATTGTGAAATTTGTGTTAGCGGCAAACTAAAAAAAAATTCCAGCTTTGGGAGCCTTGAATCTCTTTGTCTTTAGTTTGATGAAATGAGATTTGCACTCATCTGCCTGGGAGAAGAAGGTAATGGCCTAGTTACCCATATACAGCCCAGAAAACCCAGCCCTAACTCCTTACACACAGACAATCAGAGGCACAATGTGCGATCCAAACCTCTCTTCTACAGCATAGATCTACTCCAGTGTGCATATGCATTCTGCATTAGGGTCACGCCCGTAGACCCTGGGGCGGCTGCATCCGTTAGGCTGCTTTCCCACATGCTGCTTTGGCACCATAGGAGCATGCACTATTCAAATCTAGCGCAGCTCCCATCTCGTGGCAAAAAAGGAGGAAGTGCAGCTCTCCTGCTGGCAAGCTCGTGCATTGGACAGGACAGGATTTTCACTACCCTGTCTGCTATGCGAGCTTGCCAGTGGGGAGAGCCACACTTCCTCCTTTCCCACAAAATGGGAGCTGTGCTAGATTTCAATAGCACATGCTCCCATTTCACCAAAGCAGCTTGTGGGAAAGCAGCCTTATAGCTATGCTCCTGCCCTGGATCCAGTTCCCATCACCAAGCACTGAAAGTCGGCTCAGGGTAAGGGAGCAGAGCTGAGGGCGTGCACTCAAGAGGAGGGAAACAGATCCATGGCACAGATTAATGATCTAGATCCTCCTCTTCCTGAGCACATCCCTTAAAACACCCATCTCCCCAGTCTTCAGAGCTTGTACTAATTCTCAAAGTGGCCCCTGTGTGGAAAAGGTTTCCCCACCACTGGTTTAAATGGCTAATGGTACACCTTGTTTGAACATCTGTACTAAAGCCAGTAGTAAAATTATGCATTGAAAAAAGGTGTGCGCGCGCATGCGTGTGTACAGGAATACGAGTGTAGCAGAGATTTGGAGTGAAAAGAAAGCATCCACCTGTATTCCAATTCCCAAACACACTGCAGGATTCAGATGAAAGATCAGAAATCCACACACGAGCTTGCATTCTCAGTCCGCTTGTATAGATACATGCAAGTATCTTCCTATTGAGTCTGCAATATCCTCTTTGTAATCTAAAACAGTTCATATCAATGATAGGCAAACCCAATCATGCATCGGAGTTAGGGATAATATCTTGTAAACTGCAAGTTCTCTGGGACGGGGAAGCCAGTACATCTAGCATAAGGCCTCAGCCACAGAACTAGTTCATATTAATAAGAAGCGACTGTGCATTCTCAGTGCAAGGTACCATATGACTTTGGCAGCATCATATGATTCCTAATGGCATTCAAGACCTTTGATATTGGGCTTTGGGGGGAAGAGGGCATATTTCTGTCCATTTAAATCACTTCAGAAAAAGGGACGCTGAGGACTTACTCTAATTATAAAAGTGCCCACTAAAGTGCAGGGAAGGTGCTGCTTAATGATGTCTTTGTAAACTTAATCTGACTGCAGGGCACAGCCAGTCCAGAGCAACAGTGGGAAAATATAATACTGAAGCATCTTTGCATGGTGCTCAGACACTGATGAGTATTTATCTAGTCAAACTCTAGCTGGAGATAGTCTTTGCAGGCTGTGCAGGGTTGACTGCATTGTGGATCCAGGGGAAATTAAGAAGCTTTTTTGTGCCTCAGTAGGAAACTCTGCAAAACATTTCAGAATTGCTGCCCATTCCATCATCATGCTATTGCTTTAGCTACTTCGTTGCTTTGGGTTTCAAAATTGGATTGAACTGAAAATTTCCCCATGTTCTTAGAAAGCAAGGGTGAGCAGCAGTGTAAAATAGCATAGCTCTGCTCAGGTCACAATTGAATTACACCAGCTCAGGATTTGGCCCAAGGTGATTGAAAACTAACCAACTCGAGCCTTCTGAGTCTGAAGCTCAGCCTGGTCTAGCCCTGTGACTTTTGTCCAATATTTCTGTCTCTGCTTCTTGTTCCCCTCATGTCAAACCTTCCAAGTAGTTAGATCTCCTTGTAAACTCCATGTATCAGCTGGGTTGTGATTATGCAGCAATTCTTGTTAGGAGTGGTTTGGGGCCCAATATTGCTTCCTTTGATTTCAGCCTGCGTTATAAGCCTAAACATGCAAATGGATCACGCAACTGCATGTGTGACTGGACCGGTCAATCTGTGTGCATGAACAGTTATTGACTTGCCCTATATGTGTGCTGAAAGCACGCATGGATTAAATCAGGGGTGGGAACCTCAGGCTCCAGGCTTAAATGTGGCCTGTGGCTAGTTTTTATTTGGCAGACGAGGCTGCACGTGGTGCTGGCCACCCCCCGGAGCAGGGGTTTATGTGCAGCCAACCCCGGGTCTATCTAAAGACACCCTTTGTTACTGACTTGCTGAGACCCAGGGCAAGTCATTGCCCCTCTGTTGCCTGCCATCTCTATTTAGAGTGTAAGCACTTTGGGGCAGGGGCCGTCTCTTATCGTGTGTCCATGCAGCACCTAGCATAATGGGGATCATGACTAGAAGTTTTTTTAAAAAAACAAAAAAACACCAGACAATTAAAATACATGTCTGTGTGTAACACACTCCATCCTGATATACTTAAACCAGTGGCTAGAGTTAGCCAAATAAAAGCTAGCCACAGGCCACATTTAACCCCAGAGCCTGAGGTTCTCACCCGATTTAAACCATGCATGCTTTCAGCACGCGCGCACACACACACACACACACACACACACACACACACACACACACACACACAGTGCAAGTCCAATAACTGTGCATGCACACGCTGACCGTTCCAGTCACACATGCAGTTGTCTGATCCATTTGTGCAGTCATGAGAACTGAGTGCAATAACTAGGCGCACATTTGGCTTAGGCTATTGTGTACCTTGGTTGTTCAAAAACAGCTCACTGAGGACTAGACAGTTCCTCTTCCCCGGCTGTGAAGTATACTCCTACCCAGAAAAGGTCATTGTGGCAACATGCCTGATGCCACCTCTTTGAAAGAGCAGGTACTTCTTGGTATCAGAGAATGAATCACTTGGGGTTTAAAAGGAACTAGTCTGGAGTTTGTTTTTTGTTCTCATACTCATTGCGGGAAACACACATGCCTGCAAGCTCCAGCAAGTATGATTGATAGGTGGGTGTGGAGCCCACTTGTCATGGAAGGGGTGGCTTCCTAGTACACAGGCCTCTCTGTACCTTGGTTAAACTAGCCATTAGTCACCTGGAATTTTCCTGGGTTGGGTCCTCAGGCAAGTCTAAACTATAAACAGCAACACTGCTGCCAAAATATTGATTCATGGGAACTGGCATGTAAAAATCCAATGCAATTTAAACCCATTACCTGTTCTGTCTTCAGTAGCCATGGTGAACAACTGCTTTCCATCTCCTTCACGGCAGCCTTTTAAACTTTTGAAA
Source organism: Sphenodon punctatus (assembly GCA_003113815.1). NCBI lineage: Eukaryota > Metazoa > Chordata > Lepidosauria > Sphenodontia > Sphenodontidae > Sphenodon > Sphenodon punctatus. The sequence continues at coordinate 1,316,970 of QEPC01013938.1, forward strand.
ACCATCAGCATATTCCCCCCTCCACTCGAATCTTTTCTCTAGGTCAGGGGTGCGTAACTTCTGGCCTATGACTGACCACCGTCTAAGCCCCAAGAGGCTTCCCATCTCCCAGGCCCCACGGCACTGAGTGTACATGCTCTGTACGCTGTCAGCCCCGCCCATCACTCCCATGGAGCAGCATGCTCTGGACTGTTGAGTCCTGTGCGGGACATCGGCTTCAGTCCCCAGTGGGGCAAAAATTCCCTACCTCAGCTAGGCAGTTCCTTCTATTTCCCCCTTACATTCTACACCGTTTCTCACCTTTGTTTCTTTCCTACTGAATCTTCTCCAATTTGTCCGTGCCTTTCTTAAACTATAACCACCCAGAACAGGCCGCAGCTGCAACCGAGGCCTAACCAGAGTAGAGTGGTATTGTTACTTCCTATTCAGGATAAGATGCTTCTGTTGATGCAATCCAAATTAGCATTTGCCTTTTTTACAGCCTTTTTTACATTGCTGACTCATGTTCACTTTGACAAAAGGCCAAGCGGTCAAGACAATCCAGTGTAACCCCCTCCCTTCTGCTCCCTACTTATCTCTTCAGACCCCCACCTGCAAACTGTCTGATTGAAAACAGACATGCACATAACACCACTTTAACATTTCTTATGCACGTTGCAGGGTTGCATAGGGTGCCAGTACAGCCCTGCAACATGCATAAGAAACATTCAAGCAGAGTTACGTGCATGTCTGTTTACACCCTGTCTGTAAAGCTATGGTGTTATTACGGATTTGCACAAAGGATTTAGAGCCATACAGCCAAACACAGGCACTACAAGGCAGTTTATTTTGAAGGCTACCACTTGTGTTGCAGCTACAACACTCAGCCATTTGCCAGTGATTGGAAAGGATTCAGGAAGAGCAGCTTTGAGGACCCTGCATTCCTCTGGGCCCCAACCAGCTGCAAGCCCTCTGGCCAGTTCTTAATTTGTAAAGAAATAAAATAAAAATGAATTGTTGGGGCCCGAGCCTGTCCCAGAAGTGAACCCATGCCCCCTGCCCCTGAAACCACACCTGCCAGCCCAGAGCTTGTCAGAGCAGGAAAATAAACCCTCGTCTCCAGCTAGCAACTCAACCAATGGACCGCCCTTCTTCCTACAGCCAATTATAAAACCAGAGTTCTTGTGATTTTAATCTATAGGACGGACAGTGCAGGGGGGTGGGGCAGGAAAGTCATTAAGCCAAATCACCCAGTTTTTCCTGGGTTTTCATTTCTAACTCCAAAATGGCCAATATCAGCTTTTTCTTGGTCTTTCATAGTTTGGGATGCATGTGTGGAAATGAATGGGAGGCTTGTCACTGATCCAGGATCAGGCCCTGAAGCAACACAGGAAGCTATCGGATTAGCTCACGTAAAGCAGAACCTGAATCGAAACCAGTCCATTGGAATCTGCCATTCAAACTTCAGAGAGATTGTTTGGTTGCCATATTGGTCCCAAGTGAAGAACATAAGAGAAGCACTAGCCCAGAGGGCATGGCAGGTAAATATAGTTATTAATTTTTACATTTTTAAAATCTCAAAATTAGTGAGTGTTCTGTGAATTCAATCAATATTTAGTTTGATCTACTCTTTAATCCACTCAAACCCTTTGGGTCAGGAAAATTGCCTGCCTTCCTCCGTCCTTTTTCATTGATTGCTTTGGCCCCAGTGTCATCGGATAATTCAATTTCTGGCTAGAGAAAGTTGCCACATGAAGAAGGGTCACAACTGTGAATGAGAGTCAGGAGAGAAGAGGCAGCAGCTAACAGCAGTGGGGTTAGGGCTAAGTGTTGGTATGATTGAGACACTATTATTGATAACAAAGCACTGCCATGTGTTGCTGGCACTGGAAGACTTGCCTGGCTGATCACACAGATAAGATTAGCTGCTTAATTCAATCACAGTGAGAGGAGGATGCTGGATCAGGAGGAGTCACTCTAGAACAGGGCTGTCCAGCCTCTTGGCCACTGAGAGCTGGATGGCACAAAAATCTCTGGTCATGCAGCCAGTGCATGTTATCTCTAAAGTGCAGGGGTAATCTAATCAATCCCTGTTCAAACTTATCAGTCTGGGCAAGTTAAACATGCATGGGGTTGGAGCTGGTTTTGCATGGTGTCCTTCTGGGTATTTATATCTTCAAAATAGTGATATTTAATCAAATCAAATTTTATGACCACGAGCCAGATGAAACCTCACCAGAAGCCAGATTTTGCCTAATGGGATGCCAATTGGCCAGCCCTGCTTTAGGATATGAAGTAGAATTGTTCACTTGATCATGAGAGAATCTGGCCACATGCTTGTGGTCAGTCATACAGGGTTATCACCTTTGCCCTTTTATTGAGTCTCATGATTATAGCAGTTTCAAACAGCGTGATGGACAGACAGTTGTGGTATGGGGGCGAGTTTCTCTTCCCTTTTTAAAAAAACGCTTCCTACTGTTGTGGTTTTTGAGAAAGTGACTTCAGGGCTCAAAAACCGAAAGGCAACACACAGCAGCTGTTAAATCTCATGGTTTTTAAGCCAGACTCATGGTTTTGTGACTCATGATTCATGAAATAGTTGGGGTTCATTGCGTTCATGCTCCCTACTGCAACCGCGATGAGTGGCTGTTCCCAGCTTCAGTGTTGCCCCCAAGCTGCAGAGAAAGAGGATTTGGCCTGGAAGACAAAGGTAAAGTGTGGGTGCATGGAGCCTAAGTTGTAAGCACAATTTATTTATTTCAGAACATTTATAGCCCGTTCCCTCCTGCTCACCACCAAAATACTTCAGAAGCCTAAGAAACAAATTTTTAAAAAATCTTAAAATATATTTTAAAATAACCAAACCACCAAAATAACCCCCCAAACCTAAAAAATAAATCCAAAATAAACATTAAGGCAGGGAAGGGGAACAATTTAAAGGGGCTGGGCTATAAGACAAAGCAACAAAGGGGAGGAAAAGAAAAAGAATTAAAAAAATTAAATTTTTTTTTTTTTTTTAATAGTAAAATTATTTTAAACAATATTACTCACTCAAAAGAGGAGAAGTCCAGGCAGCTGCAGTTTCATTGTCTGCTTTTCAGTCTCTTTTCATTTTTCCCTCCTCAAGAGCTCTCTCTCTCCATCCCCACGCCCCTCTAGTAAAGTGAAGAGGTTGCCCCCCCCCTTTACCAGAGGGAAGGGGGCAGAGAGAACTCCTGTCTTGAGGAGGGGGGTTTGCTTTCAGGGCATCTGGAAAAGATGCTCTGAATAGTTTAAAACTCCTTTCTTATTGGCTGGGTTCTTCTATAGGAACCCAATCTGGGAGTCCCCCTCCTCCAGAGAGCAATGCTTTCACAGGGTGCTGTCCTCCTGGGTATGTTCTCTGGGAGGTGGGGGAGCGACTCCTCTAGAGTTTCCCCACCCCTCCTGCCTCTGGCCTGCCCAGGGGAGGGAAACAGGAGGGGAGGCGGTGCAGCACAGGGAGCTGCTGTTTACATTTCCCCACCTCTACCTGCAGGTGGGCTCTGCCTCTCACTCTAAGCAGCCCTTCCCTCCCTGTCAGGGTGAGTGAGAGGTAGAGCCGAGCTGCAGCGGGAGGTGGGGAGTGTCAATTGCATCAGCAATCAATGCTGGCTGGCAGGGGGGCAGAAGCCAACAGCTGGGAAGAGGGCTGCCTAGTGCCTATGTGCTGGGGCTGGGAAGGGGGGAACAGGGGAAGCCTGGCTCAACTGCACTTGAGGGTGATTTGGAGGGGGGCGGAGGGGATGCCCAGATGCTCAAATACAGGATCTGCCCCAAGAACTCCCTTCTCCTGGAGCTCCTTGGTTTAGCCTGAACATCTTCTGGAGGCGGTGTAAAACGTTTCCTTTGAAAGGTCATTTGGCAAGCAGAGAGAGGGGGCGCGGGGTGGGGTTTTGGGGTAGGGGTGTGAAAGGGGTTGAGTGTGAGGCTTTTTTTTCTATTTTAAATGTTTTATGTAGTGAGAGCCACTCTGAGCCTCTGGGAAGGGCAGTCTATAAATTCAAATAAAATAAATAAATAAATACTTTCCACTTAAGAGTTACTATTCCTCTGCTTTTGACCTGGAGTCTCTGGGTTTTGAGGCAGGAACTCTGGGTGAAGCTCCTATTTCCCTGATTTATATGGGGTACCTGGATAACCAGGAGAATTTGTGGGAGGGAGTTGATGGGGCAGGGTCGAAAAAGGCAGGGCAGAGAGGCTTTCACCCCTCCCCTTTCTGATCTGCCCCGCCCAATGCTGGTAGGTGGGCATGACATCAGCGCGGAACCCTACCTCCACTATTCAACCTCGTTTAGCTCCCTGTTCCCAGGAGCTATAGCCAGGGACCCGTGTTCACTACATTTTCCCCATTGCTGTCAATGGGGGGGAAACACTGCCCATGGGTCCCTGGCTATATCAGCCAGCCAGCCAGCCAGCCAAGGACGCAGCTAAAATAGATGCAAGAGGGGCAGCCGCACCAGGGTCCACGCACACGTAGAACGCATCTGCACACTGGCGGGGCCCATTCCCACCTACCTACACCCCTGCAGCCAGCAGCATAATTTCAATAGCTTTCCCAGTGTTCATACAGTCCTTCCTTACCTAGTTCACTCTCACAGCCACCCTGTTAGCTGGACCATTATTATTCCCATTTTACACATGGGGAACTGAGGTTGAGAGAGAGTGACTTGTCCTAGGACACCCAGTGAATTCATGACTATAGCAGAGTCATACTTGCCCAATCTTGCGTTAGCCAGCTTTACATCATATTAATTTAATAAAGCAGAGCATAACAGATATTGCCCAGGAGGAAGATCCTGCAAATAACTCCGCTCAGCGCTTAGCACCGTGGTATCCTTTTTTTAAGACATCTTTTAACATAAAGCTTTATTTGGAACGGTCTCTAAGTATTTCCTTGCGTAGCGCTTTTCCCTTGCTGCGTTTTCTGTCGTTGGACTCTGCATTACTGCGTGGGAAATATGCAGGGACTCCTCTTAGTTCTTGATTTTGCCCTTGTGGTCTTGAGGAAGTAGAGGACCTTTTACATGTTTGGTTTTTCTGCCCTTTTTACAGTGAACTAAGGGATTAGAGCCCAAGAACTGCAGTCTCTTTGAGGTCTTAGCTTTCTTAAGTCCTTTATTTACAATAGACACTCTACCATCTAGTCTCTCGCACCACTGTTCCCTTCACAGTAGCCTTTAGTAGTTCCAGCTGGGTACAAAGACAACACAGTCCCTTTGTTCTCTACAAACCCCAGTCTTTGATCAAGCCACCCTTCTCTAGGTTTGATGGGCACTCTTGTGAGGCATAGAGTGCTTCTCCAGCACTCCTCCACCCTGGTGCTGCCTTGTCAAGGGAAAGCTCTCTGGTAGCTCCTACTCCCTTCATGTCTCTCTCTCTTAGCCAGGCTTCCCAGCTCTAACTACCCCAAAGTCCTAACAGCCAGAAACCCCTTGGCTTCTACCTTTTCTCAACAGGAGAGCATCCTCCAAGGTCCTGGTAATCTGCTGCTCTCAGGTTTGGCTCCCTAGGGCTAGCTAGTGCCACACCCTCACCCAGCCGGCTCCCAATTAGATGTAGTCCTGGCTCAGTGCACCTGCAAGCTCTCCTCACGCAGCCTCTGTGCTGATGCTACCTGCCTTAAAGGACCAGCAGCCCTACCGGACTCTGACTCCTGACACAACAACAAATGAGATGTGAATTCTGGTCTCTCAGGCCCTACTGCTTTCCTAGATGCCAGTGTAGCCTAGTGGATAACGCTTTGGACTTGGACCAAGTCCAAAGCGTTATCCACTAGGCTACACTGGCATCTAGGAAAGCAGTAATGCCCAGAGTTGCAGGCAAGGATCTGGCCTATATACTGCTGCTGGAAACATCTGAAAGCTGTTTGTCAAAAAGATCAGCAGTGCAGCTGTGCCTGTAACAACGCATGGCACATCACAGGGTTTGGAATATGCTCATTTGCAGCCCTAATCTACATAACTGCGTAGTCACCCCAGTGAGATATGCATGCACAGAAACAGGCATGCATAGTCTGTCAATTCTGCATGCATCTGGTCAGCTTGCATGTGCAATTGCAGTAAATGAACAGGCCTCATGGAGGCATAGTGGTGCATGCATTTTTACAGGCTTGATCTTTTAAGCAACTCTTCCGTTAACAATGCAAGGAAGTTTTTTTCAGTAGTAGTTATTTGTCCCCAAGTTCTCCCAAGTGGACCAGATATATCTGTTTGCCATAGCAACCTCTGCACACACAGCCACCCACACATCAAGGAAGCAGTTTTTTAGCCAAGCATAATGGAAGGGGTTTGTGTGTTGTGGCATTAAGGCCTGGAGGAAATAACACTCCTAATGTCAACACAGGCAAATGAGTTAGTTTTGTTCTCCCTTAGTTGCTGGGCAGCACGTGTTCTCATTTCATGCACCTAAGACTGGGCAGGTTGCTGTCTTTTTACTCTAATCCAAAACCTATTAAACAATATTGTTTGAAGGGTTGGGGAACATGGTGGCAACAGCTTCTAGAATACTAAAGCTTAATGCTTAGCCCAGCTCAAAACCCCAGAGAAATGCTAATGTGCAGCATAGCTGGAAATATCATTATTGTGCATTTTGTGATAAAAGCACCACATTTGGCATAGAGATAGAGAAATATATTATGAACAGATCTGGATATTGAGCCATCACAGAATTGGCTCCCGACAGCTGTGGCAGCCATCTTACAAAATGGCCAACATTGGTTACTATTTCTTTGCAAAACTGCTCAACTCTGGTGGAGTAGATGGCACTGAGGATCAATTAATGACATGTCCTGAACAGCCTTACATGGCACCATGGGATGTTGTCCGTTGAATAGAAGGTTATGTTACTGTGCTGAATCAGTGATTTGGTTAAAGAAATAAGTTTAATTAATTAAACAATGTAAAAGAAATGCAATTTATATGATGAACGTGACATTTTATTTTGCTGCTAAGAACATCAGACAGTTAACATGTCTGTGAAACATACATAACAGGAATGGTAATAGTATTCTGATAATATTTTGCGTAGGATTGGTGTCAATCAGGAATGTTTGAGTAATCACAAACTGCCGTAAACGTTAGCTCAAACAGTGCTCATGGTGTTGAAATACCACTAACAGTTGTGTCATAGGTCTGGTTTTCATTTACTGGAACTCCCCTCCCGCCCCTTGAGACTTTGCATGTGGGTGTGCGGACTTCTGGCCCCTGTGCGGTGAGAGTGGAGGAGGAGAAGAATTGCCGGTCCCCTCTTGGTGGGGATGTGTCTGCCAGGGGCACTTACCAGCATCCCCTGCCCCCCCCTTAAAGATCATAGTGGGGGGTGGGTTGCTATCTCCCCCCTCTGGGAGCTGTCGGCGGGCTCGGGGGTGTTCACCCAATGGCTGGAGTCTGATGCCGAAGCCCCCTCATTTAGGAAGAGGGCGGGGCATGGGTAGGCTGGCTTCCGGGTCGCCCCTACAAGTTTTGGGAGCGGCCGATGGCCGTGCCAGTGGCACATTCCGAAAGGGCACGTCCTTTGGCTGTGCCCTTCGGCAGGACCCAGGAGATGGACCTGGCGTCCGTGTTTGGTGGGAAGGGAAATAGGTATACTTGGTATGTGAAGGGACGCCCCCTCCTGGTGAGAGCAGGGGGGGGGCCTACCCCTGGTGGCAGCAGGATGGGAAGTAGTGAGGGGTGGCTGAATGCTGGAAATGCTGGGAGACTAATGGTGGGAAGATGATATAATGATGTACTGCTGTGTTTTGTATTTGGGGGTTTGGAGAAATGTATTTGCTGTTATTGATTTATGAGGGGTTTGTTTTGTCTCTATTGACGATTTGATTTGTATTGTGCACCATATATTCTTATGTATATGCTGTAAGCCGCCTCGAGCCGCCTTTGGTGGGAGAGTGCGGGGTATAAATTAAAATGGAAAAATAAGCGCAGAGCTGTGCATGCGAGTGCGGCATACCTGCGCTTGCAGCGCTTCTCACAACTCTTCTTACACTTGCATGATACCAACTTGTAGCAGGTTGCGGATGCCTCTGGTACTGTTGTCCAGTGTGGCTCGTACAGGCCACCCTCTGTCTTGATCCAGCCCCAGCTGGTCGGTGAAGGCAGCAAAGGATTTGGGAGCAGTGCCTGACCCCACACATGGGCCACCCTGGTACACTGACCTCTTCACATGTTGTTCAAGAGCAGCTCTGGTTGGTGGTATCTGCTGCACATTGCTGTTCCTTGTGAAGATCTTCTTTCCTGCCTTATCAATGTCTGTGCATGTGTTGCTTCTGTCCTACAACAGGATGACAAATCTCTCGATGGTATGCATGATGTCATCTGGGATGTCACTTGGTGCACAGGACAATTTCAGCAGAGCAGTCAGTCAGTTCAGGCACTGCCTTCCAAGTGGCCCAGGCAAAACTGGACACAGTATCACAATCAGTTAGGGCATGGAACACTGGAAGTAGGGATGGGCGAACAATCGCGGTTTGGGTTCGGCCGTCCGGTTCGACTGCATTCGGTTAGTTCGCCAGGTTCGGGTTTGGCCGTTCCATTTGACCATTTGGGAAATGTTGTTCTGGGTGTTTTTGTTGTTTTTTATATGGGTTTTTATTGGGTTTTATATGGTTTTCTTTTGTTTTTTATTTGGTTTTTTGGTTTTTATATGGGGGTTTTTATTTATTTTTTATCTAATATTATATCTATCTACACTAAATCTAACTGCTATTAACTATTATAAATGCTATGAACTAAATGGATTATCTAATAAGTACACAGGCCTACTCCTACAAACACTAAAACTAAATCACTAACGCTATCTCTATCACTAAGCTAGCTCCTACAACTACTATCCCTAACCTATCTATCTATCTCTCTATATATCTATCTCTCTATCTCTCTATATCTCTATCTCTCTATCTCTCTCTATATGGGATGGGGGGGAAACACAAACATAAGGTTTCAGTTTAAGGTTTAAGTTTCATTTCAGTACAAAACTGAAATGAAACTTAAAGCAATCTAATAATCCTACTCAACGCCTGCTGTTCAGGAACAGTGACTAGCTCAGAAGGTGTTGGGAAGTGGGGAGGCAGATAGTTTCATTTCTTGCAATCCTTTCTTGCAATCCTCTCCATCCCTGGTGCCTGGAAGTCTGTGCCTCAGTGACTAGTACTACCCCTCCCTGTCACGTTTGACCTTACAGTGAACCTTTTTTTTTGCCACCTGAACATGATCCAAACTGTTCGGTCATTTCGACGTTTGGAACTGAGTTCGGTTCGGCCAGTTCGTGTTCGGAAGTTCGGTTCGGTTGTCCGAACTCCGAACTGCATTCGCCCATCCCTAATTGGAAGGGATTGTGCCTTCTCTGGCCCGAGGCTACAAGCTATCTCGTGGGCTGCTAAGTACCAGAAACTCTTGCCGGTTCCAAAGGATATCCACAGTTCATTTGTCAGTGTCAGGCACTGTGCTGAAAACACAGCCAACACCACAACATCTGTGGCAACAGTCCGAATCAGTATCTGGTGTTGGCCATGTTGTGATGAATGTGCAGCATGCAGCAACATGTCTGTCAGCCTCTTCATGGGTGCATGGGGCAAATCAGGCAACATCTTGTAGAGGTGGTTTGCTGAGGACGGACTCCCCATCGGTTATGACAAGCTGCTTACTCTCCTGATCAAACGTATGAGGTTACCGAATCAGAGGTAGACGAAGCAATTAACTTGCTTAAAAACGAGAAGGCACCCAGGGGGGATTTTCTACCAGGGGAACTATTCAAGCAAAACTCTGGCTGGTGGCGATTCACTTTGGCAAATTTATTTACCCTTATTAACAACTCTGATAAAATTCCTGATTATTGGAGGTCTAGTATAATTGTTCCGATACATAAAAAGGGGGTCCGGACAGATCCGCAAAACTATAGGCCCATAAGTCTTTTACCAATAATCTCGAAGCTATATATTAGGCTACTATTTGATCGCTTAAATAATTGGATCATAACAGAAGTAATTCTGGCAGAACAGGCTGGTTTTCAGGCTGAGAGGGGCACTGCTGATCACTGTTTTATCTTAGATCACCTGATTAACCAATGCAAGAAGAAGGAGTTAGACCTTTACGTGATTTTCATGGACTTCTCATCTGCTTTCAATCTTATTGACAGAAATACTCTTTGGGGTAAGTTGAATCAACTTGGGTTAGAGGGTCGTTTGCTGGGCTTGATTAAATCTCTTTAGTCTGACACCAAACTCCAGGTTCATTTAAATAGCAAGGGTGCTCTGTCTTCTCCGATCCCTACTTCCAGAGGCGTCAGGCAGGGTTGCATTTTGGTGCCCCTGCTTTTTAACTTATATGTAAATCAGCTAATTTTGGACCACAGGGATAGTGGACTTTATATGGCCCCTATGGTTAAGGGTCGGCGTGCGACAATATTGATGTATGAAATAGAAGAAATAATTTTGGGTCAAGTTGTCAGCTACAGGGTTTAAAGATGAATTATAAAAAGACCAAAGTCATGGTTTTTGCAAAGGGGTTTAAAGCTGTATCGTGATCTTTGAACAGCCATCAAATTGAACAAGTGCATACCTTTAAATATCTGGGGATTGTCTTTTCATACAACAATTCATGGCTTCCGCATATAAACTCCATAAAACAAGATGCAAAAGCCAGTTCAGCTGCCATATATACATTTTATATTACTCATGGGGGTCATTCGATTGACCCTGCCCTCAAAATATTTGAGTCTAAGATTGTGGCCAAGCTTACATATGGTGTCCAGATCTGGGGCTATGCTCCAACAGTTGCGTCCCTTCTGGATCCAATCCAGAATAATTTTCTGAGGAAATTATTGGGGGTCCCAGCAAGCACCTCCTCTGCCCTGGCAAATTTGGAAACTGGGTCGGTTTCTTTGAGTACCAAACTTGAAAAGGTTTTTCTATCTGCAGCCTTAAAGTTGTCTCACAGCTCTCCTGAAACTATTTTAAGATGCTGCTTTGATTCAGCAATTCAAGACGATTCATACCCATGGTCAAGAGCTGTCTTAAAGAAACTGATGAATTTAGGCCTCCCTTTTCATTTTTTGGTACAATTTCCAGTCAAATAGGGGGTCAAAATACTGAAGGATAGGCTCTGGGATCTGGATATTCAAATACTAAGGAGTCATGTCAGTTTGGTGTGTACTGCTCCGTGCTATGGCAAGTATTCTGCCTCCTAGATATGGCTCCTCGTATTTAAAGGAAATTCCGGATCCCGGGCTTAGGAATGCTTTTACTTCTATTCGGATACATACTTTTCAATCTGCAGTGTCTCTGGGTAGATATGCTGGGGTTCCCTAGGAGGACAGGAAATGCCCCTGCGGGGAGAATGTTGTTGAGGATCTGGCTCATTACTTATTATTCTGCCCTTTATATGTTAAAATAAGAGCTGATTTATGGAGGAAAATTAATCCCCCCTTGGGACTGTCAACCTTGGGCCTGCTAGTTTTTTGTTTATCTGACAAAAATTAATGAATTTCTGAGTCTGTGGCGAAGTTTGCTTTGCGGGTGAGCTTTATGCGAAAGAAACTCCTTCCAATTTCTGAGTGATCTCTCTGTTAAGTTAGTATTAATTATATAATGGTGAACCCTAAATTAAGGTAATTTACAATGTATAATTTTTTTTCTTGATTTGGTTTTGAAATGTTAATTTTATTTGATTTTTGTACTTACTTTTATTATTGTTACATTGTTACATTTTATATGCATGCTATTTTCATTATCTTGTCAAGGCCAAGGGCCAGTACAAGGAATAAACTAAACTGAAATGTATGAGGAGAGCTTGGGACAGGAAACTGAAAAGCTCTGTCAACACGAAGGAAGTTTTGTCCGTTTCCTGGAATGCTTGCTGCTGCTACCACACGTCTGCGCACTCCTTCCCCACGTTTTTGTCTTGCTGTTCCTTTGAGAGAATCAACCGCTCTAACGGATTCTCTAGCGCGCTAGCAGATTCTAGAGAATCTGCTGCTCTAGCAGAGCTGGCCTCGGAGGTGGTGCTGAGCTCCTCTAGGACTTTGGTCCTGGGGGACTTCAATGCCCATGCCAATGCCGGCCTTGTAGGAGCAGAGCGAGAGTTCATGGCAACCATGGACCTGTCCCAAGTGGTCAACTGCCCGACTCATATGGGGGGGGCATACCCTCGACCTGGTCTTCTGTTCTGGCCTGGAGGCGGGTGACCTGTTAGTGGGGGATGTGAGGGTCACACCTTTGTCATGGATGGATCATTCTCTCCTGCAGGCCAGTCTCTCAGTGTGCCACCTCCAGAAGGGGAGTGGAACAGTTAGGTTGGTCTGCCCTCTGAGGCTGATGGAACCACAACAGTTCCAGGAGGCTCTGAGGGAGTTAACCTTAGACCCTGACAGTCACTCTGTTGAGGAACTTGTCTGAGATTGGAACATCTTGCTCGGGGAAGCCATTGACAGGGTGGCACTGAGACGTCCCCAGCCTCTGTCTCGACACTGCAGGGCCCCTTGGTTTACTGAGGGGCTGCGGTGTATGAAACAGGTAGGCAGGCGACTAGAGCGACGCTGGCATTGGCCTCACTCTGAACCTGACCAACTTCTCCATAGGGCCCATTTGTGGTCCTATGTTGAGGCTGTGAGGACAGCAAAGAAAGCATTCTTTGCTGCCCTCATAGCGTCCACAAAGTCACGCCCAGTGGAGCTGTTCCGGGTGGTGCCGGGGCTGGTCAGTCTGGCCTCCCTCCGCCTGGAAGGGGACTTGTCCCAGGCCCGCTGTGAGGAGTTTGTCATCTACTTTGCAGACAAGATCGCTCAGATCCAGAGTAGCTTTGACACCGGATTAGGGGCAGTAGGGGGAAGAGCACGAGGTTATGGAGGCACTGTCTGGTCCATCTTTCTGGGATGAGTTTCAGGAAGTGACGCCAGCTGTTGCTGTGGATGTTCTGGGGTCTGTTAGAGCCACCAGTTGCGAATTAGATCCATGCCCGTCCTGGTTGGTGAAAGCCTCCAGGGAAACCTTGGGGATGGTGCTGGCGAGGGTAATTAACGCGTCCCTTCGGCAGGGAAGATTGCCGCCCAGACACAAGGAGGCTGTGGTGCACCCCCTGCTGAAGAAGCCATCTTTGGATGTGGACGCACTTGCCAGCTACTGACCGGTCTCTAATCTCCCCTTTTTAGGGAAGGTTATTGAACGGGCAGTGGCACTGCAACTCCAGGCACATCTAGACAGCATCGGTTTCCTTGACCCTTTTCAGTCTGGGTTCCGTCCCGGCTATGGTACAGAGATAGCATTGGTGACGTTGGTGGACAATCTCCACCGGAAGATGGATGCAGGACGTTCAACATTTCTGGTCCTGCTAGATCTCTCAGCCGCGTCTGATACCGTGGACCATGGGCTGCTGTTGAGATGGCTGCAAGTCCTGGGGGGTCTGGACGGGACTGTCCTTGGGTGGTTCTGATCACTCTTCTCGGGGAGAAGCCAGCGGGTTGTGCTGAAGGCTGAAACATCTAGCCCGGAGCCTGGGAATGTGGCATTCCTCAAGGTTCCATTTTGTCTCCATTATTGTTTAATGTGTATATACAGCCCTTGGGAGAGATCATGAGGGGGTTCGGGGTGCGTTGTCACCAATATGCTGATGATACTCAGCTGTACCTCTCATTTTCAACCGACCCAGGTCCTGCTGTCTCAGTACTTTCCCAATGTTTGGAGGCCATGGCGGATTGGATGCGGCAGAGCAGACTGAAGCTTAATCCCAATAAGACTGAGGTGATGATGGTGGGTAGGGCGATGGAGGTATTGGCTCCCCTCGTAGAGGGGGTCTGTCCTCAGGTAGCCCAGCAGACTCGGAGTCTGGGGGTGTTATTTGATTTGGGCCTTCGCCTGGATCGACAGGTGGAGGCAGTGGCTAAAGCCGCTTTCTGCCAGTTGTATCTGGTGCAGAGGCTGCGCCCACACATCTCCAGGACCGACCTGGCCACCCTCATTCATGCCTTCATCACCTCGAGGCCAGATTACTGCAACACACTCTACGTGGGGCTTCCCTTGACGCTGATTCGGAAGCTGCAGCTAGTGCAGAACGCGGCGGCTCGTCTCCTTTCAGGGACGGGACGATGGGAGCATATTACCCTCGTGCTCCGTCAGGGGCGGATTGGGAAATCAAAGCGGCCCGGGAAAATATAGTCTTCGTGGCCCTGTGCTGGCGGCAAAGCCGGCGGTGCGCCGGAAATGGACCAAGGGGGCGTGGCTTGGGGTGGGCAGAGTGCACCAGATTTGGGGCCTAGCAGAGCTGAGTCCCCAGACTCAGATCCTCAGCAGCCT